>PVKZ01000169.1:515800-841693 GCA_004027375.1 Macroglossus sobrinus
CCAAAGGGAGGTTGTTGGTATTTATCTTGCTATAAGTGTGTGTTTCCGGCCCTTCCTGCTGTCAATGGTGAGTCATTCCTGTAAATAAAATATATATCAGATTATATACATCATACAAAACTTATGAATGGTGTTACAAGAGATAAGTTTTAGAAGTAAAGTAAGTCCTTAAAATTGACAGTTTCAACACATGATTTAAGAGAGCTGTTAACCTTGCTGGAAATCTAAATGTTACATTATTCCAATTCCACTCAAATAATATCTGCTGGCATTTTCCAGTGTTTGAATATTCCCTCTAGGCTAAAGTTCTTCAAAAATATGTTAACAGAAGAAATGCAGAGAGAATAAGATTCAAATGTCGTTGTAGAATACTCCAACATTAAATTAGAAATGGATCTAAAATCTGAATTAAAAAAAAAACATTTGATTTTAAATCAACACCAAAATCAGGGTAAGCTTATCAAATATTTTCATTAAAAAAAGGTAATGGCTTATGTAAAGAAATATGCACCCTAACAACTAACTTGAAAATGGTTTTACACACACCGTTATCAATCCAAGCAACATCAACATAAAATTTAAGAAAATTTTTTACAACTGCATTGTCACAAAACAGAGAGCAAGTCTATAATATAGGTCAATTAATGCTTTGTGTATTTTAAAATATCATTTTAAGAATAATAATTTTTAAATATTAAGTATTTGTGGTACTATCTTTTTAAATGATTCCCAACTAGAGTTTATATTGTGTTAATGTTCCTTTCTTTTCATGCTGTTATCAAATATCAATATCAGGTAGTTATTTGTAAATGAAGCACATAATCTTGCAACAACACATTAATACATATTTATCATTATATCATTTTTAACAGAAAATTTACAAAACTTTTACTATAATCCTATTATAAAAATATTCATCATTTATTATTATGGTCACTCATTACATTTAAAGTATAATAAAAAATACAGAATAACTTGTGATTTGTGAAATTCCCAAGAATTCTTAGAAAATGGATTTCTTATCCTGAATCCCAAAGTTAAATATCTGTGAGAAATTTGAAAACATTATCCATTGTACTCATTTGCAAACTGAAGTTGGGAAGCAGCTACATCCAGATTCCATGAATGGGAAAAATAAAGGGAGTCAAGGACAAGCAAGTTTGTTTTAAGCAAGTGGGACAGGAGCTGCGCGCAATTCTTTCAATACCCTTTAAATAAGAACTTAGTCTCAAGCCCAGTCCCAGCCACAAGGGAAACTGGGAAATGTCTCCAGGTAGGATTCTGGGAGCCCAGGAAGTGCAGGGGTAGATTTATGAAGGTACAACAGTCTGCCTGCCACACATCCAAGTATTTTCTATTTATATCCTTTATCATGTTTAAAAAAGTAAATGTAGGACTTATAATACTATATTTTTTATTTATACAGTAGGTCAGTCATTGTTTTCTTTTTCTTTGATTATAATGAAACAGGAGAAATAAGGTATTTAAGGAGGAAGATGACACATATTTTAAAACAGAATATTTAAAGAAAATTCAGAGTCAAGACCATAACTGTAACTGCCATAATGAAAAATGGTATAAATATAGATATGACAATCAAATAAGACTGAGGGAATATGAGGCAATATTAGAAGATTAAAGACATTCTTTCAGTGTAATGAAAAGGATAAAGGAGCCCTTGTATCTTTTCCCTTGTCTAGAAATGTTAAACTATTCGTATATAAAATGTGTGTTTAGAATGTGTGTAGCACACTCAGATATAAATTGTCTATGGGTCATTATCAACCTCAGGTTGCCACTTGAGACATTAGAACTTTTTCCTGAATAACCAAGTAGGGATCAGAACAGGTGTCCACCTCTGCAAGGACTCTTTCACCACATGGACAGATGGCCCGAAGCCTTGCTGAGGACTATACCCAGAGTAAGAAATAATTATAGTCATTTATGTTTTAGTTTACCTAAGCACTAGTTATCATAAGAGAGGAAAGAAAGAAGGAAGGAAGGAAGGAAGGAAGGAAGGAAGGAAGGAAGGAAGGAAGGAAGGAAGGAAGGAAGGAAGGAAGGAAGGAAGAAGGGATGGGAAGGAGAAGGGGAGGGGAGAGAAAGACTTTGTAAAGGGTATCTGATATCAAGTTCCTACTAATCCTACCCAAAGAGCTGATGAAAGCCATTCTTTACGTATGGCTGCAAGAAAACATTACAACCATATGTAGAATTGAGCATAAATTAATTTCTTCTGTCTTTGTCTTTGCTATGCCTCCTCTGAGGGTCAGACACTGTGTTTGTCCTTCTCTGGTCTAGGTTGACATTGATTTCTCCATGTATGTTCCAAGTTGCCTTGAATGCCAAGTCTCTGCCATGCTTTTTCACCTACGGATGGCCTGAGATGACCACAATAACATGCTACCTGACTTTGTTTTAGGTTTTTTGTATTCTCAGCCATTGAAAAAAATATTTTCTTCATTAGACTCTAAGCAAAGTGAAAAATATGCCTCTATGGGACAGAAATATGATAATAGTGATACTTTCTAGGACTTCCTAAGATTCTCCTTAGTTAATCTATCTTGTAATTCCTTCATCAGCTCTGTCTTCAAGGCATTCTTTAGTGATGGTATTTTACAAACATCCTCATCTTATATAAAAGGACACTAAACCAAGGCCTGCACGAAATATTACTTGAAATGTTTTTCAGTGTTTGGTTTTGTTTTTGCATCTCTGTTCATGTGTAGCATGCAGCTGTGAAAGCTGTTTAGGGTAATGGCAGTGAAAGCCTGCATGTGTACAGTATTTCCTGTAGCTACATAGCCATTAATTCCCTTTACAAAGTTCTACTTCAGTGGGTTGGCGACTCTTGTCAATAAATGTCATTCAGTGGTTGCTTAATTCAGAAGCAAGTGCTAAAGCCTTAATGAAGGGCGGTCCAGGAAACACTACAGAATAAATACTTTACCATATCTTCAAAATTCAGTGAAAATATTGTATATATTTTCTGATCTTGATGATTTCCCTGCACTTTTGCTGCAGAGACCCTGCTGTGAGGTTGACCACCTGGCCCCGGGCTGCATATGAGTCTATGCCTCCGTTACTAGAATGCCGAACTGGGACATATTAACCCCATTTAATGGTCTTCATATGATGCTGGTAGCTAATAAGTTTCTCACGAATTCATTATTTTGAGGAAAAAATATATAATCCTAAACATTGCATTATTCCCACCCAATTTAAAGGCAGTGGTAAAACAGTGTAGAGACAGAAGAAACTAGGACAGAGAGCAAAGAAATCTGTTTCATTCCGAGAGCTGTCTCCAGGTGACATTTGGCTGGTCATTTAACCTCTTCAGAATGCTATTTTTTCATCCATTATATGAAGGGCTCAGACTAGATGATGACTCAGCTGCTAGATGATGATTCCAGACAGAAAGAACCTTTCGAAAACAAATCAAGTGGAACAACAGCTATGATGGAAGGCAATCTATCCTAGTACTGAAAGTATGAATCTGAAGTTGGAGAGGTTTCAGGACCCAGCTGGATGGACTTAAAAGAATCACTTGTCTTCATCTCACAAGTTGGTAAGGATTCGAAAGATAATTTATGTCGAGCACTTAGCACAATGCATGGTATATGTAACTAAATCAATGATAACGGTTATTAATATTTTATATTTGTAGCATATAGTTTAGGACATAAACAGTATGCCAGATTCTTATATTCTAATATTATGATAATAAAGAAGTGTTGACATGACCCACAGTATATCCAGATCCTAGGGGAGGAAAAAAAGAAGTCCAAAGACTGAGTCTGGGGGCATTGCCTTAAACAGCAACTGAGAGGAGTGGAAATAATGTATGCCAAGCCCTTAAATATAGGCACTCACTAATGGCTAGCTTTTAGTCCATTGGTGAATATTAGAATATGTTAAACAATAAAACCCATTGTCTTAGCTCACTATAAATAATTATATCTGCATTACATACACTATCATGCTTTAAGATTTCCTTTCTTAGATTTTATACTGAGTCACTTGGCTAAAAAGAAATTCAATAGAAAAAAAAAGATAACACAAAACTAGCAGAAGGAAAAATAGTATACTACCAAAAAACAGTTGTATTTGGTTCCTTTTTTCAAATCACCCCTTGGAGAAACTTAATTCGAATACTTCTAGACTTCTGAATGAATTGAAAACTTGCAAAGGAAAGTAGATGTGCAAATAATATCTTAAAGAGTAGTTAGAGTAAAGATTTATTAAGATGGGAAAAAAAGTAAAGAAACAGTTATATTTTTTCATTACAAATACTGAAAGATAGCCAATTTCTGTTTACTGGATATAATACTTATAGTTCCCTCAACACAGCCATTTCACATTTGTTGTGGAAGCAATTTTCTCAGCTTCTGGTCGTACACTAGAATTGAAATAATAAGCTAACTTTGCAATACAGGTTAATGTTATCCTCACATATACGAAGCATACTTTTTATAATGACCATCACACTCTCCTCTCCCTCTTTTAAAAATCAATTCCAAATATTGCTTTAAAAACAATCTCCTGCTGTAATGATTTTATATATCTAAAGCTCTCCTTTGACGTTGTATGACCTTCAAAATCAAAATTAGATTTCTTGCCTACATGGTCAACATCTTTTATCATAGTGCTTCTAGAAATTGCTCTTCCATTGTTTTCCCTGTATAAGTCTCACTGCTCAGATGCAGACTTCTTTCCTCCTTTCCTCTTCCTTTTTACTCTCCAGAAATTTTGTCCTCTTCCTTTTACTCTTCCCTTCAGATCTATATTCAGAATGCTTTCTTCCTAATATTTGTTCTTCTCACCTTTCATCTAATATAAGACTTTCTAAGCTCTAAACTTGCCCTTTGCAAATATATTTCATGAAAAAGAATCTTTTCTAAAAGCTTTCTTAAGTGTACTCCCACAGTTCATCATGAATTAAAAAAAAAACAGGTATGAGTGAATAATTTTTCAGTTAATTCTGTGCTTGTATCTGTATTATGGGTAATGCCTACCCTGCTCTAGTATTCAGTCAAAATATGTAATTACCCCTAAGAGCAGCCAGTCAATAAGTATTTATTGAACTAGGCCTTGTTGCAGGCCATGGTGATCCAGCAGTAGATAAAAGTCTCTGCTTTCTTGGAATCTGCATTCTAATAAAGAGAATGAGACAAACACATAACAACATTGAAACAACAACTAAAAGGATCGTTTTAGGTAGCGACGAATACTGTATGTGCTTCAAAACACTGTCAAAATGGTTTTAACCATCACCATTTCCATAAGGCCCTTGCAATATTCTGAAAGAAAAGCATGCCAAATGTGCTAATCATACTTTATTTACAGAGTACATTCAGATGTCTTACTGAAGTCCTTAACCACTGCAAGCAACATCATACTCAATTACAGAATTTTAGTAGCAACATAAACCCTGTGAAGGATATGGTGCATAATGCTGTTTCAAAGCCAACTAGTAACATTCCTTTTTCTTTTCTTTGCCCTGCACTCAATCCAAGATCCATTTTTCCCTTGCCTGAAACCAAAAAATTAATGGTGAGGCCTCAACCTCTATCGCTAGCCTTTAGCTGCTGCAAAGGCAAATGTAACTTCCCATGCAGCCAGAGATGACATTTGAGGAGAGCCTACTCTACCACCAATATTCTTCAGAACTTCCATAATTATCTTCATTCTTTGGCTTTTATCTCTGTCAAAAGGAGACTAAAGCCTGAGAGAGGAGTGCCACCTATGCATTTACATTTATTTCCTTGGAATGTTGTACTTCAGTAGGAAAAAATGACAACTATTTCAGGAATATCAACAATACTATAAATAATAGGAACATTTTTTAAAAAACTTAAATGTAAACTTAACTCTTATAGATGTTATATAAGGAATTTTGCTTAAAGAGGTTTTTCATAGAAATATAAGAAAAAAACCTCAGTATTTAAGAATAATATAATTTTGTATTTATCCAGCACTAAATGAAGTAAGGAATATGGTATAGATATTACAAAAATTAATTCAGCAGTTAATATTTGCCAATTATATAACTGAATAAAATGTTGCTTTCCACTAATATGCAAATAAATAACTAAATTCAACAAAAAAATAATCACTTTTGTCATTTATATAACATTAATAAAAACAAAGGTAGTAAATATTTTCAATTAAATATTTAGAGCTTCTAGTACCTCTTATACTTATCTTTATTAATTTCCTAAGATTTCAGGAAGAAATTGATTTCTAAAAGACCAATATTACGTTAGGGTCTTCTGGCAAAATCCAACTTTAATTATGATTCATAATTATTAAGAACATAATTTATCTTTTTTAAGAGAGTAGGTAGTCTTCTAATCTGGGCAAAACCATTTGTGCCTTAGGGATGTATAATTTATTTCCTCTCAGCAAGATAATTAACCTATAAAAGTCTTATTTTACTTAAAATTACAGGAAATCATAGATTTTTTTTAAATAGTAAATGCATGTCCTATGTGGAAATTTTATATAGTATGTTTTGGCATGAGAGTCCACCCCACCCTTTTCGGCTTTTATATCAGTTTCATTATTATACCCTACAGCAACCACATGAAGTAATCATTATTACACTCAATTTTAAGATAAGAAAACTGAAGACAGATGTCAGGTGATGTACCCAAGTCACAAAGTTTTCAAATATGTATGGACCCCAATTTACTGCCTCAGCCCCAGGTTCTTTCCACTCTGACTCTGAGAAAATCTTGGTTGATATCAGCTGGACTGGAGAACAAGGCCATGGAAATGATATAAAGTAGGAAATAAAATAACAACAGGATATAAGAAGAAAAATGAATAAGTATCCATAGGGAATCCATTCATAGGAGTTCCCCCCAGCCAGAGTCACAATTAATAGCTAAAATCAACATACTGGCCTGTGGTCATAAGACAAGGAAGAAATCGAAGGCTGGAGCTCTTCTGGCAATCAGCATGCTCCCTAGTCAATAGTAAAGGCACTAGCATGGTCTTTTTAGGGAGAAAGTGAGTGACAAGGGAGAAAGAACTCTTGAACAAAGACTTGCATCTGCATCCTTTGACTAGACCATAGAGAAACCTAACGGGCAAGCACCCAAACTCTTCTGCCTCCATAAGTACAATTTCTCAGGTTTTTTATTTTCTTTATTCATGTTATATTTAATATACGAGATGAGCTGAAAAGTACCGATAGTTTCCTTTTTTCATTCACTTGCATACAGTACTGTAAGAAATGTAGTTTTGTCAACTAGTTCAATTTGGAAAAAAAATGTACAAGAATAATGTCAAACATGGTGTTACTTTTATAAAAATTTTTAAGTATTTGAAAATAATGTTATTCTCCAGAAAGCTGATAGTCATGAGTTTATGAAAAGTTCCAACCAAAGCATCCTTAAGAATAATTACCATGAAAGAAAGAACACTGAATTGTTTTGAATAATTTAATATATATTCCTACTCTCTTATTTTTCCCTGCTTGAAATTTATTTGTTAAACCACAGAATCCCCCATAATTTGGATTTTGCTGATTGTTTCCCCTTGGTGTTGTTTCACATGCCCCCCTGTCCCCTGTATATCCTGTAAAATAATGTTTGAATGGGTCTTTATCATTTTTTCATAAGCTCCATGTTTACTGCTAGGAAATCCCATGTCTCTGTGCTTGAGACTTCCCATCCACCTCAGTGAACTTGGCTTAGCTCATTCATTTATGGAGCATAAATGAATATTTGCTGCATACGCCCTATTGCCAAGTGTTGGTTGTAAAGATGGTTGTGGCACTGAAGGGACATGCTCATAAGCTAGAACTGTGCTTATGAAGAATGCAGAGTATTAATCAAAAGGTTTTTTTACAAATATAAGATAATTTCTAGCAGTGGTTGAGTTAGCTTAACAAGCACTTTGTCTTAAAAAATCTTCACCTCAACCCTATGAGAAAAGTATTATTCTATCCTTATCTTCCGTCTACAGGTAAGAAAACTAAGGTCTAGAGAGATTCCGTGATATACCCTAAATATAATCAGCGGTGGAACAGGGATTTGAACCTGGACGGCCTGCCTTCTGTACTTATATATCTAATCACTAGGTAATACTGCCTTGCCAGGCTCCTGCTAACTGTCCACCCCAGTTAGCAGGTGATAGAAAAACTGAGCAATTCTCTTGCTAACTATTAAGTCTTCTCAGGCTCTTTCTTTTTATTCAATTATTTGGATCAATTTAACAGTGACGAGTAGTGACCAACAGTGTGATTATACAAAGACCTGGAATAATCCTTGCATTCATGTCGTGAGGTGTAAGGAATGCAGACTTTGTAATTATACGAAGCTGGTTTGAATCTTGTAATTCAAAAATGTGATACGTTTTACTGTAAGGTTTTTGGCTCCCAGTTTTCCTTTTCTTAACTTTATCTCCTCCTCTAGAAACTGTATCTTTAAAAGCCAACACTTTTGATTTGCAAAAGCCAAGTTGCCTAATTCAAAAGCTAAGGCCAAAGGAAGCCAGAAATACTAGAGTCTATCAAAAAAGGGTAGAGATAAAAAAAATTAAATTAAAAAATTAAAAAGATCTAACCAATGTACTGTATACTCTAAACTAATAAAATAAAATTGGGAAAAAAAACTCAGAATAAAAATTTTAAATGTAAAAAAAGAGAAAATATAAACATTCAGTTATTCACTAGAACACAGCTAAATATAAAATTCAAGTTTCCAATGCTATATGTCAATTATACCTCAGTAAAAAAATTTAATTTCAAACAAAATGGGTGGAGAGTCAGGTTACTCTGGCCTAAAGGGCAAGGCTGTGCCTAGGGTGTATGGGCAAATATTTCTTTGCAGAGCCTCTGCTTATATAAAGTCTTATTTTAAAATATATTACAAAATGCATAGGCCCATGTGTGGTAAAGTGATTTATCAATGAAAATTTCTAATAATGGGTATAGAAGAGATGCTTTTGTATTTGTTCACAGTCTAATCAATATATGTAAAGGTTTTTCATCCTGTGTTTGACATGAAAGTCACCCAAAAAATCAGTATGTCAGCACCATCCTGGCAATTCCATAAAAAATGTATATATATTATGGCAGCCAGCAGGAGCCATCTTCCCACAAGGCTGTCCTCTTGGAACTAGCTCAGTCATGGGGCAATTTTATAGACAACTTTAAGAAGTACCAGAGTTCCTTAATTAAGCCCACGTGCAGTACAGAGAGTCAAAGAGTGTCCCCAAGAAGGGCAAGTGGAGCCAGGGTCAATATGGGTTGCAGTCTAGCCCCATGATACCCACCTAGATAACACTCAGGACCCTGAGACAGCAGCAAGAAGGAACTAGTACCCTGCCTTTGCGGTCCCCTTCCTTCATGCGTTGCCCTCCCCCAGTGGATGGAATCCTGGAGGGTGTCAGAACATGGCTGGAAAATGACTAGCCTATACAAATGTAAGATATTTTTGATGTCCAGAATTTTTCTTCCGGTGTTAACTTGGAATGAAAAAAGTATTTATCCATGAAAACATTCAGTAATTAGAAACAAATAAACAACAAAAGAATCTCTGGCAAATTTAATTGTGAGAAAAATAAATTAAGAAATATTTTTAAAAGAAAGTGTTGAGGCTACTAGAATCACAATTTCTGATCTCCTGTTAGGACCTAAGTCATCAATTGCCCTTATTTCTATAAAAGATTCAATAAAGTATGTGGTATTGTTGTAGAAAAAGGGAGGAATAGAAAAGTAATTTTACCCTAACCTATCCTATTTGCCTCCTATATTTCTTTATTTTTTTAATTTTCAACAATATTTATTTGTTTTTATTTTTCATATTAGTTTCAGGTATACAGTACGATGGTTAAACATTTATATAATTTATGAAATGATCCTCTTTATTACTCTGGCACCCATCTGGCACTACACACAACCATAACAATAATATTGACTATATTCCCTATACCCCTATATTTCTATTTATTGCAACTCTCACACACACTGATCTGAATTAGAATGAGCAGAAAAAAAAGCCACATATACACAAGTGCTTTTATTATTGTCATTGTTGTTAGTACTATTATTAACATTACTACATTAGCTCCGAAAAACCATTTTCTTGACCTTATCAATATTTTGGATATTACTGAATAGGTAAATACCAAAAGATGCTTTAAATGTTTAAAAACATTTGAGATGTTCATTTTCTGTACAGCAAAATGTCAGTTGTAAGCCTTTCTATTCCTATTGAGGGTACAAGTCTAGTCAAAGTGAAGGTTGTAGAGGAAGACAAATATACACTAATGTTAACAACAATACTAAAAGTGCATTCATACTATAACCTTTTACAGTCATCTTTAATCAGATAAAAGTAGACCAACAGTGTTCTGTTATCAATAATTTCTACAAAGATGGAAGCCATAGATAACCTGATCATCTAGCAGCCCTATGTCAAATAGCCATTGTATCAGTCGGGTACCAATAGAAAAGGAATTATTAGAAAAAATTCCAGGGAGGATTGTTTACAAAAATACTAATTACAAAATTAGTAGAGTGGGTAAGGTAAGAGGGAACTGCCAAAGATAATGCAGAAATTCAGAACTGGCAGGGAGAGCCATCACAGCACCTAGGCCTGAAGGGATGAGGGAAGGATGAGATTACAAATGCCAAAAGGAGAAAGAATTCCACAGACCAGTGCTGTTCAATAGAAACAGAATGAGACCCACAAATGTAATTTAATTTTTTCTAGTAGTCATATTATTAAAAATTAGACAAGTGAAATTAATTTTAATTAGACCTCTTATTTTATGCAATGTGTCATTTCCACATTTAATAGAAAAATTATTAATGAGGTAATTTACATTCTTTTTTTCATAAGTCTTTGAAATCCAGTGTATATTTCACAGTTACAGCATATCTCAATTTGGATTTGCCACATTTCAAGTGCTCAAAAGCCACATGTGGTTAGTGAGTTCTGTGCTGGACAGTACAAGTACAGAGTACAGACTGCTTTATTCTCCAGCTGGGGTAGGAATGGAAGGAGAGACATTGACCAAACCTAACTGGAAGCCAGAGGCAAAAGAGCCCACCAGTCCATATGGCTCAGGAAATCTGAATGGAATAATTTCCATTATTTTTATCCATCACATTGACTGACAGATATTCTCAAGATCAGAAATGCAGAGGCATGAAGGTAGAGAGGTTTGTTATTTGGCTGTATCTAGTATTGTGTTAATTGTACCTTTCGAGTATGACAAACATTCCTGGAAGTGCTAGTAATGAGGAGATAGGGGCATGAATATGCCAAGTAGGCAATATTCCATGAAACTAATTACTTGGGATGATTAGGGGAAAAATATGCTGATACAATAATTCACTCAACATATTAAGTATTCTCCATGGATGGGCCCTGTGCCTAGTTAATGACACTCTTCAACATTAAATGAAAAAAAAAAAAAAAACTACTTTAACCTATTACAATGTTATCTAAAAATAGACATAAAGGAGAGAGCCCAAAAAAGTTGTTTCCTAAGCAAAGTTCTTATTTTTCTTTATTAAATCAGATCAGTGCTGTGATTATATAAAATATGCATTAATTTATGAAAAAAATCTATCACTTTAGCATCAAAGGTAGTCCATAGATATATGGAAAGGATGAACTTGGATTAAAAATATCTCAGTCTCCTCTACTAATATTAGACTGTAAAGTTGAACATAACAGTCTCTCTGAATCTCAGTCTCCTCATCTATAAATTGAAAGTATAAGAATACATATTCCTATATATATTATGTATCCAATACTTTCCTTCATTCAACAACTTAATAAGTGTCTACATGCTAGGTATACTGGGTATACCCAGACAAGCAATGATGCTTGTCATGAATTTTGCAAGAAATACAGATATTAACCCCAAGTCTGCTCACAAGCCTGGGTCACTTGCTAAACATTCTTATTTTATCGGTCTGCCTATATACTTCCTTGAATTATTTTCTCTTTAATCTGTTTTATCTTTTTCTTTTTAATCCTTACACCTCTAATTGCTTTGTCTTGCCTTGCTTCATTGTCTAAGATCACTAACATTAGCTGAATAGAAGTAATGACAGCATAATTCTTTGTCTTAATCTCAACTGAAATAGAAAACATTCTAAAATCTCACCATTAAGTATGCATACTGTAGGCATTTGAGATATATGCTTTAGCAGGTTAAGGTAGTTCTTTTTGACTCCTAGTTTGCTAAAAATTTTTGTCATGAATAAATTTTAAATTTTTCCAAATGCTATTTCTGCAACTAACAACTAACATCAAGAACTGTGGAGGGTATGAGATTTTACCATACTTGCAGGTTAATGAGTTAACCTGCCACAATTTCATGGATGCTGGCAGACCTGAGACTGCAAGGTCAGAGTCAAAAGACTTTTTTACCCATGGCATAAAATAGCAAACAATATGAATAACAGCATATTTCTGTCAGGTCTTCTTGCCCCCAAGTCTCAAGGGAAAACCACATAGATGGATCCTGGTAGATGCCTGCTCAGTCAGTAAATTGCATTACGACAGTGAAACCATGAGCTTAGGGAACCCAGATCTTAAAATGCCTGCCCTCTGCTCTGGAGGGAGACATTATCATTATTAGAGTAGTCAGTAAGAATGCCTGCTTTTTGCTCCAGAGGGAGATACTGTTTTCCAAAACTGTTCACTTTAAAAAAACTCTTAAAAACTTTTAGTCCCAAACAAAAGTCTATCAAGATTGCAAGATGTGCAGAAACATAAGAATTGTGTCCCAACAATTTTTCTAATATAGTGCACAAAAACAATACGTTCTCTAGAGCTGAACAACCTTTTCCTTAAAAAAAATTCTATTTTATCATGGTTCAATATTTATACATTTCCGGATTATGATTTTCTATCTTTTAATTTTTGTTTTGCATCTATGATTTAAAAAGAATTATAACTTAAATAATTATAATTTACATTTCTTTTATTGTTTTTATTCAGCTTTGGTATCAAAGACATACTAGCCTTATCAAAATTTTTTCTCTTCTTGTTGCCGAATAAGTGTACATAAAATAAGAATTTCTATTATTTGAAGGTTAGGTAAAATTAGCCTGGAAAACTATCTTAACTTTGTGTCTTTAGGGGAAAGGAAACTGGACTATTAATTTCATTTCTTTGGTAGTTATACATTTAATTTTCCTTGTGTTGACCTTGGTAATACATTTTTTTCTGAAAAATTATCCATTTCCTTTAATTTTTCAAACATAGCTGGACAAAGTTGTTCATAGTAGTTATTTATAATTTTAAAAATCTTCATTCTATATGTAGATATAGATATTTAATATATCCATATATATAATCTACATATATCTTATATTTTCTCTTTTAAAACTTCCAAATAGTTCTTCATGCTTTTTTTCCATTTCTAGGAGTTAATTCTTTGCTAGGAGTTAATTACAGAATTCTTTCAAATTACTGGTTTTAGACTATGTGGATCTTCTCTGAGTCTTTTGGCTTTTACTTCACTAATTTTTCATTTATCTTTTTTTCTTTATAAACTTTTATGTTCATTTATTTTGTTTTTTATTCTTCTAGTTTCTGGGATGGAACATGAATCATTTACTTTCACTTTCTTTTTAATAAAGTAATAAATCCTGTATTACATGCATCCCACAAGTTTTGATATATAGTAGTTTTATTTTCATACAGATTTTGCAGTTTTCTTTCTTAACCCATAAATTACATAAGGTCATTATTGGGGATGATATAGGTGTAAAAGAAGATGTGGTACATATAGAGAGCTAGAGATAAAGATGTAGAAAAAGAAAGATTATTGATTTTATTCCTCATAGCTCCCATAATTTTTCTGGATTTTATATTCTTGATCTATCAATTTAATTATAATCGAGGGTTTATGGTTATTCCTTTTAGTCCTTGCTTTATAAAATCTGAGTGGTTTTTTTTTACATATATACATAGGTGACAGATAGATGATAGATAGCTAGCTAGATAGATAGCTAGCTAGCTAGCTAGATAGATAGATAGATAGATAGATAGCTAGCTAGCTACTAGATAGATAGATAGATAGATAGATAGATAGATAGATAGATAGATAGATAGATAGATTGTTGTGACATCTTGGCAGATTATTTATTTTAAAAAATATCTGGTATTGTTTTTCTTTATGTATATACATATATTATTTTGTACTTTACATTCTATTTCTTTTGAGGGCCTTAGCTTTAATTTTAATTTGCACATTAGATCTTTTGGCAACTCTGCATTTTGACCTTTCAGGGTCATTTTGGTTTTGGTATTTCTCTTGGATGCCAGGCAAAATAGATTGAGTTTTCTAACTAATTTAATAATCCAACTTCTAACAGATGAGTTTGATCAATGAGCATTCATTGTGATTACGGCATTAATGTTGTATATTGGACTTACTTCCATTATCTGATTTTTTTCTTTTTTCTTTCTTTTTGTTTAATATTGTTTCATGGTCCTCTCTTCACTGACTTGCTGCCTGATAGACTGATTACATTTATACCTGTATTTTTTCCTTCTGTTCATTTAAAAGTTGTAGTTTGCATTGCTATTTTTTGGTGACTCAGTTTAGCATGTTAATATTCAAACTCTACTAAAATTTTCTCTATCTTGAATTACATAGTACTTCTATCCTACTCACAATTAAAACAATGAGTACAGCATACTGAGAAACCTTGAACAGCTGCACATCTTACAAATTTTATAGAGAGTTTCTCTATTAACTATTTAAAAAAAGAAAGCATTTTTTGTAATCAAGAGTTAAATTTGCTGACATATTTCATTTATTCCTATATTCATTCCTGTTTCTCATGTTTCACATCTTCCCTCTCTGTTCATTTTTTCTTACCAAAGAAAAATTCTTTTAGTGAATATGAATAAGAAAGTCTCTTATTCTGTCTCACATTCTCTTTATTTTTCCCTCAGTTCTGTACTATTTTTGTGTATATATGTCTAAGTTTACTTATATCTTCTCTTAGCCCTTTAGGATGCCACTCCATTCTCACTGGTATCTATTGCCACAGAGTAAAAGGTTGCTGCTTGTCTAATTGTTGTTAGTTTGCAGATCATTTGTATATTTTCTTTGAAAACTTTTAAGATTTTTTTTATTCTTAATGATCTAGTTCCATTATAATCTGTCTAAAAGTGAATTCATTATGATTTATACAGTTTTATACTCAATATGTGAATGATAATCTTAAATTCTAAAAATTTTACTAACAATTGTCTTTCACATATTGATTCCCCAATATTTCTTCCATTCTCTCTCTTTTGCAACTAATATTAGAAAAATACTGGAACCTCTCAATTAATCTCTCACGTTTCTTAAATGCTCTTCCATATTTTTTCTTTGTCTTTGCTGAATAATGAATGAACACTTCAGTTCTATCTTCAAGTTTATTATTCTTTTTTTGACTGTGTCTCTTCTAGAGTCTGTCCAATATATTGCATTTTGATTTCATTGACTACATTTTTATTTCCAAGACAGTTGGTTAGATCTACCAGTATATTATTTATTTCCTCTCTGGTTTTGTCTTTCAATTTTCTGTTCTTTTAACAATCATTACAGAGTTTTTCTCAGGCTTCTCTAAAATTAATTAATCAGAACATGAGTTTACATTCTGATCATGTGATCATTTGGGTTTTGCTCACTTTTATTTGGGCCATCTTCCTTAGCATCAGTTATGTTTTCATGAGTTTTGAAATTTTGATTCATAGGCTAATTTCTAATACAAGTTTTTATTGTATTTCCCTTTCTTACTTCTGTGCTTATTCTTGCACGTCTAGTGGATTCAACTGCAGTAGCCTCCACCCAGCCAAAAAGAACCAGTTCTTTTGATGACAGGGACTGCCATAATGTGTGAAATTAATACATAGCACACTTCCCTCAGAACACATTTTGTGAAGTCCAAATCTACATTAAGTGTCACTTCAATGCTCTTCCTCTTGGATACTATAATACAATTGCTATTTACTTTTGATTTCTCCCTCAGCAAGGCTGTATGATCTATAAGGGCAAGTACCCTAGCCACCTGGTTCACTGGCACCAAGAGCAATGCCTGAAACAAAGCAACACTCATTAAATAATTGCTGAGTGAAAGAAACAAATGTTCTCATCACTGAGTAATGTGTCCAATAGTATGGCCATTGTAACATTTTCTCAGAAGCCATGTGGTTAATTTTGTAGCTCTACCAGTCATGACTTTCCTAGGTGGCACATACTTCTGAAGAGTAATATAATAAGCACTGGGCTGATTGTTCAATCATTCTTTATTTCTGAGTTATTTTCACATTGGGTACATCAATAGGGCCAGCATCTATGAAACCTGGCAAAGAAAGGGGATAATATTTCCTACTCTGCATTTTGTTGCATTGGTATAATTGTTATAAAGACTGTAAATTAAACTTGCTCCTAGTTATTATAATTCCCTTTTTGAAGTTCCAAGATGAAGGGTTTCGTTCAACACAAAGATCTTTTCATTTCTTTCTGAACAGAAACCAACTAAAATTAGCTCCAAGTCATTACTGAGCTGTCAAAATGGAAGTGTCTTCAGCATATTTATTTCCTGTCAATACTACCTGGCAATCCTAGAATTATTTAAATCTTCTCTCAAGTGGCTACTGGGAAGCACATCATTTCACTGTACTTCTATAGCTTATTGAAGATTATATTGAGATAGTTTATAAAAATATGGAACAATGTTTCTTCATGTTTATAAAGTAATCTAATTTTATTTACATATATTGTTTTCTTTTCAAGACCTCTAATAATTACCATAATAACAAATAAATATATACACTTTCCCTTTTACCCACAGGAAAGTTGCTTTTATTTTGTTTTGTTTCCTGTCAGGTTTGGTGGTAATTTCTATTCCAATATTTATGTTAAGATTGTTTTCAAAGAAAGCTTAATTTTTTTTTTATCAAACATGAGTCTTTAATGAAGGCAACACTGTCATTTAAATATTTTTAAATCTTTTAGAATAGACACAGAAACACTGTCTAGTAATATACCTAATATCTATATGCCTCTAAGATAACATTAAAAAAATTCACCGTATTTCTGTTTTTATTTATACAATGGGGGGGATATATTTTCCTAAATTTATTTTCCTAAATTTATATTTCTGGTCTCTTAATTGTACATAGAAAGGTCACAGAAATGGTTTCTTCCAAATATTATAGCCATCTTTACAGTATATCCTTCATTGCATGTAGAGACCAGCTTAGTATGTAATTTGTGTTCTCAAATTTTAATTTATCCAAAGCTTTCAGATGGCATATGTGTGTGTGTATATATGTGTGTGTGTGTGTGTGTGTGTGTGTCTGTATACACATATATAGATAGATAGAAATATATATTTCCATATATATACATAGTTCCAATTTCTGAGTTTTTTTACTAGTTTTTCTATCTATCTTTAACTAGTTGTCTATATTTTCATAATAAAAGCCAGTCACAGATTAGATCGATGGGAGTAAACTATGATCAGAGAAAGAAAATAAAAACACTTATTAACAACTCCCAAAATCTGCTCCTTTAAGCTCCTTTAAAGTTCACATATTCAATATGATCGCATAAAAAATTACAATGACAACATGAATGTTTGCTGCAACTGTGGATTATGAAACATCCAAAATTCTCTAAAATTGTAAATTTAGATCTGAACACTATCAGAAACAAAATATAGTTAAGTAAAGTATATTATTGATTAAAGTATATTTAATGCTAAAATGTTTAAGGAAATAAAGGAAGAGTCAAGATGAAAAAAAAATTCCTATCTCATTATCTAACTACCTAAGTAACAACATATTGGCTACAAAATATGTGAAGAATTTGAATGCCAATTCTTAGACTCCTAAGTGTGATTCTATGATGACAAATACATCATTATAATTCAAAATAAAAAAATTCACTTTTACACAAATTATTGAATGCCTACTATGTGCACAGTGAAAAGGACACTATTCTCTGTCTTAGAGAATTCACAGACTAACAGGAAATAAAGACTAACTGCAATGGTAGATACATTTTTATTAATAAATTATCAATTCTGCACTTTAATAAAAGATGTGTGTGTCTCTGTAATTTATACTTACAGGTGATCTTTTTATATTAATAAATAAAAACCTCCATTCCAATTAGACACTAATGTAAAACAGTTATTCACTTTCAATCTACCATCCCATTTGCTAATACGTACAGGAAGAGGACAATTAACTGTTGAGTGCCACAAACTGTTTTACAAAATAAGTATTATGAAATGACCAATTATGAGCTTTTGTGTTTTTTTTCAGGTTAACATAAAAATTAATTGGCCTTATAACTCAGAAAGTATAGAGAATCTTCTGAATCTGCTATTTTCCCATCCCAAGCAGGTCTCCTAAATCATGTCTCCCATTTTTTTAAGCTTTTTTTAAGCTTAAAATAATAAATTGCCACCCATCCAAAAAAGCTCATGTAAGATGGAAACATTAATCACTACCACTATCCTCTTATGCAGACATCATTAACTAACATCCCCTTAAGGAGAATGAGTGTGCACCAGAGTTTTCTTTCAAAGGAAGTCTATACCAGATAACAGGAGAGAATGAAATAGGCAGATGCATTGTTTGCCCAGAATCCCAAAGCCATGCAAGGAACGGCTGGGAAGAGCTTCCTTGCAGCATGGCTTTCTCTGCCATTTTAGTAATTCATAGCAACTATCCTGCCTACTTCATGGCTGAACAGCCTCATGGACTCTGCTCTATAAAGTACTTGATGGTTAACCTCAACCTACCTGGATTATTCTGAATTTCTTCTTCATTCATGGTTGGTCTGCACTGTTGGTTCTGTCTATAAATTGTTAGCTCAGATGCAAATAGCACTGTGCCAAGGAAAACAGGATTATAAGGTTAGGATGTGTCTATGAAGCTAGTTCAAATTAATTCGTCCAACACTATTGTGACCTTCTTAATTCACACTAACTTTCTAGCAAACAAAGTATTCTTGGGCAACAGAGACAATTGAGATAATGTGAAATAATCCCGGCAGATCCAGAAATTTGTTCATTGAACCCTACATTTTAAAGCAAATAAGAAAATTAAGCAATCTAGAAGTCAATTACTCTGCATTTCCAGAAAAAGTTTTTTACTACAGCAAAGAGAAAAAAGAGAGACAAAAAGAAAGAATTTTACCCAGATTTTTACAATAGTTGCTTGTTGAAATTCTAACATCCGTTTGTTACAACTGCAAAGAAAATTTAAAATATCATTGTGCTTTTTAAGTCCCCAACACTGCCTACTAAGATGATTTTTTTCTCTCTCTCTCTCTTTGCTTAAATTTTTGTAAGCCAGTGGGAGTCTACACACTGCATTTACTTACTAATTCAAAAATAATTCTAGAACATTTTCAAAATAAAAGCTATAGTAATGATAGCTCCTATTTATTGAGCATCTAGTTAGTACTGGGCACTGTGGTACGGGCAAAATATGTGTTGACTTATTTATAAAAACCACATAAAGAAGCATAGTTAATCCCTTTTCACAGATGGGACACGCAATGTGCTGAGAGATTATGGGGCTTTCCAAATATCCCAAGTCTGCCAAATAAGAAAACTTAGACCTTGAACAAGTGTATCTGATTTTAAAGATGATGCTTTACTCTCTGTAGCACTACAGCACATAGTAAGTGCTCAATAAATATTTTTGTGTAAATGAGTCAGCTGTGGCCAAACCCATTTTTATCTTAAGATGTTGAAGCTATTCATAAAAATGAAGCTTACTGACACTAAACCAGATTTGGCTGTCTAAAATACCTTGCTAAGGAATGTACTTAAAGGTTTAATCACATTACCTTCACATCACTGGCCAATGCAACTCCGAATGTTTAATTATGCTACTAGTTTTATACCTAATCAATCTTTTTCATTAAAATCCAGTGAAGCAGACAATTGAGATAATGACTGCAGAATCATCTTAATTAAAAATTTTAGCTACTAATTAAGAGTCATTGTTTATCTTATCAGGAAACTGTTAGGACTCATGATGGGGTTGCCCTGTTCATTACCTTTTCAGCCTTTTCTGAGGTGAGACATAGCATATGATATTCTTGCCTATGTGTACATTTGTGTTTACACATATATTTGAGCATATTTAGGAGTGTTTTAACTGTATCAAAGAAAAAAATTAATAAAATGCATGAAACCATGGAAACAGTGAAATCCTTGATCTAGTATTTATACCTCAGCTAATTATAAAACATTCAAAAGTTAATTATTTATCCCTAATTGCTAGTTGAATACAAAATTATATTCACAACTGAACAAGAGCTGCCTTAAAACTTTTTTCTTATAAGTTATGAATGTAAACAAAGACTGCTAAACATCCACTCAAGTCAAGCAGCAAATGAGTATCATGTATGTAGAACTTCAGAAGTAAGTCACAGTCTCCTTGGAGAGCAGGAAACTCCATCCATTCAGATTGTAATATACAGCCATGACTCTTTGAGCCTTGGGAAACCCAGCTTCATTACTCACTACAGTTACACTGCAGTCTCTGAGTGTATATGTATTGTATAATTCATAACCAAATATTGGCAAATATTTTAAGTCACTATCCTTTGCCTTGACAGCAAGAGATAATTTTTCAAATCTCACAATCATAATCCATGAAACTATTACTCTATTTAATTTGATTACAGACTTAAAGAAGAATCAAAGGTATCCATGGGGAGTGGGAGATAGAAGAGCTAACCAAGCCTCTCTAAAAAAAAGATCCAGGTAACATATCTGATCCAAGCTATTCCTGAGTATCTATGTTACAAAAACCCAGAAGCAGGACAGGGATGGAGACAGAGGAAGGAAGAAGGTTGTGAAAACACTGGAAGGATAAAACCATTCACTGTAATTGGCTTAAGTATAGTTTAAATGTTATGCATTTAAATCACACTGAAAGTTTCTATGTGGAAATATTTGGAAGCCAAATTGCTTCCATCAGCTATAACAATGACCTGCGTGGCCCCTCGCAGAATCAAAGCTGACATAGGCAGTTCAAAACATTTTAAGTTTAAGTGGAAAAGTCCCATTCAATTTTTTCATGCTAATAGCTGACATAAAATGTAACAGGGGCTGGGGAAAGGGGGAGGCAACAAATAAAGGTCAAGTCATCATCTGCAATAGAGTCTTAAAACTAACCTATGAAGAGGGCACATGCAGAAATCTGGGGAGGTGGCAACTTGCCCTCACCCCAATAATAAAGTGCTTTCTTCCTCTCCCTACAGTCCTCATTACCCTCCCACCCCAGAAACAGCAGACAGTAACTTCCTAACAAAATAAACAAATACTTTGCACTCACTTTTGGGCAATGAATAAACATAAGATGATCTGTTCAGCATCTTCCTGAAGGACTTCAAAATTCAATTTAAATTGGAAAGAGGACCAGTGTTGGGGGATAAAAATTGAACTTTTCCTTTAAGAAGTCTTGAAAGTAATTACTACTCTCAGTATAAAAAAATTACAGAGGCAGGAGGGAGAGTTATAATCAGCAGTCTGTCCCCAACCTTTTTGGAACTTAGGACGGGTGCTCCCATGAAAGTCTAATGCCTGATGATCTGACATGGGGCTGAGGTGGTGATACTAGTGCTGGGGAGCAGCTGCAAATACAAATGGAGCTTTGCTTTCTGGCCTGCCTCCTGCTGTGTGGCCCAGTTCACAGGCCCTGGTTTTGGGTGTTTGTTTTTTTCCCCAAGTTACTAAACATACCTGATTAGATTATACCAGGCTCCCTTTTTATGAAGCCTCATTCCTCGGACATAAAACAAACAAGCATAGATTTAAATATGCATATAAGCCAGACTTCCAAATGAACACCAGCATTTGGATTTGTATACAAACTCAAAGGTGTACTTTGTTCTGGAAAATTTTGCACATAGTTCCAGATGTTTTCTGTGCCAGAAAATAACAACCTCTGCTTAGCATCCATTTTGCTGGTGTAAGCGATGGGTATTTTAAATCCTGTCTCCTGCACCGTGACCCACTGTTATTACAGCCAATGCCTCACCTAAGCCTGTACGGTATATTGATGTTGAAGGAATCCATTCAGATAAATTACTGACTGGTAGCAGATGAGCTGATAAGGAGGGCATCATTATTTTGCAAAATGGCCAATGCAGGGTGCTGTAAAATAAAAATATAACCAAGGAATGCTTCACAGACATAGCACATTTTATGGCAAAAGGGCTGATGAATAATATGCCTCTGGAGGCCTTGCACTGACTGTGACACATAGTACAATGTTTTGCTGCTGGAAGTATCTGCCTACCAGGGTTAATTGGCTTATAAATTTCTTTGGCAGCAGAATACTGATAGCTTGATAAAGAGATTATTAAAATAAAGGGACAGAGGTGCATTGAGAAGGAAGACTCTCAGACAGGTGTTGAGGCTTCTCACTCCTAAGTCAGCTGTTCTGGAAGAATTAAGGATAACCATCATTACGGTCACCATTTCTTCGTACTACATTCTCAAGCACTGGGCTTACGTAGTACAATAATTAAATTTGTGTGTTAATTTGACTGAATCACAGGGTGCCCAGATATTTGGCTTAACATTATTTCTGGGTGTGTCTGTGAAGGCATTTGAATCAGTGGACTCAGTAAAGTAAATGGCCCTCCCCCATGGGTGGGCATCATCCAATCCATTGCAGGCCTGCATATGACAAAAAGGTAGAAGAAGGAAGAATCTGGTCTTTCCTGTCCGATTCCTTAAGCTGAAATGTTGATCTTCTTCTGCCTTTAATGTTCCTGGTTTTCCTGGGTCTCCAGCTTACAGATGGCAGATCCTGGATTTCTCAGCCTCCATAATTGCATGACTCAATTCCTTATAATAGATCTCTTCCTAAATATATTCTATTGATTCTGTCTTTCTAGAAACCCCTGACTTATACATATACATTCCCTTACTTAATCTATGGGGATACTCCTATGAAGAAGATATTATTATTCTCATTTCAACAACAAAAATAAACTAAGCCTTAGAGCAGAGAAGTAACTTGCCCAAGTTAATACACGGCCAAAATAAAGAATTAAAAATTAGTGCTGTTTGATTCCAAAACCCATGCTTTTAACCATTTTGCTCCACTAAGTCTGATATTCAGTATATCTTGGAATATAAAAATTCCAGTTTTCTTACAAGGCAAGGAATTGTAATTGCCAATACAGACGCTTGATTAAAAAGGAAAAACTATTTTTTAAAAAAAGAAGCACTTAATTCTAATTTTTAAAATTATCCACTAGCAAAAAAAAAAATTATTCATAGAATAAATATCACTAATTTAAGCTGAAATGCAAAGCAAAATAATTTTTGTGAATTTCACATTACATTTTTAGTATTATTAACATTGGCAAGCATGAGTTGATCCAACATCTTTCAAAGCAATACCCCACACAAATATATAGATAATGTAAAAAAATAAAAGAAAATATAAAGAACATCTAATGGATGTTCTTAAACACAGAATTATTAAATTTATTTGTAGATATAATATTTATCCTCCTGCACCTTGTCCAACTGCACCCTCAATTGTGAAATGAAATAATTTATTCAAAAGAGAGCAGAGACCTCAGCCCATATGGTATAAGTCTCATGTTCACAAAGTAGTAATAGTACCCTAGAAAGCTGTAACACTTTGTAACAATTATGTTATTTGTTTTTAGTTATTGGGTAGAGAGAAGATGGAGGGAAGAAGGAAGGGAGGGAGGGAGGGAGGGAGGGAGGGATAGATAGATTAGATAGATAGGTAGATACATTCATACATACATACATACATACATACATAGATGATAGATGACACACAGAACAATAGAAATTTTCATTTTTAAGCAAACATCAGTATTTTAGTTACCTATTCCTTAATTTACCTATTTCTTAAAAGTTACCTATTCCTAATTTGACAACATATACTTTAGCCCCTACAGGACAAAACAGTCTATATTTAACTTAATACTTCCCTATTCCTGCTATGACAAACTACCACATTACAGCAACACAAATTTTTATCTTACAATATTAGAGATCAGAAGTCCAAAATGGGTTTTATGGGCTGAATTCAAGGTGTTGGCAGAGCTGCATTCATTCTGGAGGCTCTAAGAGACAGTCCATTTCCTTGCTTTTTCCACCTTATAGAAACTACCTGCATTCCCTACCTGTGACCCCTTCCAACATCTTCAAAGAACATCACTTTAACTTCTGCTTCTATCATCACATCTTCTCTAACTCTGACCCTCTTGCCTTCTTCCTATTATAAGAACTCTTATGATTATACTGGGTCCACCTCAGTAATTCACGATAATCTTCCTATTTCAAAATTCTTAATTTAATTGCATCTACAAAGTTCTTTTTGCCATGTAAGGTAACATATTCATAGATTCTAGAGGTTAAGATGTAAACATTTGGGGGGAGCCGTTATTCTGTCTACCACAAACTCTTTGTAAGTCAACTACTGCAGCTTGCTGGGGGAAAGAGGGCAGTCAGGACATTCTTTATCTAAGGAGGTAACTTATCACTAATCTCAAAGGTAGCCAAAGGAAGCTAGACCTCAGGGATCATCCCTAGAACTTTTCTTATATGTTCACAGTACTTGGTGATCTTAACTAGTTCCACAGTCTTAAATACCATGTATAAGCCAAGGGTTCCCAAAATACCTCTCCTGATCAAATTCTATCTCCAACTGCCTATTCAACTTACCCACTTGGATGTGCAGTTGGCAGTCATCTCTGACTCAACATGTCTAAAATTGAGCTCTTGACTCTTTCTCACTTAAATCTGCTTCTCTCAAAGTCTTCCCTACCCCCCATTAATAGCAAATCTCTCCTGCCAGTTGTTCAGTCCGAAACCGTTGGAATCATCCTTGATTCCATTCTTACTTTCACAGCCTACCTCCAATCCATCAGCAAATCTTGTCAGCATTCCATTGCAAATGTATTCAGAATCCTGTATCTTATCTCCTCCACTGCCATCACCCTGATCCAAGCCACCATCCTCCTCCTGGAATTTTGCAACAGCCTACTAACTGGCCATCTTCTTTTCACCCTTTTCCCCAATGCCACATTATCAGCATAGCAGCCAGCACAGTCTTGGTAAAATTTAAGTGAAGTGGATCCTACGGGGCAAAGGGTGAAGTGTTGGATGTCAATGGATCACATTTGAGTCCCCTCTTATAACTGCCCTCATCCAATAAGAACTGCCTCACTGAAGTTTCGACCTTTTCTTAAGGTATAAACAATGACTAATCAATGTGGAGGTACAAAAATCATTCCCTTTCCTCAATTTGGGGCAAGTTGAAGGGTTATGCCAGCACAGGTTTCCCCGTGGATCTGCTGAGGACTCTGTTGCAACTGTATCACATTTCAGGTTCTCCCTCTGCCCATTCCTGCTCCCCAACCCCTAAAAAGTGTGGCTTCTGAGAACATTTCCAAAATAAACCTACTATACACAACTATACATCTCAGAGCCTGTTTCCAGAAGAACTCTACTTAAAACACTAAATCACTCCTCTGGTCAAAAGTCTTCATTTACTCTCCATTTAATATAAAAACCAATGTTCTCATAATGGTCCTAAGGCTGTAAGTGAAATGGGCCCTATTGCCTCATCTCCTACTACTCGTGTCACCCTTCACTGGCCAGGCCATGCCAAGCACATCCTTTTTATTGGCTCTTCCCTCTTTCTGGAATGCTCTTCACCCACATTTCCATGCAGCTTACCTCACTCATTTCCTTTAAGTCTTTGCTCAAAAGCCACTTTCTTAGAGAAGCTTTTTCTGACCATCTTACGGCACTAGAATTGCCCAGCAGTCCTATACTCTATACCCTACTTTGTTTTCCTCCATAGCTCTTACCTGGTCTAACATTCGCTATAATACACTACTTACTATGTGTATTATCTCATTTATCTCACTATAAGCATTCTGTGTGTGTGCCTTTTTATTCATTGCTGTATCCTCCATGGTTTGAACAGTGCCTGGTATATAGTAGGTCCTCAAAATACTTGTTGAACGAATGAATGGGTACCAACTGTGTGCCAGGCACTTCCTTGGGCATATTTACATATATTACCTCATTTAATACTTAAGACAATCCTGACAGAGAGGTATTATGATATCCACTTTTTCAAATGAGAAAAGTAAAACTCAGATAATCACACTAGAATGTCACATTCATGAGAAGTGATAGAGCCCAGATGTGAGCCCCTATTAGACCAAATTCAAATTCATATTCTTCCCACTATTATGGGTGTTCAGATACACATTTTGACCTCATAAGAATTACAAAATGACTCGCTCAGAGAACCTGCCCCACTGAGGCTACACTACTGTCTTCCCAAACATATCTATCTCAACTGAAAAAATAATTCTAAGAAAGAGGTAGAGAGTTTGAGTGAGACAGAAACATGAACATTCATTTTATAAAATGTCCATGTGTTCTCTGTTACCATAGATGCACTACAAAATGTTTTAAATTCCTAGACTTGTATTAATTACTGATGAATATGCCCACAAGGGACTAACTAACATGCAGGTAATGACTTGCACACATGGAAAGAAAACTTCCCAAAAGCTAATTACATTGTTAGTTGTATTTGAACCAGTAGGGGGCGGGCAAGGGGTATATGTGTTGATAGAAAACAAAAGTCTGGGTTTCATATCTGAGTTAATGGGGAAAAAATAACTCACTCTCTGTCTTCCACTTAGCCAAAAAAAAAAAAAAAAAAAAAAGCTTTATAGAGGAAGTGGGGTTATAAGAGCTTTCTGAACTCCAGAGAGGAGGAAGTTTGGCCAGTTGACACTATGGTCTTATCCAGTGCTCAACACCCATTAACTTCAGAGAGTGCTTCTAGTCTGGATCAGTTGGGCAGGATGCAATGCAAATGGGAAATGAGCCTGACCCCATCACAAAAACCTTTAGCTCCACACACATGTGGGTCTGATGGAATCCACTGACATAAAAGGAAGGTGAGAAAGCCCTAAATTGGCTTTTACCATCTAAGGATGTTCACACACAAAGCATGCATTGTACCCACTAATGAAAGACATGTGCTAGAGTG
This sequence comes from Macroglossus sobrinus, assembly GCA_004027375.1. NCBI lineage: Eukaryota > Metazoa > Chordata > Mammalia > Chiroptera > Pteropodidae > Macroglossus > Macroglossus sobrinus. The sequence continues at coordinate 542,893 of PVKZ01000169.1, forward strand.
GGTTACACATTGCAACTGAATGAAAACTAATGACATGAAACAGCCACAGTGCCTCTAGACTGACCCCTGTAAAACCTCAGACCTGACTTGTAACAGGCAGAGCTAAACCAATTTATCACTGAATTATGTATCATTTAATAAAAACTAGTGTGACTCAACCTGCCACGAATGCTAAAAGCTTGAGGAAATGGCTTTCAAAGTCCCCTTGTCCTTTCACCAAGCTCATCTTTAACCCTTCAGTTACTGAGATACTGATTAAAGTAAGTCTAAACTTTATTAACTAAACTAAATAAACTTAGAGTAGTCTGACTTTGTGGTTCCTGGGATCACTTGAAAATTACTACTCTGGCAGAGTTAACTCCTGTTTCTATAATTCAATGGAGTGTAAATTAAGTGAAAAGATAGGCATTCTCTCTTTTGAACTACCACTAGCATCTTGAAACTATAGTTAAAGTATATTTCCACATGCCAAAAGTGTTGACTTTACTAATGTCATTTACACAGTCATCATTAAAATATATTTTAATTGTAATAAAAATGAATCGTATAGGCTTTTAAACTCTGCCTATAGTTTTACATTTAAAAAAGTCCTGCTAACTCCATCACTGTCATAGAAACAGAAAAAGCAACGCATTACAGGAAGATGTTTCAATAGAAGTGAATCACGCAGAGCTGAGAATAGGGATATCCACATCAATTTGTAGACCACTGGAGATAAATGATTTAGAAAAATTCAACTGAAGTAAAAGAAATCATAGCAATTTCTACCATCAGTCCCATTCAAGAGCTTTTTAGTAATAGCCAAAAAACATAGTTAGAGATGGTCTAGAAAGTTAAGAAACTTCCCAAAATCTTTTCTTATTTTATTTCTCTTTTCAGTACACAATCATTTTTTCATGGAAACAAATCTGTATCCCTGTAGAAACATTTAGGTGCCTTGAAATTTTATAAAGCTTTTTTCTTGACAATATACCTAGGATCATGTTTTCTTTAACTGAACCAAAGAAGTAGATGAAGCCAAAATGAATTTATTATTTAGTTCAGCAACAATAGATTATGTTGAAGACTGAAAAATTGTAATGCTCCTGCATTTGGGAAGACACTCTATTAAAAATCTGTCCACTGTGCTTTTGCATTTCATTCCATCTTTTTCTTTCACCAAAGTAATGAAAGCATCGAGAGTCTATGAAATATTGAATAAAGAAAATCGAAAGGAGCATTCACAGTGCAGAAAACTGTTACTAATCATTAAGGGATTGTCACCATCTTTTTATTAACCTTTATTTTCTGGAACTGCTTTATTATTTATGACATTTTAAACCAGGAAAAATATCTGAGATGAGAGGCAGAGACTTTTCTAAGCACTTTACATGTATCAACTCAAGTTGTACTCACAATGACTTTATGATAAATGTCCTAACACTACTTCCACCTTGCAGCTGAAGAAATCAAGGCATGGAAAGGTGAAGTAATTGACCCAAGGTCAATAGCTATAAGTGGTTGAGACCACATTCAAATCAAGGCAAATCGTACTCCAGAACCCATGCACTTACTCATGCTATACTGTCTCTAGACAGGCAGTGAGGAAAACTTGAAGATTCCGCTTTAATGATAAACAAACAAACAAAAAATTCTTTAGTCTCCGTGCACTCTATTAGGTCCCAAAAGGTGAGATTATACATTTCAGTACATTTCTCTCAAGTAAAATAAAGTAGATCCTAAATTCATCTCAGAATTTTGTACAAAATATGAAGTATTCTTTCTCAGGGTAAAGGTAGTTTATTCTTTTTAAGAAGATAAAAACATAATAATGAGAAGAGCTAGGATGAGAAGTTCAATCCTTCAGCTTCATTATTTTCAGTGTTTAGTATCTTGTTTCAAAATTACACATCAAAAAGTCTCAAAGCAGATATCCCCGAGCAGGTTTTGACTATCTCCTTCCCAATCATATTTGGGAAACAAGCAAGATACAAATTTGAATGAAACCAGAAAATAAAAACAATGCATGTCTTTTTGCAAAAATTGAGTGAACCTCAAGCTAATAAATTTTTTATTATTATAGTGACATTGGCTAAGGAAATCCAATAAGTTTCAAGTGTACAGTTCAACAGTAAGGCATATCTATATCTATATCTATAAAATTGAGTGTTCACTGCCCATAGTTAAATTTTTTTATTTTAAAATTCAAATTTATAAAACAGAAAAAACAATCTGAAAGTAATATCTAGCAATAGCAAATGTACATTCTCTCAACTCTGCTCTACTCCATATAATTTATCCCAACTTTTCCTTTCCCATTTCTTGATGCTTGATTACCTAGCAGCTTTGATTTCCTATTGCCATTACTCGAAAGGACTTTATATACCTTTTAAGCATTTTGATCATATAAATGGAAAATTGGAAATCAATATCTCCAGAGACTCTTGAAAAATCTGAAGGGGGAAAAAAAAGTCTAAAATTGACTTCTAAAAATGAGTATTTATAGGAAACTCCCGAGTGGAATAACGAAGTCCACCAAATAAGTAGAAAGTTGATTGTCCTCTACAATAAGTATTCTTTTCTTTGACTATTTTGCCCTCTGTTATTACAAAGAATGAAAACAAATATATATGCACATATGTGCTCACACTCATGCACATTTTTCTCTTTTGAAAGGATAAGTCGTTGGCAGAAAAGACAAAGAATCCTATTGAAGGCCTTGAATTATGAGAAAATAGGTAGATGACTACTCTCATGGCTTCTGTTTGGTGTCAGCATGTGACCCAGAAGTGATGCCTGAGAGAATAGTCTCTCTCCAAGGTGCTGGAGGCCTACAGTCTGTTCTCTATTTTACCTTCTTCAGATCAAGTATGGGGTTCTGCACTTGGCAGGAGACTGATTACTGTTGACTAGTTTTTATCATCTGGCAGAATTATAGGGAAATTTGAAAGTTAATGGATAATTTAATTCTCTAGAGGATGTCTGAATCATCTGAAGAATTTTGGTAGTATAAACATGACAGCCTTCGAATACAACTGGGATAAAAGTAATTTCAAATAACATTAGAGGTAGCTTAAAGCTGTTTCTTATCACGCAAACTGCTTTAGAACAAATCTTGACAATGATCAGCAATGATACATTATGGGTGGCATGCCAATAGAAGTTGTGAGATATCAACTATGAGCTAATGCCTCTCTGATAAGCATGATTAAAGATAGACCATTATGGCCTTCAGTTACCCATATAGATTCATTTTATAAAATATTATTATTTAATTATCAGTCTGGCAGTAGACTCCTGGTTTTTATGTATGCCCTGAAGTTATCACGAAAATATTTCAGATAATGTAAAAGCATGTACCTGCATAAATACTAATAATAATAATAATAATAATAATAATAATAATAATACAGTAACAGAGCAGAAAGTTAAAAAAATAGATAAAGCTGAATTGTACGTGGGGGCTCTGGTAATTGGAAGAGTCGATGGCCATATGATTCAAGAAAATAGTCTCCCTTGAGAAGGAGACTGATTGTCCTGCATTTATATAGCAGCTAACCAACACTAAGCAGACTTTCCTTTGCATATTATTGGTGCCAGCCCGATGAGGCAGAAAATTGCATCTTGTCATTTAATTTCCCAATCTTTGTTTTCATTGTATTAATCTTTTGGCTTTGCTTCACTTTATAATTTGAAGGCTCAGCAAGAAGCAAACCAAATGGAAATTCAGCTTACTTTCATGTCTAGCTGAATGTGTTTGGTGCAGTTTCCAAAAGTTTAATTCTACGTAATACTGTCCATGAATAATAATAGGCTGCTTTTGCATATAGACTTATTAGTGTTTGTCAAGGGCTGCGTTAAAGTTTCTGGGAAATGTGCCCAAAAATCAGTCATCAAAGCATGATTAACAAATTGGTTACAGAAGGAGAACAGATAATTCTTTAAAACAGAAGTATATCATCCTGTCGAGAAATAAGAACTAAAACCCTCCAAAACTAACCTACGTGAGCCTGTCTTTCTCTCTCTTTTACTTTCTTTTTTCCTTCCTTCCTTTTTTTCTTTATCTTTCTTCCTTCTTTCCTTTCTGTCATTCCAATAAAGAAAAGAAAAATAAATAAATATGAAACAATAAAGAAGATTCAGATTCCAATGAGCTGTACACAGAGTTGATATTTTGGAATAGAAATAAAAGGCGTTCAATAGTGCAGTGTATAGTTTTGAATTGTTTGGACTTTGGAATTAGACTCATAGCCTGTCATCTCTACTTGCCAGCTATGAGTCTTTTGGTGAGTTATTTAGTTCTTCTCAGCTTCACTCCCTCATCTGTAAAATAGGGAATCTGTAAGGAGTATCTGGCAGAGTTGTTAGGTAGAGTAATTGTGAAACCCATGTCAACACCTCATGCTGTGCTTGGCACCTTGAACACTCTCAACAAGAGGCATGTGACATTGCTGTATGGGCTGCTTGCTGTTGCTGCCACTATTGTCGACATGTACTCAACAATAAGTAAGTGGAGGGGGATAAAAATCAGCCAGGTCCATTACCTCTACCACAATAACTCTGGTATTTGCATTTGGACATGGACTTTTCTTTTCCTCCTAACTTCTGTTATTTGTAATGATTACAAGCCTATAATACATAACTGACCTCAAAACTGGAATGTACACCTACTATGTAACTCTCTCATGATAACAACTGTCAATATATCGGCTTCACCAAAGATATTGAAGTATTGATTCTTCTGTGTTTGTGAGTCCACCCAAAATATGATTTATAATGAGGCATAAATAAAAAGAAATACCTGAGAACCAAGGAGGAAGGTATGAAATCACATACAGAGTAAACATCAGGATCGGTTAGCTTCTCAGATCTCACAATTACTAAGACCCTCTTCAAGACAACATTTTAATAAGTCCAATGGTATTACAAACAGGGGTCAGAAGAAAAGATATGTAGAAAGAAATTCATTACACTCTTCAAATAAAAGCAAGGTTTCACCTGAAACTTCCTTTCTGATTAAAATTGTCTAGTTCTTTACTGATCACCAATTTTGTTGATAGATCTCTACTCATGTTACACACTAGCTGTGTGGCTAGTATTACTGGTATTATTGACTCCATTTTAAAGATTAAAAAAAACTGAGGATGGGGAAGATTATGTGACATGTTCAAAGCTATATAATTACTAAGCAGCAGATAAGAGTCTTGAATCAAGGTTATCTGACTCCAAATCCAGTGTTCTTCACACTTCCACATTGGCACTGAACACTTAGAAACTTAAAACTCCTGCCATCTCTATTCAGAGAAAAATACAGTTGTTCAAGAAACAGCCTTAGTATCCAAAGAAATGGACCAGTAAAGTCTACTTTTTAAAGAAGAACATAAACCTTGACTTAATTGCGTTTAAGGAATATATCGGTCTGGGAAGAGATGTGGGTGAAATTTTGCTATTTGCTTTTGTTTACATTTCTGTAAAAAACTTCAGCATTATACTTTTCTCTTTTTAGTTCAAAAGATAGGAAACTATTTTTTTCTCTCATTTTCCTCAGATTCCTATCATGCTGTTTGGGCAACCAGCCTGTTGCATTACAAACTGTTGAAATGACATTTCTTCCTCATCTGAGCAACTCAGGAGTCCACAAGTAGCAACTGAAAGTCCTTAGGCTTCTTATGACTTAGACTTCACTTTTCCAAGAGTCTCTGGAAACAATGTCAAATTAGAAGAATTTGCACTCCTAGTCAGCTCAAAATACCTGCTAAGTTTGGTACTATACATTCTTCTCAAAGTGAGTCATCACTGTTATAAAATGAATTGGTCTTATATAAATGTCATTTCTGGGTTATATTTGTCAAGAAACTCAACCTGTTTCTAATACCTTGTTTGAAATCAGAGGATGGATGAGCTTCCGACATATAGTATGACATGGTATAAATTTATTGAGCCTATTTTTTGCCCAGCAGTAGAGGTGCCTTAGGAAGTTAATTACCAGCATTTCGTGCTACCTGACAAGCAACTTCTTAGCTTCATGAATGCTATCCCAATTAGTTAATCATAAAGCTAATACAGATAAAGTGGAGACATGTATGCATTATCAGGACAAGCAAATTATAAAGCAAATTATTTTTTAAAAATCATTATGAACTCTGTAGCTAATGTTTAAGGTTGGTACTGAATGCTGTTGCCAGTTGCCTTTTCAGAAATTTTCCCTGAGATTTTTTAACTGCCAAGGTATCTTTTTATTAGCTCAATTCATTTCCTATTAGTCTTGGAATTTAACAAGGCTTCATGGTAAAGCGGGTCTGGAAGAGATCTTATTAACTTTCCCCCAGGATAATAAGTCCCATATGGAATAAAGAAAGAAATCCAACTTTCAAAAAACAGAGTCATTAGAGTCAATGGAGGGTTAATGTGATATTTAATAGGAGGTCCATTATAATTCTCAGTATCCATAAAGTTGGTACCACACTGGGCATCTATTTAAATATAATCAGAGTGGTTCCTTTATTATCCTCCTCTAAAGAAAAAGTAACATCTTGTTCCCTACAATCTCATTTTTTCACAGGGAATTATATAAAATCTGTCATCCCTTTTCTTGTAAATAAACAAAACAAACATGCTTGTCTTTTCTTATAATTTTTTCACTTGTTAAAAACAAAGAAAAACCTTTATTCAGTTGCTCATTAGAAAATAAATTTAAATTAGGAATTAAGATAAGTGACTCCAATGTAGAAGTATTTTCCACCATATATATTGCTGAATATCCATACTTCATCTATAGCATCCCCTGAAAAAACACCAAATCTGGGAAGAAAAAAAGTGACAACACAATTCAAATAATTAATTCACAAAACTGAGAATGATTTCCAATTTCTATCATTGAAATTGCATGAGAAAATAAAAATGGTCATTTGGAAGGGCCTTTTATACTATACGAAAGTAGAAGGAAAGAAAACTTTTATCAGGGATGACAGAACAAATGCTAGTTTAGGACTCAAAACCTGGGCTTGGACCTCAGCTCTGTCCCTAACCAGAAGAGAGATTTTGGCCAAATCACTTCACTCCTAAGAGCTTTCAGTTCCTTGACTGTAAAATAAAATGCTAGACATGATCAGGAACAGCAAATAGATTTCATCTGAAGTCTCATTAATTGTAAACTGGTAGTGAAACCACAGATGACAGTGTTTCAATGCTCAGATTAAATTCAGGCTAAGTAGGAAAGAGTATTGTGTTTAAATGTAATGTCTGCTATGGAAGGGGAAAGTGGAGCATGTGTAGCACAAATTCACTACCCTTAGGTTAAATGGTTCCTAAAATTCTCTTTCAACTCCAACATTCTGTGATTCTTTTAACTATAACACAGAAGAGATTTTTCTCATCCTGAATTCTCACTTGCCACAAATGATTAAATGTTCATCTCAACTCATAGCAGAACAATCCAAGCCACTAAATTTGGAAATATTGAACAAGATGATGTCCAACTTTAAAAAAGAGAGACTCAAAATAAAGAAAATGTGTAAAGAAAGTTGGGTACAGTAGGCCTGTAGATTTCCAATGAGTCTGAGAAGTTTCTAGTTGGAAAAGATCACTATTAATCCTACTCACTCTCCCTCACAGACTAACGATAAACACCTAATTAACTCTGTAGAATAAGAAAATTGTTTAAATTGGTGAAGATTACCATGGAAGTGATTCACCTCTCCGCAATCAAATGATGTAGCAATATTCGTTGCTTATAATGAAATATAAAGACTGGATAATGCAGATTAAAGTATCAGCAACTCTAAGGTTTACCAATAAGCTGATCTGCAAGACAGCAATATTTCATATCATGTACTGCAATGTTATTTATCAATGTTTAATAAGCACTTCATATGTTTTGACAAGCAAAGAAGAAATGAATTACCATGGAGAGGTGATGAAATATTTATAATGCACAATAGCTACTATTACACTGTAGCTGTTCAAGAAATCTTAATAGTAAATTGAATGGAAATATAATACTGTAATGGATGTAAAAGTGTTCAATTGGCCATCTGTAATAAAGTAGAAAAGTGTTTAAGAGAATAAATACATTTGTAATAGTTTTTGATTAGCTATAACTACATATAATCCAACCATCCATTATGAACAATGTGTGGATATCATGAGGGTTTATAATATTTATAATGAAGTGACAGCTTTGGAAAAAATTTTAGGAATCCTTACATGTATTACTAACTTTCAATAATTAAATCTGTATTGTTACTTCGGAAAAATTCTTTCACTTATCATACATTCCTAAAATATTAAAATTATATTTCTTTAATAAGTGGTCCTTATTTGTGATTATGGTTTCATTTTTTATAAATCATAAATCTGAGCTCTGTTTTCGCTCCTATAAGACATTCTAATTATAGCCAATGGATCAAAAACAACAAAGAATTACACACACACACATACACACGTGCATGCACGCACACACACACACAACAGGTAAGAAATTATTCTCTAAAATTAAGACACTTGTGTAGAATTATCAAGCGTTCCAGTTTCCCTGTACAGTTTAATACAATGATCGTATCTGTAACTCAAAACAGTCCCTCATTCCTTCAGCAAACACTTCATGCCTCTGCTTAACACTCTGCAATGGCTTCTCTGTTGCCATAGGAATAAAGCAACAGGTGATACTGGGCCTACACAGGGTGACAAAGCTTGTCCCCAACCCTGCAGCCTCATGTCTCATTCCTCCATTCTGGCTCACTAAGCGCCAGCCACACCTGCCTTCTTTCAAGGCCTCAAGATAAGATTGTCTAGTTCTCATTTCAGGTGCTTCGTATCTATTCCCTCTGCCTGAGACACTTCTCCTGCCTCATCAGCCCCACTCTTTCTTTAGAGCTCTGCTCACCATCACTTCCTACAGGCTGGGTCTAGCTCTCCTACTAAAGGCTCTCAGTACTCTCTACTTCTTTAAGCGCTTGTCACAGTCATAACTAAATGATTAACTGTGTAAGTTGTCTCACATCTAACTCTTCTTCTAGAATGTAAACTCCATAAGGGACGAGACTGTGAATTTTCATCTCCTAATTATCTCTATCCTTGGGGCAGTGTCTTTCACATAACAATGCTCAGTGAATATTAATTTATTCTTTGATATATAAACAAAAAGCCCACTCACAATGTGTCAGTTACCAAGGAGGATGAACAAGGTAAAGCCCAAAATTACTTCATCAAATCTGAATAAATGTGATTTGGTAGAGGCCAACTGTCATAATCAGATTATTATTTAGAAGTTCAGGTATTTGTTTTTTAGGTTTGCTAGCAGATTGTGACTCAGGACCTATGGCATTTTTTGCCTGACATACCCATTTGCTAATCCTCCTGCTTCTAACTCTGCTACTGGTATGAGAGCCTGGTTCAGGATCTGGCCTATTTTTCTATCCTTGACTCCATTAATTAACTATAATTGTACTCTCTTCAGTCCTCCTACTATATTCTTGTATACTTTACCCTTATACTGGGCAAAGTAACAACAACAACAACAAAAAGCACAACAAGAACAGGACTGTATCAGTCAGGGATCGCCAAAGAAACAGAACCAACAGATCTACAGAGAGGGGGGGGGGAGAGAGAGAGGCTGAGAGAGACAGAGAGAGAGAAAAATTTATTTTAAGGAATTGGCTCATTTATTTTAAGAGGTCAGTTGACCCCTAAACAGTGGGGCCTGGCAAGTCTGAAGTTTAAAGGGAGGGTCAACAGATTGGAAACTCGGGCAGAATTTTTATATTACAGTCTTGAGACAAAACTCTCTCTTCTCCAGAAAACCCCAATTTTTGCTTTTAAGACTGCCAATCAATTGCAAATAGCACACGCATATTATCGGGGATAATCTCCTTTACTTAAAGTCAGCTGATTGTAAATGTAAACTACATCTACAAAAAATCTTCAGAGTAACATCTAGATTAGTATATTAGTACATGGGAGGTCCATGAATTGACCACATAACTTGCTTTGGCAAATGGGACATATGATCATTCTGAGACATATAATTCAGTGTGATTTTGTGGTTTGGTTTAGTTCAGTTTGGCTGTTCCCCACTGTCAAGAGAATGGGTTTTTTCCCACATAGGGTCTTCCCCTTTATTTTAGAACTCGGCATTAAGACAGCATGTGGAGCAGACTAAAATCTAACATCTGACCTGGATGACAGCTGAAGCATGAAGCAAAGCCATGTCATTGAACCACTGCCACTGACACATGAGGAAAAATAATGCTTATTTATTTCACAAACTACTGAGATTTGAGGATTTGAGATTTGTTTGTTCCACAGAAAAATTACTAGCGAAAGCTAACTAATATGACACTTTTGTGAAGCCTGCCACATTTTGATAGTATATGGCATTGTATCCAGTCCATTTATACTACCACTGATAAATACACATTAGTTATAATGAGACTGATTCTTACCTGGACAGACACATAGCATAATCTCTGTCACAGCGACTTTATGTCTTATAAAACCCCATATAAGTAGAGCTACTTAAAATGTGTTTAGGACTTAGTATGTTTCAGACAATCTTCTGAGCCCAGCATATACACAGGTGAATGGGACATAGTTTCGCCCTTCAAAAGCCAAAAGACTAGTGGGGAAAACTGTACATGTCAATGTGTAGAATAATGGGAGTTTGACATTTAATTCTCCCTCATAAATTCTGGCTATCCCTCTCTGCTAACTAAAGTCTTCCTCTCGTGCTTCAATACCTGACTTATTACTACTTCCTTCTATTGGCTCCTGAGAAAGATCCATTCCCTGAAAACCAACATCCATGTACCCATCTTTTCATCTAAACAGAAAAATGGCTTTATTAAAAGAACACAACTGAATGAGTATAATATGATCATGACTTAGAATCCCATCTTTCCCCCTACTCTTGAAGTCTCTTATGAAATTCAAGTCTAAATGGCTCTTTCTACCATTCAAATTTGTCTATCATCTGTCCCCACTAACCTCTATAGCCTCATCTACCATCACAGCCGACATGAGGATTCTGCTCAAGTCATATTCCCCACTGCTGCCCAACTGTGCTGATTGTGCTGTTTATTAAAAAGCTTTTGTCTTTCAGCTTCACTCACCCTTCTCAATTTGGCTTTCTGGTGCTGGAACTGAGATCTGCAAATTACATTTCTGTTTTGCCAGCTGAGCTGTGCCAAAAAGGGATATTAAGGGAAAGGACTGGGAAAGAAAAAGGATCTTGCTCCTTCCTATTTGTTCCCTGTGCCTGTCAGCATCAAGAAGAGTTCCTTAGCGTGGAAGGGGGCAATTAGCTGCAGTAGCAATCCTAGTTTGCTGTATTGTTTGACTCCCAGAATAAGACTTATCATGCCTCCTTAGAGACAGCAGCATTGGGCCCTCTTCTGAGGTTCGAGTTCTACCTTCTTGGGATCACTCCTCCATACTTCTAGTTTCTACTAATCCCAACTTTTCTTTGTTTCACCAACTTCAGAGATGATGCTGCTTCCTGTGATTACTGTGACACCTCTTCATTCACTTGTGCCTTTTCAGTTCTCTAATACCTGGTTAATAATACTCTATATTAAATTCTTCCTGCTAAATGAATGATATGGTTTCTGTTTCCTGACTGAATCCCAACTGATATACCCCAAACAGCTTATTTACTATTAACTTTGATTTGCTTTTGGTTTTTCTTTTATTCTATGTTTCTCCCTCAAACTAAATAGTTACTCCTCCTCTCATCCTCTAGGTTTTTACTCTAGTCATGTATTCTTGATGAAGACTTCTGCCCAAACTGTAGTCTTTCTCTGAACTCCAACATTATCAGTATCACAAGAATACACACCATCTGTGCAATGAGATGTGAAGGACTAGAAAGAGACCTTGATTAGGGCTCAAAAAAAGCCAGGTTCAAGAAAAGCTCTGCTACTCACTAGTCCTGCGAATTTGGATCTTTCTGGGATTCAGATTTCTCACCTCTAAACAGAGAGAGTGGATTTTTATGGACCCCCTTACAACTCCACTCTTTTAGAAACCTGCATCCTAAGTTTCTCATTGGTTAATCCTATCTTTCCAAAAAGAGTATAGCTCCTTTAAGGCCAAAATCTTTGCCTCCCATCTTTAGTATGCCTGGCACAGTTTTGTAGACTGAAGACACAGTGGGAGCTCTTTAAATCCTATCTTACTAAAAATCTCAGAATTATATTGAAAATTTGTATGAACCAAAGGTTGCAAATTGGTGGTCTGAGAACCAAAGCTTGCCCACAAATATGGTTTGTCTGGCCCATGGTAAAAACTTGTATTAACTAGTTTCCATGACTTTTAAAACTGAGAGATTTTATATATAAATCCAAACTGTATTTTTCAGATTTCCCAGATGAAAAAATTTGTGATGAGGAAGTAAAGGAAATTGTCCAATGTCAAAGATCTCAAAAAGAGTAAAATGGTAAGATTAAAAAAGTAAGATTTGAGAGTCGCTCAATTCTGAATGCTTCTTGATCCTTTGGGATCCTGAACCGCCTTGACTCTGTAAAGTGACACCATGATGTGGAGGAGGGGAAGAGAGTGCTATAACAAAGGAAGTTTAAATCCTAAACTTCATTTGCCTTTGTTATTTGCCAAATCCTCTCATTTATCATTGATGTACCGCAGGTTTTAAAGCTCCGCATGATACCACTGGCCTTAAAACTTTTTCAATGTTATTTTCAAGTAATTATAAATGATCGACATTTCATTTCATTTGTATTGGCATTCATAGCTCACAGAATTCACTGTGATTGATTTTGAAGAAAACTGATACCAAGGTATTTGTTCTCTGTAATGTAAAATTAATAGCAGATGCATGACTGAGGGAAATTTTTTCCTGCTGTTTTCACTGTTATCAAAACTCTTGGACTCCACTCCCTGTTTCGATCCCACAAGCTTTATTGTCTCCCATTAGTTTAATTCCCTGCAGCAACTAAAAGTGGTAGCTACTCGCTCTTTCCTAAAATCCTCTCTTTCGTTGCTTTCTGCTGGGAAGTAATAACAGCAGCCACCATTAGCTAGGCACTAATTATGCCCCACATAGCAGAATAAGTGCTTGATAAATGCTATCTTGATTAATACATGAGAGAAGATTTAAAATAATATTAACCCCTTTTTACATAAAAAAATCAGTGAGGATCAGGGACAATAGACTGACATCAATGACATTGCCAGTATCTGGTGGTGCCAGTGTTACTGACATGATACCATTTCTCTCGATATTTTTATTCCCGTTCCCTGTACTTCTTAGCCTCCTTCATAAGTCCCCCTTCCTCTGCTGGACTCCAACTGATTGATGTTCCCAGGTTTCCATTTTCATCCATGTCATAGGCCAATATAATATGCCAAATGAACATGTCCAGCCCAGACCTGACTTCTAAGTTTAAGTCAGTACATGATTATAGTTAAAAATTGGGATCTGGAGCCCAGTGATACTGGCTCCATCCCGTACCAGCTATATGACCTTAGAGAAGGTACTTAATCTTTCCAGGCTTCATTTTCTCATCTAGAAATAGGGTAACAAAGCTATTCCAAGGGTTAAATGAGAGACTGCATGTAAAACAACTGTTATTATTACTATTACTATTATTATTATTATTATTATTATTATTATTATTATTATTACTATTATTATCTCAAACTGCTTGGTCATCCCAACATAAGTGCCCCGTAGTCCTTCAAACTCGACCCATTTATAACAAAGACGTCATTTCTTCTGCCAAGACTGTTCCTCTTCGATTTTCTTTGTCATGGTGAAAGGCACTGCCGCTCTTCCTAAATTTACTCAAACCAGAAATCTAGGTAACTCCTGCTCCTAATATATGCACTCTCCTAGGAGACAGAAGAAAATTGCCCCAATTTTTTAGCTAACCTCTAAAATCTATCATCCATACTTGTAGAGGAGGGATCTCTTTCTAAATTTCAAATTCGTTCACCTCTGCCCACCTCATTTAAACTTTCTTAGTGGAACACCATGACCTTTAGAATGAGGTCTAAACATCTCAGCACAGCATACACAACCTGCAATATCCAGTCTCTGCTGACTCTTCAGTCTCACTCCCCACCCTCTCCATTCCCCCAAAGGAACAAAATTACTACTGCTGTCCTGAACAGAAACTAGTCTTTCATATCTTAGTATGTTGGCAAATGCAGTTTCCAGGAGTCAGAAGTACCCTCCTGGCTAACTGCTTTCTATGCTTCTAAATGCTACTCATTTCCTCTTCTTTCTATGTCTTTCACGGTTCCCAAATTTCTAGTTCAGCCTCCTCCTCTGGGTGGTCCTCTCAGCCTGTTCTTTTGCCTCTTTCTCAGCCTTTCCACAGAGGACCTCAGTATTACTGCTAGGTTGCTGTTCAGTCTCACTTCCTGGACTCTAAAGTCCTCAGCTTCCTGAGCTGAGTCTATCAACTCTGCGATTTGGCATCAGGGACAGTATCTGAGAGGCACTCGACAAGTAAAACTGCAAGAAAAGCCAACTAAGCTCTAAGATAAAAAGTAAGCATGCCAATGGCACAATTACACATTTGTCCATACAAAACACAAAATTTTAGCTCTGAGGGCAACTTTGCAAGTCTAATCAAATCCTCTTAATTTGCATATAAGAAACAGAATTTGGAAAGGTTAAGTGACTTATTCAAGTTCATACAGAAGTTCATACAGTCCTGGTTCATACCAGAGCACCAGTCTGGGAATGGTACGTGAAATGAACCTAGGACTCAAAGTAGAACACAATCACCTTCTAAACTCACAGAAATAAATGACTACTTATAATCTGTCACATTACAGAAAGGATTTTAGACAGTTTTGAGGAATAGTTAAAAGGAGATAAGACTTTAGATTTTGTACAGCCAATGATGGAATCCTACGATGTTGGAAGATGGAGATTAGCTGAAAGAGGCTAAAATCTCTAGTGAAATTAGTATTTAAAGCCCTGTTATAAGAGCTGGTACATTTTCTGGGAGTGGATTACAAATGTGCCTGGCAAACAACTTGGCAGCCAACACAGCGAGGTAGGAAGAATCTATTACTGAGTCACAGTGTAAGACAAGAACAAACCAGTGGTTCAGGAGATACACTCCTGATGATGAAATCCAAAGGGAATATCTCCCATG
Organism: Macroglossus sobrinus; assembly: GCA_004027375.1. Classification (NCBI taxonomy): domain Eukaryota; kingdom Metazoa; phylum Chordata; class Mammalia; order Chiroptera; family Pteropodidae; genus Macroglossus; species Macroglossus sobrinus. The sequence continues at coordinate 557,997 of PVKZ01000169.1, forward strand.
AGTCTTTGTGAAGAAAAAGAAAATGAGAAACAATGTCTTTTAAAATAATCCTGAGCTTCATAATGGCACTTTATAAAATATTATTCAATGAAGGCCTAAAGGCTAAAAAGGGACAGTTCAGGAAAACTGGGGAATTGGGTGGAGGGCAAAATGCTGTGGGCAATATATACATTTCTCTATACAAAACAGGCTCTGTGCTTCATGAGGGCAAGAAGCACCTGTTTTGTTCATTGCTGTGTTCCTTAGTACACTGTCTACCAGAGCAGAGAGTCTCAGTGGTTCAAACGTGCAACAAAAAAGCAAATGAATAAATCTACATAAACAGTTCACACCCCACTTAGTCAAGTGAGAAAAGTAAAATGTGAGAAATTAAAGCTTTTCAAGGCAGAACCAGGTTATTGACTAGGATCCCAGCAGACATCAGTTCCAGGCACTACATTGGTATGCAAAGAATTTGAACAACAGTTTCAGAAGAAACATTTCAACTTTGCAGTTAATACTAAATTGGAAGAGACAGCAAATAATGAGAAACAAAGCAGGCAGATAAAAGGGTTTTAGATATTTCAAGTACCTACCCAGCTAATAAATGCAAATGAAGTTCAGTGCAGATAAGCACAGAATTATGAGTCTGGAAGCAAAGAAGAAAAAGGAGGACTATCTGCTTAATGGAAATGAGCTGCACGGTGCTGACCAGGAATGAGATCTGGGGAATTACTGCAGGAGAAATCCCTCAAGCTTTCAACCCACTTTGCTGCAATGGAAAAGAAACAATGATGAGCTGTATTAAACCTCCATACAGGACTATCAAGTCACGCTCCACACTGGGTGAAAGTGAAACCAACGCAAGGAAGAATAAGATTTTTTTTTTTTTAATTTAAACTGTCATTCTATTCAGGGCAAGACCATCCTCAATGATCTTTAAAAATCTCAACCTTAAGCAATTGCCTTCTACAGATTTGTTGGAATGTAGTTTCTTATGATTTGCTTTTATTCTCCATCATTTTTCACGCCATTTCAGAGGGTCTCCAGAACACAGCCATCATACCTGATAGCAGAAAATGTCACTATAAAAATCAGAAGGCACATCGATTGCAAAGATTGGGTGCTACTGCCATCAAGGCCTTACATTTTTTTCTTTTTTTGTTGGTCAAGGGAAAAAAATCATAGATTCATAGCTTTTAAAGCAAGACAACATGCTGAGTACTTCTTTACAATCTCCTAGCTAGAATAGCTAATACTAGAACCATGTTACAGTTGAACTTCTCAAACTCAGGGTGCCAGTGATGTCAGCTGACCATAGTGGAGTCTACTCTAGAACTGTTTGAGTCAAACAAACTCAACACACTGCTGAAAGAGACAGGAGTGATGGAAAGAACCTGGCCAAAACAGTTCTCCCTATTCCTGCTATAGTTCCTGAAATTCCATATTTGCTCATCCAGCAAATATTTCTTGAGTCTCTACTATGGGCTAGGTACTGTTCTAAGCATTAATGATATAGACACAAACAAAAGAGAAGCTATCCCTGCCTTCATTGAGCTTAAATTCTAGTAAAAGGAGGCAATAAGCAAATAAACACAGAAATGAGGTGAACACTCTCAAGTAAGGGGAAGTGCTAGGAAGGTAACAAACTGCATAATATGGAGAAAAACCAGAGAGGTATGTGGGAACTATTTAAGGAGGTGGCATTTAACGACTTAAAGATTTGAAGAACAAAGACCCCACAGAGAAATTCTACAACAAAATATAATTATGACCTGGATAAGTAAAGTCATTTAAAAATTATCACTTGCTAAAATGTCATTCTGAATTAATTTCTCAGATTCTTTAATCCAGTTACCTTGTAGAACTGTGCAAAAGAACAGAGAATAGATTATATTTAATATGAGGAAGGATACAGTGGGTTAAGAACACAGAATTCAGGCAAACAAGCAGGTCCTCGACCTTCATGAAGGAGAAAACAAGGAACAATGTTTACTACAAGGGTTAAAAAAACTGAAGGAATAGAAAAATTTCAAATACAATTACAGAGCATGCTCCACTAGATTTAGCTACATTTTTCCCAATAATAACTTTACTTCAGAATAACATATTCTTCACCTAATCAGTGACTTCTACACTGATAACTTACATATACTACTAGTGGTCTAATTTTGGTTTACAATAGGAAAAGCTGTAGTATACAGTGAAGCAGTCTCTATGAGAAGCTCAAAGACTCCTGTCCTGGTATTCATGACTTTATGTAATTCTCCCTCCTGGAAATGGGCTGGACATAGAAACTTGCTTCTGGGAATGGAATACAGAAAACAGGATAAGATGTCACTTCCAAGATTAAGTTGCAAAGAGGTAGTGGCTTCCATCTTGCATGCCTTTTCTTACTCACTCTGGCAGAAGTCAGATGCCATGCTGTGAGCTGCCTTACTGAGAGATCTATGCAGCAAAAACTGAGGGAGGACTGAATCCTGCTGATGACCACAAGAGAGTCTGGAAACATCCTCTCTCAGCTGAGCCTTTGGATGAGACTGCATCCCCAGCCAGCAGCCTTGTGAGAGAAACTGAGTCAGAGGCTTCCAGCTAAGCCATGTCTGGCTTCCTGACCCACAGAAACTGTAAAATAATAGATGTTTATTGTTTTAATCTGCCAAATTTTAGAGTAATAGATAACTAACATAGATATGAAGAAAGCCCTTTCAAATTGTGACTAGCCTCCTTTTGACATTTTCTGCTTTCACTCAGCCCTGTTTATAGAGTAAAATTCTGTCTTCCTCCTGCCTCCTTGAGCCTCTGCTGAAGGTTGGGACTGATATAACAGTTGGTCATTAAATTCCATTTTATTCTTAACATTATCTCATAATAACTTCACATAGAATATTAACAAGCCCTAGGAAAGTGCCTGTTGTCTAAGCTCAGGGATATGTGCTCACTCCACATAAGGAAGGGAAGCATATCTCCCAGCCCCCCACCAACTGGAGGTGTTACAGAAAATCTCTCCCTTAATGATTCTTTCCTGGGAGCCCCCTAAAGTTCCCAGCTTCAGTCCACCATTCACACAGGTAAATAAAATGTGATAACTTCCAAATAATACCAGCAAAGAAAATTAAATTAACTAATATCATTAAGAGTTTGTAATTCGTCTATGGCCATGCTACCCTTAACAAGCCCGAACCTGTCTGATCTCAGAAGCTAAGCAGGGTCGGGCCTGGTTAGTACTTGGATGGAAAGGGAGACCACCTAGGAAGACCAGGTGCTGCAGGCCTAAAAAATAAGGGATTGTAAACTGACAAAGTCCTTGCAATCTGTGAGGTCAACCAAGGCAAGGAGGGCAGGGGGAGTTGCCTCGCCTAAAAAAAATGAAATAAAATAAGTTTGTAATTCAAATGGAATTAATTTTGGATTAAACATCATTGTTTTTTCAGTATAAACTCAAGTTTATTTAGGTGAGCTAAAAAGGAGCTCTTATTATATCTAAATAAATAACACTCTCCTTGCTTATCTATGAAAAGCTGAGAAATTTCTCCAGAACACTATACAAGGTTGCTCCCACAATCCCAAAATAAATACATACTAATCAAAAGAGGTAGTCTCTCTATACAGCACTGCCATGGCTGTTAGCAACAAGCTCTACACAGCAGGTCTTCTTGACCGCAGCAACCATAGTGATATCAGGTTTCACAAATTCAAAGAGGCAGCACTGGATTACAGAGAACTCCTAAATACAAGGACCAAAAGTACATTTAAAGGATCTTGGAAAACATTCCTCCCTTTCCCCCACGGTCTCACTATGAGAGGGACCAGTTCAACAGAGCCAATTAGAAGGAGGGAAGCCTGAGAGAACTCCTTTACTTCCAGCTCTTTGTTTTAATCTCTCCACAACACTGACCTACATAAAAATCAGTACACACGCCAACCTTTCATCATCAACAGTTCTTTTAAATAGGCTTCTTTTTGGGAACAGACATAGATTTGAGGCCAAGCTCTCTGCTCTAGCACCACAAAGTGCCAAGCAAAAATACCTAAATTAGAATTTGGCCCTGAAAACACTGACACTCCCTGCCATCATTTAAAATTTACCTTCAAAAATCGAACTTTATGGGAAGCAATGGGAAAATACGCTTTTCTTATAAACCTCTCCTTGATATATTTCATCTACGAATGAGAAAATCTAATTTCAATTTTAAGGTTTCCTTTGCCAAATTCAATAAAAGTTCAGGCCTATGCTTTTTAATGTGTGTCTTTTAGATTTACACTAATAACTCTCATTTTCACTTTCTTGAAAATCATTTACTTTTAAATCTCTTCTTGGTGAAAATCACACCTTATATCCTAGGGTTAAAGTTTGGGAAGTATTTGAGATTATGTATGTATTTAAATTTCACTTAAGTATAAACAGTTAGATAGCACTTGCTTTGTTGAGAAACAATGAGAGCAAGATCTCAATCTTATTGAAGCAACAGAGACTATACTTTCTCTGACTCTCCACTGCATTAAGTCATCAGAATCTTTTTAAAGTTAGAAATTAATTTTTCCTTTTTTTGTTTGAATGCTTTATGTTCTGATCAGCCTAGTGCTCAAGTACTTATGAAAACAAAACATTTGAAAAGTCAGCAATCAAGATATCATACCTGTACCAAACACGAGAAGCACAAAAGGGCAAAGTGGGACAAAGGCAATGGTCCTCTAAAATGCATTAATATTGCTAAGCTACCAAATAAACTGAAAAAAAAATATGAGGGTTAATGTAACATCTTTTTATGAAGAAAATGAAATTACACTATTTCCCCACACATCTTTGTATTTATCTTTTTGTTCATCAGATTGTTGGTTGTGCTTTATATGCACTCTTTAAAACAAAAATTATTCTAGCTTTCATCAAAATTGTATTTTTCACAATGCGCAAAATTCAATAAGCTTGCAGGAAAAAGCTTGTGGGAGAGTCACTGAATCTAAAGATTGCAGTTTAAAAGGACTGTTATAGAAATTTTCCTATATCCTTACTCCTGACTTGTAATAAAAAGTAAAACTTCATTCATTTGAAAGAAATAGCCATGTAAATAATATTGTATTCATTATAAAAAATAATTAAAATATTGGGCAGAATAATCAATTCTATACACCAACACTAAGATGTTGAATGTTTTAATGTTTTCATCTTATAAAATTATTGAACAATCGTTATTAATTTTCCCTGAGAATCTCCCCCAAAATATGTCTATATTAGACAGCCAAATCTTTTAAAAGTATAATTTTATTGTTTTAATAAAATAATCCTGGACTCTAAATAAAAATGTTTTTAAAATCTGTCCTTCACAGGAGGAAAAATTTGTGAAATCCAAATAAAGTCTATAGTTTAACAGTATTATACCAAAGTTAGTTTCTTAGTTTGACAGAAGTACCACGGTTATGTAAGATCTTATTATTAGAAAAAGGAGGGTGAAGGGTTTACAGAAACTCTCCGCACTATCTTGGCAAGTCTTCTATAAATTTAAAATTACTTCAATAAAAGGTTTTTTTTAAAAGAAAATTATTCTTTGAATTTCAATTTAAGATAGGCAATTGGAGAAAAAAAAACTTCTAACATTTTATCTGGAGTCTATTCATAAACATGCAATTAACAGAGAACATGTGTTCTCACTTGACTTCTGACATTAAGCTTATTTTATAGTTCTAGAGACCACACCAAGGCAAAAGGGTTATGGTTCCAACATGAGCACAACATATTTGTATTCTCACTCAGACCACAGCCTTTCAAAGTCTCTGCAAATCAACATTTATTTCCAATCTCAGAAAAGCAAAGGAAGTAGTTATTTCTGGAATAAAATTCTCCAAACCAGGAAAGCCTCTTAAAAAGCACATATTATGGAAAATCTGTATTCATGGACAAAGTAGAATATTGAATTTACCTGTCTATTTTCATTACCTACATGGAAATATTGCATATACAGAACTAATATCTGTCTTGACTCATGAGAATTTTGAAGCCTTTGTGACTGGCAGACATGTTATGTAAACCCTTAATAAATAGTGAAATCCCATTATATCAAAGTATAATGATGTCTACATGTCTACCCAATGAAGAACCCATTGTCAACTCAAATTCAATATGGAAATTACTCTTCTTAGCAAAAGTCAAAAGAAACTCATAACTCACCTCTCCACTTCAGCACAGAGGTAAACAAGAGAATGACTCAGTTGCAAATGGAAAAATGCATAACTGGAAAAATAGGCAGAAATGTTATAGCCAATTAATTATGAATACGCTTTACAGTAAATCAGAAGCAACAACCCATAAAAGCAGTACACATGATAAAGGAACAAGAAATCAAATCTTTTATTTGAGTAACTGCAGATATAATGAAAATCCTCTGCAATTAGTAAAGAGTTCTGATAACAGGAAGTTTTGATTCTAATGCAAATGAATGGGACAAGAATAGAATAAATAGCACAGAGAGAAGAGAATGTGGGAAACCTGAACAACTAACAAGGAAAATGGGAACCAGACCAGAAGAGAAACAGTTCCCATAGTGATTTGAGACAGAAAATTATGAGTCGTCATTTCCTACTCAGGAAGGGCCAGAAATGAATAGCTGAGTGCCCTGGTATACTGTTTGATATTTTTACTTAATATAACTGCACTTAAACCAGTAGTATCATAAAGTATGTGCCATTCACACTCCACAGGATGGGTTCAATCATTCTCTATACATTCATTGTCTTAAACCTATGTTAAAGAAACACTCTAGGTATTCAAGATGCTGCCTGGTTGCTGGACAGAGGAACCGCACTGACCATGGTGTTGTCTCTGTGCCTGAAGTGGCCCAGAAGGCAAGGTGGTAATATGCTGACCTGCCACTCATCCTCCAAAGCAGACTGCTGCTCTACCAAGGCTTATTTCTGGGTGCTACAAACTAAATTTCATTCATTTGGCTATGTTTTACATTTAAAATGAAGTAGTAATTGCCACCTGGCTCATAGGAACATACCAAATGCTTGTTTTTAGAAAACTTTAAAAATGCATCCATGTTAAGGACTGCTTGTTTATTATTATGCTTAATAAAACGGAATATCTGTTACAGATGTTATTTTGTATAAATATTTCAAAACTAAAAAAAAGGACTGTGCTGAAAGTTCTAAAACAACATTACATTTATAAATGTATTTACATATATATGTGAATATCTCTCTATATATATACACATATCAAACATATGTATTAGCCTTTATATTTGCTCTTCAAAAACCTTTTTCTAGAAACATTTTTAATTTTGCTCTATAGTCCTTCAAAGAGATAGCTAAAAGTGCTGCATATTATCTTAGTTTTAAAGACTCAACTATAAAAATTACAAAGCTCTCTGCAGTATCACATATTGACTCAATGAAAGACAGAATAAGGAACAACTTTCAAAACATTACAGCAATTCCACAGTTCGTAAAAGTTTTATACTTTATCAAGATTTCAACATAATTTAATATTAGTAAAAATAATTATTTTTAGATCCACTAAATAATAGATGTACTACATTTGTAGATTGTAAAGTCCATTACACAGGTCCCTAAAAGTTTTGAGCATGCATTGAATAAAATGGACATTGGTATCATTTTCTTCTCGCTTTCATGACTTGAGGTTAATTGTAAGCTTCTAAAATCAATCCAGGCTTTACTTAAACTAGCTTCAAATGAGAGGTCAGCAATGAAACAAGCAAGAGTTTTTAGCTAGAGGTCTGGTCTCGATAAACAAAATACACTCAAATCTTTAATTCCTTGAAGCATTTTTTTTTTAAACCAAATAATTTAGCAAAAGCTTTTGGCCTGATTTCCTAAAAGGAATATAGGTGCTAAGAAAATCCAACTGTAATAGAACTGGAGGGTATTTTAGTGAAATGCAAAATCATTAGACTATTCCAAACTAAAACTCATGCTTGCCCAAAGTATCTCCACATGTTCATAGACCCAGGTAGGGCAGTACTCACCAGGGGTAAATGGAAGAACCAAAGAGGTCCAAACAGTGGAACCTTGAACTTCCTGCGCTCTCTTCACTGTTCCTCAACAAATACTTGCTAAATGCCATGTAGGTGCTTGGCACTGGGCTACCAGGAGACAGTGAGTTAAATGATATGTGAGACCTTCCTCCTAGAGTTAACAATAAACCAAACATTTGATTTACCCTTCTACTCAAGGCTAAAACAAGTTTGAGAAGGTGGAGGCAGCCCAGAAAGAAAGTTCAAATACATTTAGGAGATAGACAATTAAGGAGAGGAATATCCATCTCCTTAAATAATAATAATAACAATCAAAAACAGCTTCTACTTGGAGGGGTCATTCTTTGTTAAAAAGTATTTCACATGCATTATACCATTTCATTTTCATAGAGGGGTATGGGGGCAGGGGAATGTAGGCTGGGATCGGTGGGCTTTATTATCTCAGTTATTCACATTAGAGAACTGAGGCTCAGAGGGTAAAGGGACTCACTCAAGCTGCCACACCTAGGTGATTAACCCTTCCATGAATGGTTTCCACTGTGGTGAACCCAATGGGGTTCATACTGCCTGAGCGCACTGAGAGGAGTTTGTTGGGCTGCCTGCATGATGGGGGTGCAGCTTAAGCCATTCCCAGGAAACTTCCCCAGGACCTGTATTTTTCTCCTTCAGTGATCTGGAGAGTGTAAGATTAGGCATTTTATTCCTTGGAGGTCACACCCCGCCATCCTAGAGACCCAAGCAAAAGAGAAGAATCTCTTACAAATATACTTTGTCAAAAAGAGACCAGGTAAAATTATTTCAAAATGTGATATTATTTCATAATAAAATAAAAAGTTGAAAGAGAGAGGGAGCAGGGCAGCTAACATATTAGCTCTCTTTCATTAAATATTTTCTTCAAGGAGAATTAACCAAATTAATCAATCCAAAACCACTTCCCGTATCTACCATCGCATACTGAAAGAACTTTCCTTTCTTCCACCACCTCGCCAAAACTGCAGCGTTGGATGAGACTGGTAGGTAACTGAATAACCTTTGGGTTTTTTCTTTTCTTCTCTTAAAACTGTCATGCTGCACACATCTCAGCAATGTGTCTGTCTTCTCTTTATTGAAAGCAGCTCTATGAAATCGAAATACAATGTAAAAGATGACCTCAAGCGAGACTCTGTGGTTTGGCTATAAAAGAGGCGGTGGTGGCGCTCTACGTGCAGTTCCTCCCCCGGCCCCGGTTTCCCGCTCCCTGAGAGCTTTGCAGGACTGCAATGCAGTGAAGGGTCGCAGTAAATGAAAGGAGGCGGGAGAGGGAGAGAGTGAGGTTGCAATTTCCTCGTGTGCATTGAGCCTGAGCATTTTCTATTTTGACTGAATATGAAGAATCATGGCCTTGTTTTCAGGATTTAAGAAAAAGAAGGCAGTTTAAAACCCAATGCCTGCTGTCTGTTATGGCAGTGCTTCTAGTGGCAGGCTGTAATTTGTCGGAGATAGATAATGGAAATGCAGTTATGTTTGTATAATCCATGGGCTGTTGATCAGCTAGGTAAAGCCCAAAGATACTGGTAGCAGCAAATCTTTCTGTCTGGAAAAAAAAAAATCTTCAACTCTGTAAATGAAAAAAAAAAAGAAATTCTCACCATTTTAATACAAAATGTAGTTCCGTTTTGTTTCTTTATAGGTAATTCTGAAACAAAGGGAAGAGGTTAATGGAGGAAAAGAAAAAAATCTGTGAGACAATAGGTATGTTTTATATCACATATGGCACATGAATGTGCTTTTCTCAAAAAGAGATATTTCCATTCATGTCCTGACATAACTTCAGCCCATAATTTGGAGGCAAATACCACAAATGACAGCTCCGAACAAATCATTCCTCTGATACTATGACTGCAACAACCAAAAACCTTCTTTTTGGGAGGGAGGGAGGGAGGAGCCAGGGGAGGTATTGTAATCAATGCAGGCAATAATTTGTTCCATTTTTTTTTCTTGTTATTCTTGGCTTTTCTGGAAGAATCACGACTTCAATAAAACCTCGCCCTTATCTGAAAGCATTCACTAGTTTTTTACAGCAGTGAGAAATAACATACACAGATATAAAGGTAATAGACTTCTTAAGAAACATGTAAAAGCAAACTCTGAAAATTGCTTCTTTATTCACAGATATCGGTATTTACTTCTGAGTTTCCGTCTCTAGGCTGCATGTTTTACTCTGAGATATAATCTTGCTTCATCTTTTCAATGTCAGTGTGTCAGTCTTCGACTGAATCAACGACAATGAATGTAGAGTTTATTTAGTAATAAACAGGAGATACATGCACAGACTACAAAACCACCATGTAAATACATCTCAGAATACAGTAGAACTAAATTTCCATTTCAGCCTATCTTGCAATCACACTACAAACCACTGAAGAGACTGGAATGAAATGACATTTCAGACCAGGGTTTCCCTGCATGGTTTCCATCCTGATCAGTGTCTACACTGTTTAAACGAAAAGAGAAAAACACATAAATCATGGGCTTTTTTCCTCCTGCTTTAACATCCTTCACTGTTATTTCATTCTCTGTAACCTCAAGTGAGCTTCAAAAAGTATTTCAGCCATCAGTATCCAGCCACACAAATAGCTAACCATAATAGCTTTTAATCTTCTGGTTGGGAGGAATACTTGCTACCTGGACTCACACAGTCCAATTTTACCAAGCTCCTAGAGGCACTGGGTGCTTTTTCACAGGGTCCTTGTTGGGATACAAAGAAGCAATCCTCATAAAGACCATTGCACAGCACTTAACACATATGAGCACTCATTAAACCATGATATTTTCAGTACCATATCATAATTAGTGATTTTCTAGTTGTTTTTTCATACTGAAATTTCTAATTCGATGGTTATATGACACATCCAGAGAAAGACTGCATCGAAGGAAATTGTATAATTTTTAGGGAACCTGCATTCAAATTTTGGGCTTACCACTTAAGGGTGTGATCTTGGGTAAGTTATTTTAACTCATTGAGCTTCAGTTTACCTATCTGCACAATGGAGATGGCAATACTTAGTTCATAGGTTTGGCGTCAGGACTCCACATCCCAAGAAGCAGTATGGCAGACAGGTATAGAACACGGAAACTAGTTACAAATGCCAATGCTGCCAATTACTATGTAACCTTGAGCATTCTTTTTCTCTCTCCACCTCAGTTTCCCTCTGTAAAATGGGCATAATGACGGTGAATATGCTTAATATGGCTGTTGTGAGGATTGAATGTGTTATACATACCTTCCAGAAAAGTGTCTAAAAGGCAGTGAGTGTTAGTTATGATGATATATGCCATGTTTTCATTTAGTAATGAGATATTTATTGAGCAACTACTGTGTGTCTGTCACTGTACAAGTTACTGAAGATACAAAAACAAACATGATCCTTCTATTCATGAAATTTAAAACATTTATCCAATAATTGCATGAACGTATACTTATAAACTGATATGTATGCTTTGAAGAAAGGGAACGCTTTTATAAAAGCATAGTCAAACAGTGGAATCTTCTCTGGGGAAGAAGCATTGGAGCTGAGAGCTGAATGATGAGAAGTTAATTAGGCAAAGATGTCTAAGGAGATGGATGCAGGGAAAATGAGCTGTATGTGCAAGAGCCTTGAAGTGAGGGAGCATGTCGTACCAGAGGAAGTGACTGGACACTGGAGAAGAGGGAGCACAGTAGCAGCTGAGGTTGGTGATGTATGCAAGTGCCAAACAATGCAAGGCCTGTGTACCAGGTGAGTACTTGGGATTTTATCCTAAGAGATTAGGCAACTTAGCAGGAATTTAAGCCTTGGGAGGCAAGAAGTGTTGGTAGTGACATAATCAGATTTGCATCTTGGGAAGATCTTCCTGACTGACATGATTTGGATATAGCATAAATGTATTCAGGACAGCAATTAGAAGGCTAAGGTGGATGGAACCAGTGGGAAAAGGTGAGTGAATTCAGTTTATGGTCTGATAAGAGTGCACTGTGACAGTTAGTTCCCTTGCCTTTGGCTATCATTGCCTTGCACATGTTTTTCATACCTAAACACAGGGCATAGCTAGAGATAGACATACCACAGAGTAGAACTAGTTTCCATGTTCTATACCTATCTGCCCTAAAAATGGACTGGGTCAGAAAAAAAAAGGGGGGGGGCTAGAATGACAACTGAGGCAAGCGCTCCTGAGGGAGAGATTACTTGTGCAGCCCAACCCCACCCCAGACAGAGGAGAGAGCGACCCTATTCCCCCAGAAGTTCTGGAGACCCAAGGAACTCTAGATATAGGACAAGATCACAACTGCTTTCTGCTCCCATTACTGCCTCTTTGCTACCTGGTAAAGGGAATCATCCCTGAACCACCTAAGATCCACTTCTTGGTCTTCATCAGTGACCAAATGAAGCAGCATGCATTCATCTTTTATGTCCTTCACTTTCATTAAAAACTCTACATAACATAGCTTGTGAACATTATCTGGTTGGTTTTCTCTCCATTGAGAATAGGTCAAATGTTGGTTTTGTCCCCCATCATTGTTGACATATCCCATGGAATATTATTTCTAAGCCTGACTCTCTGTAATAAGGTGCGTTTTCTTTTAAGTTGCCATTAACTGGTTTCAGCCATCTGTTTTACACTAACTTTTCTAAATACACATTCTCACTCAGTAAGAATCAAACATTTACTGAGCATGTACTACGTGTCATGCCTGTGTCAGGTGTGGAGGACCAGAGGGTAAGTGGCCCATCCCCAGTGTAAAGTATCAGCCTTCTTGTGAGGAAGACAGACATAAACTGACTAATTACAACACGAGATGGAAGTGCTATAATGAGGGCATGAATAAACCATGGAACTCTAGATCTGGATATAATTAATTTCTGTCTGGGGTGGTACATAAAAACTCCACAGAATTTGTTGCAAAGCACAATAAAAATTAGATAGCCTTTAGCTTAACAACTTCCTTCTGGCATTTTGTTCTTTTCCTTTAACTTCATTTCAATTGCCTAGAAGTTCCTGCACACTATTATTAATGGAAGTGTTTCTCCTCATTATCCAGCATCTTTGTCACACAGGCAATTCTGTTCTGAAAGATGTTTGAGAACTTCTTTAGTTGATAAAAGAATTAACTTTTTAAACTAAAGCAACTACTTACCACTGGGCACAGCTCTCAAGGATTCTGATTACTTGGGAGCATCTGTTTTACACGTGTATGCAGTGTAGCCTAGCAAATAACTATTTAAAGAGTAAAATTTTATTACAGTTACAGGATTAAAGAACAATAATCTTCATAATTATGCTACTAAAACAATCAAATGTCAATTTGGGGGGGGGGGCTCCCAAAGAATAGAAATGGCACCAAAAAATAATCTTTGGGACCCAGGGCCAACATTATAGGAAGCAGAAGAGGCAGTCATCCGCATAAGATGACTTGAGGATTGTTGGAAAACTATTTGCTCAAAAAATGTATTCTTCAATGAGAGGTTACTTAGTTGTTAGCAGGAATGTGTCTTATATTCTCTAACTGAGAGAGAAATTAATCAAATTTAAGAACACATGAATGGGGGTGCTGGTGGCATAAACAGATTGGTGACTCATACCCTGGGTTCTTTGGAAACATGCCTTTCTTTTATCCTATCACTTTTCATAACCTAAAGAACAGAATCCAATGCTTTACCCAAGCATTCAAGGCCCTCTGTGATCTTGTACCAACTTACACTTGCCAACTTCTATCCCACCTTCCCATAACAAGCCCATTACTCCAACCAAACTAGCATAACCATTGTCCTCAGTTCCTGCTTTCCTCTTTCTTCCCAAGTGGAGTTTGGGGCAGACACAAGTGCTGCTAGAACTACAGAATCAGCTCCATTACTTGAGGGATGTCTCAGCACCATTAGCAAACGAACCAAAGTGTAATCTCAGAAATAAACATCTGGAAGTAGACACCTGACACTAAGAAATGAATAAAAACAACAGGTAGCCTTCCTGAAAGATCTAGGCTCTATGCCTACAAAGGCATTAGAGATGGATCAGGCTTTAATCTAAAAATGGCATGTTAACCAAAGATCTGGTTAACAAAATCTTCATTACCAAATGAAAGATAAGGACATAATAATAACAATAATAATAGCTGGCATTTATTGAGAACTTGCAGTGTACCGGGCACCGTTCTAAATATTTTACATGTTTAATTCATATAATCCTCACAGGAGCCCTCTAAGGTAGGTAATGTTTATTATGCTCACATTATAGGTGATAAAAATCAGGTCAGAGGTGGGGTATCTAAGTAGTATAACCAGAATTTGATCTCAGGCTATCTAATTCTAGAATCTATGCTCTTAACTCAATAGCCAGGTAAGAAAATGTGAGACTATAGGTAGAACTATATATGTGAAATGGATCGTAATACTTCAAGTTTTCTGGGTTAGAATACTTACTAACAGTCAAGAAAAGGGATATACTTGTTATTTTCTATAATTGCTAAATTATTTACTTTATTCAACCAAAATGCAAAAAATTAAAAAGCCTTTCTACCAAATTCATCTTCAGATGCTGGAAAAGTAAGCAATGCCTTGTCCCAAATTACAGTAAAGTTTACAGAATTGGGTCAAATTCTTTTCCGAAAGTCTAGATAAAAGATATACAGCCTGAATTCTGAGGTTTACTATGAATTTATACTATTTGGCAAATGTCTTAATCTGAAGTAAAGTTAATTAATTTTAGATGAGTTTTCACTGAAAGAAAATATTTAAACTTATCACACCTTATATTTCTCTTAATAGTTATAAATGGTAGTCATAATAATTGATTTATAAAGTGAGTATTTCACATGTTTGTTTCTAAGTTACACAATGGAATAATATGCATCTATTAAAATTAGCTTTATGAATAGTGTTAAGTGAAAAGTGACACAAAATTTTATGTTTAATATAAATATGTCACTGGGAATATATAGTCATAGGAAGTAGGCTAGCAGAAAATGTTCATGTCAATAAAATGGGGTATCTAAGTATTAGAATCTTTGGGTGGTGGCATGTTAGGATTTTTTTTCATGTTATTATGTATTTCTGTTTTTCTAGAATAAACATCTTTACATTTGTAAGGAAAGAAAGTAAAACTTTAAAGTAAATGTGAACAAGAAAGTCATTAACAATCCACATTCTGTTTCTACACTCAGCTCTTTTAAGAAACATTTTACCATCTAGTTAAGAACATTCTCTTTGAACCACACAGCAGACATAAATTTGACTTTATGAGGCCTTTCAGCATTTTATAGACAACTGCTAATCCAGAATAATAAAGAAAATCAGGCATTCTTTCTCCAGGGGGGGAAAAACACTTTCTCTTTAATTTAGAAGAAATAAAATGGGCTTTGGACAGCGTTTGAATCCTGGTTCAAATACTTCAGCAAATTAGTTAAGCTCCCTAAGCCTTAGTTTTCCCACATGTAAAAAAAAAGTTGCTATTAGAATTCAATTCAATAGCATCAGTCAAGGGGCTAGCTCAGATGACTGCAGCCCCAGCTGACATCTGACTGCAACAGCAATGCTGGTTTCTTTTCTCACTCTTGGCCCTTAAAACTGCTGCAGCATCCAAAATTGGGAGGAAACACAAGTAAATTTCACATAAGATCTGTATTTTAGATTTACCTATAATATCAGTGGCTCCAAATTGAGAGACAGAACAAACTCAATACTATTTTCCAGTCAACATGTTTACTGTGCTTGTCAACATAAAATGATTCCGGTTCTCAATTATATTTAACATTTCTGAAAAATGATGTTACTTGATTTTAGACATTTTTCATAAAGTAACTTGTGTTAAATTTACCCATCTTATTTATTTTCTCTCTAATTTCACTTTTTTTTGGTCTTTCTTTCTTAGATTATTTTGGACACATAGAGAATGCAATAGCTACTTTGTTAAACACTCCAAATGCTACATATTTTCTTACAGCTGGATAATATATCAAGTACAATTTGATCTATAATGATAAAATGTGTTATAATCCACATATGTCAAGAAATATATCATATAAAAATTTTCTTTCTGTGTGTAAATGATTACTGCAAATGATTATTAGAATGGGTTAGAACCCTCATGTGATGTTTATAACAGGTATTTTCCCCTTGCAAACATTTACAATCTCTGTCTCATCTCCTGACCTGCAAAGTTTAAAATTTTATAGTCCTTCATAATATACTTATTTTAACCAGGTTTTGCGGTTCATACCGTCCTTCCCTAGTATCAGTGACAAAACAAGAATAAAATAGGAGTAGATGACCATAATTGAGATTTTATCATGTTATTTCTATAATATACATTCATTGTGGAGTTGGTAATGCCTCTCTCTGCCTTGCTAATTCTCACTTATTTTTTCAGATCTTATATTAAATAATATCCATTCTGGGAAGCCTATTCTGACCATGTCCTATTCCCATTCCTCCCCGCAACTCATCACCTAAGATGAGGTTGGGGGCTCTAATTATATTCTCTCATTGTACACACTAGGTTTTTACTTCATACCACTATTATGACAGTAACTAAATTATTACTAGTATAATCCTCTGTTAAATCTATTCAGATAAACTTTGATTTCCATGGGACAAAGATGTACCTATCTTGTTCATCTTTGTACTCCAAGCCTTCCTTTGATATCTGACCTATAAAAGGTGCTCAATAAATAATTACTGAGTTAATAAATGAATGACACCTTTCTTCCTGTCAATGGAAATAACCAAGTTTATGCTTTCAGCTCTAGGTAAAAAAGTCTGATTCTCAAGGGTCCATGTAGAATCACACTTATTCATTGTGTAGTTTAGTAAAAAATGTCAAGGAACCATTTTTCAGCTTCCAGTAACTATCCACACCAAAATAAGCAAAGTTTGGCTGCCATTCACTTAAGATATTTGCATTTCCAAAAAATATTTACAACTGTAGAGTTGACAGCAAAAGATGCTTTCTAAATCCAGGTATGTATGATATGTATTGACTATGTTTATCAAGTTGTTTTTTTTCTCTTTAAGATTTACCATGAGAACTGATGGAACATCTGTCTTCAGATGCAACAAGGGCTATTTCTGACAGTTATCAGAAAAGAGTATATTCAATAAAGATAGAGTATGAAAAAAATTAAAATCGGAAGAATTAAAGTTAGTGCTCTTGGAAGGCGTATAAAATAGAAATGTCTAGTGAACCAGGGCCAGATCCTCAGCCTTGCCCTAAACACCATAACAATAAACAAGCCCAGAGAGCCAATAAGATCAGTTTTATGGAGCACAGTGAGTTTTTTAAGCTGATGGAATGTTTACTGTGGAATTGCCTCTAGGTTTATACATTACTTTAATAACTGGATAATTCAGGTTACTCTACTTGTCTTCTGAAGTCATGATAAACAACTTCATTCTGGGACAGAAACCAGGCATGGTGTCAAGTGGGCAGCTTAAGTTCCTGCTGTGTGCTAAAAAGGAAATAATGAGAACAGAAGAATGGAAAGTAAAGCTTGTAACCCTCATTACAGCAGGCACCAAACAATTAACAAAAAGCAACACCAAAGGTTTTGAGACAATGATGTAGCCTTTTTCCTAACATTGTTCAACAAAGAATTATAGACTAGGCACTGAGCAAGACTTTACTGATTAACACAGGTACAGTACATGCCTTCACTGAATTCACAAAATGTTTTCTGAAATACCAAAGAGCAGCACTGGTTTCTAAAGAGTTTTAATAAACGTCCTTTACCCGTTTATCATTAATGAAATGTTATAAATGACATGTCATGTGTACCAGTCACTTAGAAACCTTTCTAAGAGTTGACTTAGACTTTGAACTACGATCCAAGTGATAAATGAGTGGCCCGAATGATAAAGGCTATGACAAGGAGGGCACTCAGGTTGCCAGGGTTGGGTTCTCAGGTCAGAGGTGTGACTTGAGCTTCTAAAGAATGGAAAACTGAAGAAGAGGGAAGAGGACCCTGAGGACTTGAGGAAAGGCACAAAGAAGACGTAGAAGCAGGAGTGCTGATGGCATCGAAGAAATCAGTAGGTAAACTTGACTGAAGCAGAAGGTACCAGTAATAAAGAAATGAAAAACAGAATTGGAAAGGTGGTAGGCAGACTCCTCAAATACTACATATCTTATAATGTGAGTCTTGAGCATTCAGAAGGCAGAGCTGAAAAAATCCCTGACTACATTGGCTTAGGAAAAGCGACGAGGGCCAGTCCTAGGGAGAGTTTGGACTAGCCTGACCTAAAAGACAGGCAGATTGCTCAATTTAAGTCAAAACTATAAGGTCTAACTGACATTCGGAAATATTTGTAGGAACTTTTGACCCCTAAAAGTACATTACTCTCATATCGCTTTGCTCAATGATTTAAAAAAAGGTTTATAAGAGAAGACTCTAAATGAATCAACTACATCTGCACATCTAGACTCCATCTGTTTTCTCCTACCTTATTCCATGAGAAGTTCCTCAAAGCAGAGAATTTACTTCCTGCTCTATCCCAGCCCCTACAGAGGCATTAGCACAGACGAGGCAAGCAATTGTTTTATTTTGTTTTTAATAAATGCTTGAATGAAGAAAAACCAGTCTTTTTGATCCTTGAAAAAGCTGCTGACATTCACAGATCTTTGGATTCCTTTAATCCAGATTTTAAAAAATCATCTTAACTTGGCACAGTCAAAATGACCATGTTGTGAAGTAACCTGTCTAGCTCCCTCGTTAATGACCTTGAAGAATATCAACCTGAGTTGAAAATAGGAGAACGCAGCCCCAGAGAGCCGATGCTGTACCTGAGGTCTCAGACTGAGGTTCAACATTCTCAAAGCCAACACTACACAGAGGTCTTTGCAATCGAGAGGGAATTCTACAATAGAACACTGCCTCTCTTAAAACAAGACTAAATAAAACAAAGCCTAGGATTTAAAGTCATTTACTAGTGCTTTTTTATTGCATAGGAATTTTTTCTTCAGTAATCAAGATGAAATGACTCAATGAAAAACTAGTTTTAAATTTTTGTAGATAAGATTCCTAATTGTAAATAACTCAATTTTACCAAATTAGAAAAATTAAATTGCCTTTGAGACAAGTAGGAGGGGCAAGTATAAAATGTAAAAATAGAATATGCTTAGTTTCTCCAGCATAAGTTTTTAATAGGGAGCTTCTGGTCGGGGGAGGGGGGTAGTGGAATCTGATCCTACAGGTAGGAGGACTTTTATTACTGGCATTGTTTAAAGTTGACAGAGCATGATAACAATAGAAAACAGACTGGCCTGGTTTTATTATTGTTTTTAAATTCTCTGCAGACAATATACCTCTGACTGATTGCACCTTAGGTAGCTGGCTCCCATCACTGCCCTTGGTAGAGCTGCAGAGGACTAAATGGGAGGTATGCTGAGGTGGCCCAATGACACGAAGCACTGCCACAGATATTGTCACCAAAAGTAGAAATAATATTGGAGAAACATCAGAAAGCATTAATACCTTACTAAAGGGGATAAAAATTGGTAGCAATAAACTCAAAGCACTTCAAAGCATATCTCGGTGATATGTTAGATGAGAGAGCTCTGAGCATATGGCACATGAAAGTTCCACAGATTGGAAGAAAGACCATTTTTTTCTTCCACCTCCTAAGACCAACAGAATTAGCTTTCAGCTTCTCCATTAAGATCAGGCCCCAGCTTGCCCTTGCCATCTATTCATTGATGTATTAATCATTAATTGATAGGTTAATATGAAAAAAAGAAAGAAAGAAAACAGACAGTGGATGTAAATACTACAGAATAAATTCTATGAAGCTGAAAAAAACAGCTCAAAATGTGACATGGAGGAAGGGTCCCCATGCACCTCACTTGGCCTCTCACATTCCTGGCTTTGCGCTGTTCAGGATACCTGTCCAGGCCATCCATCCTTCAAAATCCTATCTGTGTGGCAGGAAAAATACTTTGGATTCCTGGGCAGGAGGCCTGTGACCTGGCGTACTAGATGGATGTGAGCTTCCTCACTCGCAGTTCAGATTCTAACCTTCATCTGAGGTATACAATGAAACTGATTTGGAGCAACACATTTTTCCATTCTATGGTCAAGGATTCCTCTGTTCAGAGTTTCACGTCCAAAACATTCAGGTCAATGCTAAGGTCTAGATATTCCTCCAACAGAATTAGTAGGACTTTAAGCTCTAAGAAGTCGCATGTTGAAACATGTTTAACTTCGTTTTAACAGATATTCCTGCAAAATCAGTAGTGCACAGAATCCTTTTTCCACAGAGCACCTATTAGTATGAATGTTTCTGTGGACGAGCATTCTGTATCCACAACCAAGTGGAATTAGGGAATTCAATCTTCTTCTTACACATATTTTCTGAAACAGAGCAGTCCTGTGCAAAAGCAAGTACTTATATTTGGTTGTATGAATAAAGGAATCACTAGAATTATAGAATTCCAAAATTAAAGACAAGGCTAAATGACAGCCAAACATGGAAGTAGAAACCCTTTGTTGCATTACCGGCCTTCATGCATATGTTAAATTAATAGTAGAACAATGAATATTTCATTGATTGCATTCCACATACACAAGGATATACAAAGCCTTTTTGAGAATTCAATTGTTCACCTCAGTTCTCCCTCCTCAAGAATTCTTTCTTTTTCTGGTATTAAAAGATTAAAGAGTAGATTTTACTTTTTTTTTTGTTCTCCATTTACATCAATGAGCGTTTTCTATTATAATGGAACTCAGAGTGTCTCCACTTTATAAAAAAATAGTACACATTTTTTCAAATCTATGAAATCATTTAATAGGAAGTTTCAAAGTTTTGAAAATGCATGAGTATCAATTTAATTAATGTGCCATTTAACACATTAACCACCTGTTAGTCTGACACTACATTTAGCAGATGTTATCTCCAAGGCCAATTAGGTTTTTTTGTCTCAAAAGGGTGTGGGAGGTGATAGATCATTGTTGCCTTGTAAGAGGAAAACTTCACATTCATTACTATCAATTTACAGCCTATTTTTTCTGGCGCCTCTAATTTTTTCTGTCATATTCTTTCCTTTACCATTTTAAACAATCTCCCGTTAGTGAACATTCTCTCTTTGAGGGCTGTTAGTTACAAGATGTCCTGAATCAGATGTCATTAACTGATATGACATTCATCATCTTTCAGGACTAGAAGAATCACCAAATAATGATTAGAGACAGAGGATTTTTAAATATCTTAACCATATATCTCAATTCCATATTGATTTAAGTGATAAATTTTTCTATGATGATACAGCATCCTGACCAATCAAATATAATATTTATAAGGTGCATTAATCATAGTTTGCAGTTCTCTTTTAGGTATGATGGATAGTGAACATTTTATGAATCAATAAACTGGCAAAAAAAAAAGTATTCAGAATAGAAACATGGGGAATGCATGTTCAATCTTTGTTTCTAAAATTCCAGCAGTCTCTTAATTATAAGCTGTATTTTTTTAGTTTATATTTAAGAGTTTCTTTTATCAGTTTGTTTTTATCATTACAGAGCAAAATGGAAAACAAGTTCAAAACATGGAGCTATGTCTGCATTTTAATGTGATGTCAAACCGCAATAATAGCTAGCAGTGTGATTTATCCAGAGAAAACAATATTTTAAGTAGAACTGTATAAAATGATCTGTATATGTTTTATTTCCTTGAACAACTGTCAGGATTTAAAGATTAAACCTAAAGTATGGTAGAAAAAAAATGGGTCACGATTTTGCTAAGCAGAACAGGGACTTTGTAACAATAAAACTTTTCTCTCACAATTCTGAATTAGCATATTTCCTTTTGTTGTTTTTTACTCTTCAGCCTAATTCATACATTCATATCATTATCATACAGACAGTTCATTGATTTTTTAAATTGATTTTTATGTAATTTTGCTTGTTGTCATTTTCGTCTTGTATACTTTAGGTTCATTTTTTTTTTCATCCTTCTTGTTGGGATCCAGGAATTATATACACCCAGTTTCAGAGGTCCTTCCAGACCTTCAGCTAATATTCCTAGTTCTAACATGAGGAAATTGCCTGCATTGTTCCAATGGCTGTTCCTTCTGTGGAGCAAGTTTTCCAATCCAAAAGCAGAATTTTGAGCAACAGTCTTTTTATCTTTACTTGTGCTGGAATGAAGCTTCTATATACACAGAGCTGGAAAGGGGACATAAAAATAAGTATAGAATCGTATCATGTTTCCTTGTACCCCCTAAACAGTACTACTGCAAAAGAGCTTACTTATGTGAGAACAAATATCAAAACGAAAGGCGTTATAAGACCAGTATCACATTCATAAAACATGTAGCTCCCAGAGCCCGGGCTGATCTGCCCAGTGGACAAGATAGGAGGAAATGGTGTCCACTGACTGTCCACAGTTAGGACAAGGACCCAACCATAGGCAGTGTGACTGAGTTTAGGAAATAGACTCTTGAAAATTTATCTGAATTCAAAATGTTATTTCTCTGAGTTTTGCATTTAACTGGTTTTCTCTGAGTTTTAACCAAGAGAGAGGTTCAATTTACTCAAAAAAACAGCCCAGTGCTTGAGAAAAAAGAAATCTGAAAATCCTCTGATGCCCCCAATGATATCCCAAATATGGAATTCATTTATGAAAGCATCTTTTTGGGGTACCAGACTAACAGTAGAGAAGGCAGCTTGAAAATACTATCTTAAGAAACCAGCTTTTCATTGTGTTTTATCTAGGACCTATTATATAACAGACATATTTTTATACCAAGTACTGAAAAAAAAAAAACAGGATAAGACACAGTCCTTACTCTCAAGGAGCTCAGAATCTAGTGTGAGAAGTAGACCAAACACACACACACACACACACACACACACACACACACACACACACACACACACACATACACACACACACAATTTTAAATAGAAACAATAGCACCATGACTTAAAAACAAATAAAGAACTGTAAATGTTTAAGGTCTGAGCAACTATACCGCCTACAGAAGTCAGAGTAGATCCCAGAGAGGAAATAAATTTGAACTAAGTGTTAAAACATTAGTAAAAGTTTTCCAGAAGAAGAGGAAATACGTTCTAAGAAAAGGGAAGAGTATGTACAAAAGTTGAGTCATGCAAGAATCTAGTATATCCCAGGAATTTTAGAAACCCTGAGACAACAGTGTGAGGTGCTTGAGGATTAAAACACTAGCAAAAGATGAAAGTGAAGCAGACATATATGAAGCCCCTTATAGTAAAGACGTATTGTCTACCTATCAATGGGTCTTTTAGGAAGCACTCCTAGTTGGAGAGTCTGACAACACTACTTTTTTGGCCCCAGCTGTGGACAAGGGAGCCAGGCCTGGCCAACTGGAGTGCTCCACACACTGGGCCAAGTGATAAGTTCATGGTAGATGGGAAGATGCACAACCCAAGCTGGGCCAATGAGAATCCTCATCAGGGCTATCAGCAAGTTCAGCATTGAGTATGTGACCTGTTCAGCCACAAAGTCCCCGTGTTCCAAAAGGTACTGCACTTTGTTCAATGCTCTGCTGCTGCCATTTTGATATTTTTAATAATTTTACCTTTGAACTTGTGTTTTATAAATGTAGTCTAATGAGACAATAAGGCATGCACATGAGCTGAGGAAATGTACACTCCATTTATGGTACAGCATTTATGAGATCCCATGAGCACAGCATTCCAGTGGACCCACAATGTGTGGCAGTTCAGTGAGACTCCAAGAGAGTACTAGGTCAGCATGTTACATTTAAAACCAAATAAATGGGGGGTGCTGACAATCCCAAGAGGCTATGCTCTTCATTTGAACCATACTTGCTTCCAACACATAGTCAATAGCATTTTAAGAAACAGAACCAAATAACTTCACCATATCCTTTCTCACTTATGTTACTTCCCATTATGAGACAAACTCACTGAAATGATAACATAGAAGGAAAGATAAGGCAACCATAATTCCTTTTCCTTTCAATCCTTCCTATCAGTAAGCTGAAGAGCATTGGCAGAATGTGAGTAAACCAAGAAGTGAAAGAAAAACACTTGAGTTCATTTAATACAACATTTCCACTGTTCTACAAAGAAAAAAAAATACAGATGCAAGTATGAAATGTAAAGTGTGCAGTTTCAATGTTTCCCTGTATAAGTTATCTGCTCTTATATTTGCACTGAAAACTGCCATTGCACAATATAAAAACAGCAAGATTCATGCTCATGATCTAAAATTTTAGTTTTGCTTTACTTAGAAAGACATTAAATAAGAATTTTTTAAAAAAAACTCAGCATGACAAGTTAAAGAAGAGAATAGAGAAGAAAGAAAAGGACTATAATTTTAGTTCCTTTATGACACACTTTTTCCCGGATTTTGAATAAGAGGCTCTACAAATTATGCAGCCAGCCCGGGCTATGCAGAAAAAAATGCTTATCTTCTGCTGGGATCCTGAGTTAGAAGGACAATGTTAGCTAGAATTACATGTGACTGTCTTCCCTGGCCAGGTGAATGAAGTCATCTGTAGTAAGGGAAACTGAAGCCAAAAGCAAAGAGAAACATGGCTGAGAGAGAAAGAGAAGAGAGAGAATTCACACTGTAACGCAAGCTCCTGGGTCTGGCCAGATCAAAGTTAAGGGCACTCCTGTTTTCTGTTAGATGGGTGGGAGGCCTAATATGACCTTGCATGCTAAGCAAATATGGAGTTCTTAAATTCATACTCCTGGAAGCTGAAAAACCAAAATGTCAGAGAGCCAAAAAGAAAGGTGATCTGGGCTCTTTTTTAAATTAGTTTTATAATTTTAAATGATAAGATATTTATGAAAAGTGTAAATAAAATCTGTGAAAGGTAGAAAAATATCAATAAATATGAATATGTAAGCATTTATCGCCCAATTTAAAAATGCCAGTGCCTTCACCAGTGCTATAAAGCCTTCCCAAATTCTGACCATTCCCACCCACCTAACCCAAGATAACTGACCCTATGAACTTTATAAATAGCCTTTCCTTGCTCTTCTGTATAATTTTATAGATTTATTTATTTATTTATTTATTTATTTATTTATTTATTTATTTATTTATTTATTTATTTTGGTGAACTGTGAAAGAAGAATTGAAGGAGGCTAGTATGGAGGCCATGAGACCAGGTAGGAGATGGCATGATCTTGAGCTCGGCTGATCATTACCTGTGAGTGCTTTGCATAGTCACGAGATCATGTTTTGTCAAATTAAGTTTTGAAACAGATGAAGTTATAAAATTACTTCCCCCCACCCCAAGTAAAAAAGCTACTTTGCCTTTTTTTCATTTTAATCGTGGACAAATATTCAAGCAGTTTGAGTAAAATTCTCACTACGCTATCACCCAGTTACTTGAGCACAGAAATGTGTTAGGGCTTGGGCTTAAGCTAGGGACATAGAGGGTAGTGGATTTGGTACTTGCCTCACCAGTGAAAGGGCAGTGAAAAATGAGAACGGGAGGAAGGAAGGGAGGAAAAGCATCGACGATTCCATGTCTCATCCTACATTTTCCTCTCTCAACATGTAAAAAAGCTCCCTGATACACAGTATGGTGCTTCTTGAGGCTTTATTTAGGACTGCCCTTCTCCCTTTATCAAATTAATTTTAAATGAATCATAGAAATCAAAAAAAAAAGTCCAGGGAAATAATACCTACCTGTGTAGCTTTGTGCAGTGTGGTGCTTAGTTAGAGGTACATAGGAACTGAGTTTCCTGGTGTTAAGTGGAACCTGCCTTTCACAAACTCACATTCTTGCTGGCTCACAAAACAAGAACTTCTGCTCCACCTGTAGACACTGTAGCTATCTGGATCCTTCTAGTAGGAGAAACAATTTTTCTATGATTTATGTTGAGAGCCTATCCATTGGTCCACTTTTCACTGTTGGGTGGATCACTGAGTTTAAGGCTGCTATACATGAGTGGCCTCTCACTCAAGTTATCTGAGCCTACTAGGTGTGAGTTGGGCCACAATCCTTCAAGGAGATGACAGGGGAAATATTCTGCAGGCCCATGAAGGTCCCACCAGCTAAATTTATGGGGGAGGGAAGTAAGAAGCCTATTTTGGCCCCACATCCAAACTACGTCTTCCACTTTTATCCATAATTAAATCCCTGTCTGTTTCTGTGTTTTATTCTCAGTGTCTATTTCCTGTGTCTCAAGCTAATTCAGAAGTCAGAGGGGAGATGGAATGGACTGATTGGTCCCTTCAAACTCCAACAACCAATATCCTTCCAATTATATAATTTAGTTAACTTTTTATGAGACTGCCTTCTAAATCACAGAAATTTTTCCCTCCTTCTGAAGAAAATTAAATGGTACCCTTATATAACATGACTCTGAAGAGTAGAAAAAAGATAGACATATAAACTCTTACTATGAAAATTTATTTTCTCCCTAACTCATAAAATCTTCAATAAAACAATATGATTTTTTACCCTCTTGTTCTTATATAAGTCATAGCCTCTTGAATAGAATCAGGATTCATAATGCTCTCCAGACTCCATATAACAATCTCCAAATACATAAGTCAGCAAAACAAATTTACCCATGAGCAACCTAGGAGCTGCCAGCATCAATTAAAAATAAGTGGTGTAAAACGAATTGATGAAGGATAATTTTAATGCAACACCATTTCAGCTTACATAATGCCTTTTATCTCTAAAAATAAGCAGACCTGAATAACAAAAAAAAAAATTCCCTAAGAAACAAGCATTTGTTCCATTCAATAAAAACAAATTGCTTTTATGTTATCTGAAAGGGTTCAGTCAGAGATATTGGCGTTAAACCACAACAATTTAATGTTTTGGCAGAAGGGCTTTTAACCCATTTTTTTACATGAGTTAGTAAAAATGGCACTACCACTGGAAACTTTGCAACATACAATCATATGACCATAAATTATAAACATTATAAAATCAGTTATTTTACTATATTGCCAATGGTTTATATGGGCTCATTCCTTAACGTCTCCAAAATTATATATATTTTTAAAAGTAGGTATTAAAATAACATAAGATGACTGCAAAAAACTGCTATAAAACATAATTTTCTATACAATAGAAACTGTTGTTTCAAAATAAGTAAGGTTGTCATTTTCAGGGCTTTTCCCACCCCTCACCCTGAGTCCAAGTTTCTTTTCACTAGTCCTTATTATGATTGGTCCAAATCTTCTCCATATTGTTCAGACTCCTGTGTTGTATCCCCCACCTAATTTACAATGATGAGCCTGAGATACTGAGGCACACAGGCTTTCATCTTCCCTTTTCTCCTCCCCAAAAATCTCTATCTTCCTGCATCCTCTTTTCCCTCCCCACTTCTGTGTTCTTCCTATTGCAGACTAACCCTGAGAAGCTCTTCCTTCTTCCACTACCCCTCTACCTGTTCCAGTTCCCTGACCTCCCACGACAGCCTTGACACAGACCTGTCCTTGCCCTCCTACAGCATGCTCCAGGCTCCTCCTTTCCCTTTCAGACAAACTACCCAACAGACATTTGGATCAAATCCAAGCCCCAAATTCACTTGCCGAGAGGCCAGGGAGGCCAAGAAAATGAGAGAAATGAGCTGGGTGGACAGCATAACCACTGAGGATGGGAAAAGTACTTTATTTCTAAGGCATACAACCAATTGTTGTCAAGAGAAAGTGAAGGCCCAGTGTAGTCAGATCTCCCAGTTTTTTTTTCAAGAAATCAAAAATTGTTTTCTATAAAACCTACTTTTGAATGTTAAAAACAATTTTTAAAAAAAAATCTTTGAATACTATGGAGGACACAATATATAGGCAGTTCGAAGCACATTTGTGAGGCACATGCACAGCTAGTCTGTTGCCTCTGTCCACACTTGCTACCTCCGTGTCCTTGGTGTACTTCTCCCGCATCTTGCAGTGTGGCTTCCAAATGTAGTGGAGCACTCTCTGGCTTCCCTTCAGCCCTTACAATCCCTAAACTGTGACAGCATTTAACCCTAGTAACTGATACAGATAACCAACTCACTCTCCTGAAAGTCCTCTCTCTTGGCGTCTATAACATGATGTTTTCCTGGTTCTCTGCTTCCCTGTCAAACTGTTCCTTCTTTAGCCCCCCTTTCTTTGCTTCACCTCCTGCATCCCTGTATATTAACCTTGGATTATAGTGCAGGGAGGTTCATATGGAGAGAATGCCTGAACAATAAACTCTACAAGGGCAGTTTTCTAAAGGGCAATATCATTTAAGGGAAGCATCAACTGTGCTTCTCACACAAACTAGGCCAATTAACTCCCCCACCCCCAGGTGATTTTAATGTGCAGCAAAGTTGAGCACCACTGGTTTGCACACATGATGACTAAGTGGGTGACTTCTCAAAATTGATGAGTCTCACCTAATGCAAATTTCCAGGATCTGCCAACCACTGTGGCTCCACACATTCATTCCAAAAGGATTTCTGAGCACTAAGATATGCCCAGCACCATGGCCTAAAGGCAGGCAATGAAACTGGCTGAGCCAGGATGGGTTGTTGAACATCCTCTCTCAGATTAGATCTTATAGAATCTGAATAAACTTTTCTATGAAAGTGTTTGTTTTATTGGAATGTTTTATTGGAATACCAACGCTTTTCCTTTGGCTTGCAAATGGAAACCTTCCAAATCTGTTTTCTATCTCTCCAATTCCTAATACCTTTATAAACTTCACTTTTGCATTTTGAACTGCCTGGTGGTTTTTGCCACTTTTCTTCTCCTCCTCCCAATTTTCCATTATTATGTTTCCATTCTCTCACCCACTGGAGTGTGAAATCATGACACGATCCTTGACTCCTCCCTCTAACTTTTCCCTTACATCTACATTGATTCTTCTCTCACACTCTTTCTGCCATTTGGCTATGTCTTTCCATTCCCACTGCACCTTCCAATATAAGATATTGCTACTTTGTGATTGGCCTATGGCAATGGTCCTTAGTACTCAGTCCATTGTGCTATAGTACTGTGTTTCCTCCTTCTCACAAACCCTGTTGCACCTTGCAGGAATTGGCTTAGACAGACCTACAGCCTGGGTTTGCTGAGCTGTGTCACTCCATCACCCAGTCTCTTGAGTAAAGACTCACAGGTGTGCTGAGTTTGTTTTGGAACAGTTTTGTAAATCTGGTGAACTGGCACAGACAAGCCAAAGTCTACTTCACAGTCAGGTAGGTGGCTGGGAGGTTAAAAAATCTCCCAAGAATGCAAAGATGAAACTCTCGCTTCTGACCAAATTCTCACTCACCCACAGAAGCAGATTCAGCAGCAGCAGGCCCAGTCTAGAACTATAGGAAACTCGTGCTCCCATGTGGGAACATGCTCGACAATCTTCTGCTTTAGATAGTCACTTCCAAAAGGGTATGTTTCTGTATCTTTTAACATGGAAAAACTTTTCATCCCCTTGTTCTGTTTATTGATATCTGTAGTCCATATCACACTCACAAAGTGACAGTGACAGATCTCCAATATTCAACATCTAAGATCCATTCTCCTCGGAGATGGCATTCCAGGCTTCCCAATCTGGCTTCACTAGTCTCCCACTATACCTATATTTTTACCAGGGGCTCTGGTCCAAAAGGGCTGCTTGCAACATTCATTAAGGCCCAAAAGAATCTGAATCACTGGGATGCCTCATCCAAGAAAGGGTATGACCTTTTACATTTTTCATTTATTGAACTTTATTATAAAAACCAAATATTACTGAAGCTAAAACTCTAGCATAATGTATGCAATTTTAGAAATTTAAAGAAAAATTATTTCTGTTGATTTAATAACTTCTTTCTATTTCTCACTTTAACATTATGATTATAATTTACATAATGGTAACACTTGACACAGTACTTTGCTTATACTATCTCTTTAATTCACACAACTATCTTGTGAACATTTACAGATGAGAAAATGGACACAGAGATTTTTTTTTATTTTCCTATAGTCACATAGTTTATAGGAGGCATAAATGGTTCCCAATCCCATATTTTCTGATTTTAAAATCTCACTAACATTCTATGACCAGTCTTGCTTTATTTTCTAATGTAAATCTCTATGTTATTAACTAAAACTCACAATGAAAATTAATAAAATAAACGACCTATATTTGAGAATTTCAATGCAAAAACTATGCTTTCTTGACACCATTCTGGCTCTTTTAGACAGTAATAAGGATATATGCCTCTCTATAGATCAGTGTCGTTATACACCTCATATAACTAACCAAGACTGTCCACAAATAGAGAAATAAAAGCATATAAAAGGCAATGGAACTGAACAAAACTGATAGAAATAAAAAGGTAGAAAGACAAATAGCATTTCTGCAATTACATTGTTCTGCACAGAAAGCTGTCCATCAACAAAGATTAACCTCTTTATGTTGTCATGTAAAAATTTAATTGAACCATTTACTTTCTATAGTGCTGAAGAGAGACCAAAAAATCTAAGCATCATTTCTTTATTTTTGTCATTTGCCATGATTCTAACACCAGAAGGAAGGAGTGGAGAATATATGAAACTGTAAGAATCTACTCTGTTCTAATACTGGTGAAGATAAATGTATGTCCTTGGAAAAGCCCTTAGCATCCAGATTAATATATAGGGTTGGAAACAGCTTAAATGACTAAAAGAGGCATGGTATGAATTTCCAGAACCTGTTTCATGGCACACTACTAGGAGGGCTCAAATGGCTCAATTTAAAAGTAGTCAAATATAGATATTTTTCAAGGGTGAAAAATTTACTCACTTTTAAAAGAAATGTCTTGCACATCTTGGACTCAACTCTCACTTCTTGGAATTTACCTAAGGAGAAATGCTCATATATGCACATATGCACGTGCGTGCATGCACACACACTCATATGTTCATATGTGATAACAGTATTTGAGACTGAGGAGGGTGGCAGATGGAAGACAAGAGGAGTTGAAAGATTTAATTCTTATTGTATCTTTTTGTACCTTTGAACTTTTGTCCAAAGAACATCTATTACATGTGCAAGAAATTATCTAATTTAATGGGACTTTTTTCAACCCATGCTTCAAATACACATACTCTATAATCCAGAAATTTCTCTTTTAAAAACCTTACAAATAACCACCAAGAAGTCTGTATACAAGGATATTTGGAGCAATAATGTTCATAATACAAAAGATTAGATGAAATGTAATTTCCCATCAATAGGAGCATGGCTCAATAAATGCCAGCATACCCACTCAGTGTAAAATTCAGCAGCCATGTAAAAGAATAGTATATCCATGTGCAAAATACTCTTCAAAATAAGTTGTTTTTTTAAAAAAGCAAAGTGAAGACCAACATGTATGGCTTGTTATCAGTTTTTGTAAAATATAAAAAATATATAAATATGTAGATATAAAAATAGATGTAGATATAGATATTCCTTACATAGAGATTTCCCAGAAGGAGACTAAGGAAACTAGTAACAGTGGTTAACAGTAGGGAGGATTTCTGAGAGATTGATGGTGTGAGGTATACCCCTCTTTGTTTTTAATTTTTAGTATTGATATGCATTAATATATCAAGTAAAAGAAAAGATTTTTTAAAAAATCAGTGTCTCACCACAATGACACAAAGAAAATCAGCTATCTATATTAATCAACCTTGTTCTTTATTCATAAATCTGAGCAATCAAATGTTAAAAATATCTGAGGAACAGCAACAATCTAAAATAAAAAGAACCAAGATGAGCAAAGAAAACTATTGTCTTGAGATGAAAGAGAGATACTTAGTAATCCCAGACATATTGAGATATTTCAATACCCCCACCATCCAATAAAAGAAATAAGGGAATAAAAACAAATTGTTCTTGGAAACTAAAAATATGGTTGATATATATAAAAAGATCACACATATCATACAATCAAAACAAAAAGACAAAATATGAAAAAAAGTTGATACATAGAGGGTAAATCTTCAAAACACACAGTTATCAAATAAAAGTTCCAGAAAATAAGAACAACAGCAACAACAAAAAGAAATAGAGATTAAATGATTGAAGAAAATCTCCCAGCATTGAAGAAAGACACGAGTCTTCATACTGAGAGCCCTAGTGAAAGCCAAACAGAAGACAGGAATGAATCCTCATGAAATTTAAGAACCCTAAGGATAAAGAGAAGGTGCCAAAAGGCCTTTCTGTAGATAAAACAAAGCAACAAAAAACAAGTCTCTTACATAGGAATGAGAAAGAGAATGGCATCAGATTTATCATCACTTGTACTATATCCTGGAATATAGCTAAATAATGGCCTTGAGTTCAGAGGAAATAATTTTGAACCTGAAATTCAATATCCAAGAATCCTATCAAATGTGAGGGTAAGATAGATATATTTTCAGACATAAAAAAAAAAAACAGAAAGTTTATTTCCTTTGCACCCTAATATGGTACCCTTGTACCTAGTTTGATTAATCTATCTGCAATAAAGAAATATCATGATTATGCAGCTGGACAATCTTAAATATGATATCTTTCATACATAAAAAAAGAAAAAACAATTAGAAGTGTCAGGAAAACAAATATAAAAGTAATATGGTACAAATAAAAAGTGATATGATTTTAAACAATTGATAGAGTATTTTAAAAAAATTGAAATCTGTCTGAACTCTGTAAGTAGACCATTCTTTTATAAACAATATAAGTTTTGTGAAATTAGCATTATATCTTCTCCATAGGTCCAGTCATACTATTTAGTCCTAAAAAGAAAATATTTATATAATCATAATATCATAAAAACTTTGATATTCAATTTTCATAATCAATATACAGACCAACATGGAAGACATAAACATAATTACCAAACAGAAATAAATATAGTATGTCTTGAAAATATAAAGTAATAACAATATCTGATGATAGTTGGGAGTTAGTTATTTGGGAAAGGGAATTAGAAAGGACGAGAGTGCTAGTGTTAATAGTGGGAGCCAGGATTCTGTCTAAAGTTTGCAGATCAAGAAATAGGGCTTAAGTATATATAAAGTTATAAAAGTAACCAACAGAAAAACTAAAATATAATTAACCCAAATAGGGTTAATGGAGGAGGGGTGGAAAGAAAACGTGAAAGTAGACTACATTTAAAAATTTTTGTGGCATGTAGTCAACTGACACTGTTTAAAGTTAATAAATCGTCTTAGTGAGAGATCATTTACATAAAAATTTTAAAACATTTCTCAGTGGCTTCCTTTGGGAAGCGAGCTGAGGTTGTAGGCAATAAAGTCTTTTCATTTTTGTTTTACTCGCATTTATGCTGTTTGAATTTTTACTTCAATGTTTTTGTTCTTTTTTAAATTATTTTTTAAATGTTCTTGTATAAATGGGCTGCCTCATAAACTCTAATGAAGATATTTATATTAGTACTATTATTACTAATTATAAGAGTAATAATGAATAATAGCTAAATTTTACTGAGGACTTTTTATGTGCTAAAGGTTTAATGAGCACTCCCATTGAATCATCACAATAATTATGATATAGATATTATTATTTCCTACATTTCATGAGCAAAATAAGACTTAGGTAATTTTCCAAGGGAACAGAGCAATAAGAAACAAGGAGTCAAACCCAGGTCTGTCTGACTCTGAGTTTATGCTTAGAACTACTAACTCCCACTGTCTGCATTTGTCTTGTGATTCTGAACGTGCACCTCACAAGTGTATTGTCTCTGATGGCTACATCAGTACTGACAGATCTTTATTTGAATTCAAGGGTGGCTCCTTCAACTAAAGATAATTTCCAAGACTAGTATTTTATATATCAGTTGCATTAACTGCCAGAAGACAGCAAAACAATGGCCATGAATTCAAAGAAGAGATAATGTTGACTAAAATTCAATGCCCAAGGATCCCATCAAACATAAGGGTGAGACAGAGACATATTTTCAGACATAAAAAGGAATGATAAAAGTTTATTTACTTTATACCCTTTCACAAAAAAAATTATCTGAAGATTTATGCCAGAAATGGGGAATACACAGGTCTACACAGTTGAAATTCTCAAGTTGAAAAAAAAAAAGTCATTCTCCTTCTAGAAGGTTTTCAATGTAAAAAAAAAGAAAGAAAGAAAAAGAAGAAGTACTTGTTGCTTCATGTAATTAGTTACTCATTTTCTATTTTTTGCAAATAAGAATGCATTCTGGTAATTCTGTCATTCAACAAGTGTTTAGAATCACATTGCTTGTTGCTGGGAACATGGCAGTGAACTACAGACACAATTTTATGGAGATCACTATAAGCCAAGGAGTGGCTGGCTCGAGGCCCATCACCTCAGCCAGCCCCCTTGTCAACCATAACTACCATTCTTCTGATAGTTCATGAATATTTCAGTACTGAAAAAGCAAAACTTCAAGCCCTTTACACATTTCTTCCTTTCAAAGAGATTGCTGCCCCAATCTTCCCCAATATAAAATTCAGAAATCATCTTTAGAGTTTAGAGTCCATTGGGATTAATAAGCAATTAAACCAGAATTATATAATTCATTACACATACATGGGTGATGAAGTTAAGGGTTCTAAGTTTTTGATTATAAGATTTTATTATATTAACAGGAAGAACAAGAAGTGTGTCCAAGCCATGCAACGTCATTACAAAGTAAAGGATGAGAATAATCAGTCACATTTCTTATCTTCGATATACTTTAATATATTATGAATTGTAGTTTTCCATTTCAAAAATATTTTAAATTCCCATATTTCCCATATAGGGATGTATTGTACATCAAAATCTCTTTCAGAAATATGTTTCTGTTTACGAACTTCAAACAAGCCTCAGGATAGTACATATTATTAAGATAACATGACATGCATCTATTTCTAAATTCTTTTGATAAACTCCACTGGCAGATAATTTGCAGAAGGCTCTTCAGCTTAAAATAGAAATTCACTTCTAGAGACAGCTAAAGAAAGATTTGTGATGAAGAAGGTTAACCTCTCTTTTGTGGATCACAGTGCAAATGTGCTTTGGCCCTCAGAGTACGGCTGAACTTTTATTCATTGACTTAGTTCCCATTTTTCCTTTCCCTCAACGTCTTTAAACTCAGTTCATTGTGGCACAATGGTTTATTAAAATGTGGATCCATATGTGGTAAATTCACATGATAGTTCCTCCCAATCTCTTCATACTGTTTTGAAGTTTGATTAAAGATGGAAAAGTAATGCTACGCATATAAGAGACCAAAATCCAGCCCTCTCCTCCTCCACATCTCCCTATGTGTCAAAAGTGCCTGTGTTGTTTGGATGGCCAATCTCTATATTCTGGTGCTCAGAGAGGTAGGGGGACCCATCCCACAACCCCTGGTTTTCTGTTCCCATTGCCAAGGGTTAGTTTTGACATGAGAAAGTGACATAATTCCGGGTACTGTGATGTGTAGGATATCTAGAAAAGGCTCTCCTTATTAACAGTAAAAATGGTTATTTGGGATAAACACCCCTACTGCTGGATGTCACTGTGTCTATGATGGTTTCTGTGGCAGCCAACTTGCAACCTTGTCCGGAACTAAGCCAGGAGATTCAGGAGGGCAGAACAGAAAGATGCAAAGAACTTCAAAGTTCCTGCTTTTCCTGGGATATACTAGTAACAATGAATCAACCAATCTGGAGCTTTCCCATATTCAGACTTCCTGTTACGTGAGAAAATAAATGTTTACTCATTGGTTTAGCCATTTTGAGTCAGGATTTTCTCTTACTTAGGAACTATACACATCCAAACTGGTACATATGGATTAGCTCTCCCTGGTATCCCTTTCTTCCTCCACCAGTCAACATTTTAAATATTCTGAAAAAAAAATTAATTGGCATTAACATTTTTACATAGGTAGACACTAGATTTCTTCGGTGATAAATTTAAATTTGCCCTCATGTGTTATACTTTACCTTGGCAATCTACTTTAAGAAACAATCTTATCAAAGATATCTAGTTACCATACCTATGGGGCACTAATTATATCTTTAAGATCATAGAAATAGCAGTATGAGACTAGAGGGTTTTTTGATAGCCCAATAAATCCATTTTGATGAAAGACATTTTTCCCCTATTAAAAAGAATTTTTTTAAAAACCTGAGTTATATGTGGAAGCTTTCTAATTCTTATTTAACTTTTTTTTTGATAGATTTTCATTACAGCAACTCTTTGGAGCCTGACTATTTGGCTTTCACAATTTAATTTCGTAATTTTGAGTTAATATTATTCCCGAATCTTACTAATCCCCTAAGGAAGATGAACATAATGGTGAATTTCGTATAAGAAATATTCTATTGAATTCTGAATGATTATATACATAAAAATAAAATATGAATCCACATTGAATTTATATAATGTCCTGCCCAAACTCCTGAATTTTAAGCTATCTTTTCACCAGTACCATCTACAAATGTCTCTCTATGCAAGCTTTATCAAGTGTCAGAATCCATAAAATCAATTGGAGCAAAATGAAAGGCCTATGTTAATTACAAATCATAACACAAGTCAAGGTTAATTATGATTAGATTTTAAATATTTTGCTCGAGGATGCTAAGTTATCTAGTCTGGAACATATTTTTTTTTTTCAAATTAAATGCTTATGCGCAAAAGATATAGTAGTAGTACGCATTCTACAGCTGCGGAGATGGGGAGGAAGCACTATCCAGCACTATTTAAATTTACATATTCATCTGTAAAGTAACAAAAATAAGCAGTTTTGATGTAAATTATTCTAGAACTTGTTAGCTCTCAGGAGAAAATGTAAAGGCCATAATCTCTTAAGTACTCTGGGCACTAAGAATTTTTAAAAATTCTAACTTAGATGAAGCTAAAATGCCAACATTCATTTCTGGAGTTTGTAACCAATTTTCTCATACAAGTGCTTTACTAATATTTTTTCACTTCTGTGTTCTGTTCCAAGAGGGGTTCTCCAGAACAAAGCCTTACATTTAAATCAAAGTCAAATTATTCAGAACCCATCCTACAGTATTTTTAGTAGCTCACTAGTTCCTTAGAAGGAAAAATATCGGAGATGGGATTAGAACTTTTACGGGTAGCTATGAGGATATGACAGAGAACAATCTTACCCAGTCTAAAAACTGAGCATAGGATTTCTAAAGTCCAAGAATAGTAGGCAGTCTAATGTGAAAGTGAACAGAGATATTCCTTAAGAAAAAAATGACACACTTTCCTTCATGAAAATTTGAAGGAATTTTGAAAATTATACTTTAGCTACGCAAGATATAAATATCTAGGAGACTGGAAGGAGGGTGTACAGAGTTCTTATTTTTGCGATTTTTTTGAAAAGTCTAAAATTATTATAAAATGAAAAATTTTAAAATATTTTAAAATGTTCAAAAATATTACTATTTTGGCATGAGAAATTAATCCAATTGTCGAAAAGGTTTTACTTTCTGACCAGTATTATACTAGTTAACAAGAATATTGTGCTGCAAAGTCTTCAACAGTGGTCCACGGCCTTCATTTTCATCTTGGTTCTTGGTGGTATTTAAAGACATCAGCTCCAGAGACAGACAAATTTTTTATTTTCACACAGCTGAGTTCTCCACAGAGAATTATTTTTCAATTAGCCTGAGTCTGGTTGGTATTTAAAATCTGACTTAAATACACTGCTCTTTTAATAGATAGTTTATCAGTACCTGTCAAATTCAAAACATTTCTATTTTTAATGTTTCTGAAAAATAAATCACAAAATTATAGGTCTAAAATTACCTATAATTATAGACTCAAAGACTCTCAGAGCTCAAAACGATACTACAGATCATCCTATACCACCCGTGAATGTAAAGAGACTAATCAAGTCCACACAGTACAACCCAACACATCACATCATACAACACGTCAGTCAATTGCTGTGTGAGAACCTAGACTGGCTTGTATAAAAGACATACTAGTAACAACTGGGAAAATTTAACTATGAAATGGCCACTGAGCAATATTATACTATCACGGCTAATTTTTTTAAATATAATAAAGTATTTCCATCGTTTTTATTTTTAGATAAAAGAATGTTGAAATATTTATAACTTTGGAACTTATTACTAATTTTCAAATACTATAGTACCAGCATGTGTGTCAATGGGTTTGTGGGTGTGTTAATATATTTAGAGAGAGCAAGATAAAAAATATCTGGGAAAATGTTAACAATTATTTTATTTAGGTGGAGGGCATATGGGAAATAAAATTTTCTGTATGTTTCAAAACACACAGTAGCATTGTACTTCACCAAAAGCCACAATGGCTCTCATAAAGATTATATTATGACCTTCGTTTAGAGCTTACTGACTCTTTTTAAGCAGACTGTTCCTAACAAAGTTGATTTTTCTGTTTTTCTAGAATACAACAGATAAGAAGCAGAAAGTTAAAAGAGAGAAATAGATATTAGAGACAGTCAAGATCCATTTGACGAACATTTATAAAGAGTCTATCAGACTTGGGACACAGCATTAGCCAAGATATGATCCTAGCCCTGAAGGAGCCCACAATCCAGCTGGCAACAGAGATGTGTAAACAAGTAGCAGTAATGGTACCTAAGATACCTAATATAAAGAATATCGAGCTACAACTGCATTAACAACCAGTGAGAAATTAAACTCATAATGGTGATGCCAAGTCATAAGGAAAAAGTTAAATTTTATTTTATATGCATTTAGAAGGCTAGAAAAAAATTAACGTCATATTTTATAAACATTATTGTGAAAATGTTTTATTATCGATGCTTAGAGCTTACAGAGAAATATTTTTACATGTTAAAAAATGTATTTTCCTGAACAGGAAGATTCAGTATTCTTAGGATGTCGATTCCTCCCAAGTTGATGTATAGATTCAATGCAATTCCAATCTAAATCCTAGCAAGTTATTTTGTGTGTCAATAAAGATATAAACTAAAGCTTATAAGAAAAGGCAAAGGCCCAGAATAACCAACACAATATTGAAGAAGAATAAACTCTGAGGACTGACACATCCTGACTTCAAGGCATATACTATAAAGCTATAATAATTACTAAGACAGTGTGGTATCAGTAAAAGAATAGACAAATAGGTCAATGAAACAGAAAAGAGACCTGAAAAAGAGAATGACACAAATATAGTCAACTAAACTTTGAAAAAAGAACAAAGGCAAATCAGTGGGGAAAGGGTGGTCTTCAACAAATGGTGTTATAACAACCAGAGAGTATCCAGAAACAAAAAAAAAGAATCTAGACATTGGTTTTGCATCTTTTGCAAAAACTAACTCAAAATGGATCATAGACTGACTGTAAAACTCAAAATATAAAACTTCTGGAAGATAAAACAGGAGAAAATCTAGGTGACCTGGAGTTTTGTGAGGAGTTTTTATACTGAACACTTAAAACACAATCAGTGAAGGAAAAAATTGATAAGCTGACTTCAAGAAAATCAAAAACTACTCTGCAAAAAAGAATGTTACAATAAAAAGACAAGCTAAAGACTTGGAGAAAATATTTATAGAACATGTCTACTGAAGAACTTGTACCTCAAATATATAAAGAACCCTTAAAATTCAAGAAGAAAAGAAACAACCCAATTTCAAATGAGCAAATGATCCAACCAGATACCTCAATAAAAATGATATACGGGTGGCAAATAAGCACATAAAAAAAAGTTCAACATCATATATTATTGGAGAACTACAAATTAAAAAATGTTATGAGAGAACTGCACATTAAAATACTACATACTTATTTAAATGGAAAAAATATAAAAAACTAACAATATCAAATGTGGTATGGATATGAACAAAAGAAACTCTCATTGCTGGTGGGAATGCAAAATGGTACAGCCATTTTAGAAGACAGTTTGGCACTTTCTTACAAAACTAAATAGTTTTTACCATACAATCCAATAATCACATTCTTTGGTACTTACATCACCAAAAATCCTACACATAAATGTTTACAGCAGCTTTATTCACAATTGCCCAAAACTGGAAGCAAACAAGATATCCTTCAAAAAGTGAATGGACAAACTATGGGATATCCATAACAATGGAATATCATTCAACAATAAAAAGAAATGAGCTATCAAGTCATAATAAGAATATAAATACATAAAGGAATCTTAAATGCATATTCCCTAGAAAAAGGAACCAATCTGAAAAGGCTACATATTATATGATTATAACTATATAACATTCTGGAAAAAACAAAACTATAGTAACAATGAAAACATCAGGGAGAGGAGTGGAAAAGGGATGAATAGGTGGAACACAGAGGAGTTTTTAGGGCAGTGAAACTATTCTGTAGGATGCTATAATGATGGATACAAAATATTATGCATTTGTCAAAACGGACAGAACTGTAGAACACAAATGTAATCTATGGACTTTAGTTAATAATAATGTGTCAACTATGGACTTCAGTTAACTCTATGGTATCAATGTTGGTAACAAACATCCCACACTAATATAAGATGTTATAAGAGGGGAAATTGATCTGCTGACAGAGGAAGTATATAAAAACTCTGAACTATCTGCTCAGTTTTCTGTAGACCTAAACTGCTTTAAAAAAGTCTAGTAATTTTTTAAATTTATTTTTTATGTAACACTCAGTTTCCCCAAATGCTCTATTAAATAACAAAGCTCTATTAAAATAGGCATGTGTTGCTCACATTTTAGTTTTTATCTACATTAAACTGATGTTTTATGAATTGTCAGTCACTTTTAGATATGCTCAAATAATGAGCGCACAAATTATGAACAGGCCCTGGGCAGGGTTTTGAAAAGTATGGTCTTCAAACTACCTGCACCAAAATCATTTGGATGCTTGTTAAAAATCATATCCTTACTAAATCAGAACCTTGAGGGGTGGGCAATCTGCATTTTTAACAAGATCCCTGGGGATTGTGATACACGACAAGTGTGGAAAGCACTACATTAATAGTGTATAGTAATACTTAAGGAATACTTCTATTTTACTGCTTATAAAAAGCAAACAATTAAAACACACCAGCTGCCCGGTAATTGAGAACAGGTTTCCCTTCATCTCCCTGGCACAAGATGACAATCAGTGACTCATTTTGCAGTTTCAGGAATTCCAACCGTAAGAACTAAATTCTTAAGAAGCACTTTATTATATAACACCATGTTTTTTAACTGCTGGTTTTACAAGAAAGAAATAACTAGATAGATGGTGAATACTGGAATGATGCTCATAGCTCTTTTGTATGTTTTCCTAATTCGAGACTTATGAATCAGTTTTAATTAAGGTTTAAAGAAGCTTTCCGATGCTTTATCATTTATTATTCCCCAAATCAAATAAATATTTTAATAAAAATTTCAGATGACATTTTCAATTCCTTTTTCCCCCAAGAAAATTAATTTCTGTGGAATAATTTTGGTCTTGCCCTTTTCAAGAAGATATAATTTTACTGCATCTGTATCAAAGAAGGTCACAGAGTCAGAACAGAGGACAATGCTTCACGACAGTGAGCTAGAACAATCACAGAGTGGGACTGATCAATCCTAGCTATTGTCATTTCTTTCAGACTCTCCACTTTGCCCTTTTGTGACCTTGGCAATCCACCTTTAAACTGTATTGTATTACTGTTACCTTAATTTATCCTGTGGTCAAACTTCGAGCAATCTTAGCCTTTCTGAACACAACAAAGACATGTGTCTTTCAAATCTTTGCCTTACCTTTCTGCATCCTTTCCCTGTCCTGCCGACATATCAGTTCTAGTCCTTCCTAAGTGGAAACAATCTGATGTTAGTCATGTATACTTACATCTCAGGCAGTGCTGCTCAAACCTGAGTGTGCATCACAATTACCTGGGAGGCTTGTTTAAAAAAAATATTCCTAGGTCCCACCAGAGCTTCTGAATCAGTGCGTCTTGAATGGGACCTGAGAATTTGCATCTCTAACGAGTTACCAGGTGATGCTCTCTGATGCTGCTAGTCAAGGGACTACTCTTTGAGAACTACTGATATAAGGTAATTTGCCACTTTTATTTTGCTCCAGATAATGTCATGCCAGGTGTTGCAATTTATGTAAATTGTTCCAAGACTCATCAAAGTAAGAATCCGAATTAACAACGCCTAGGTGGTATTTTAGGGATGATACAAACTGACAACTCCTTTTGACAGTGGTCAGGGCTACCACACATAATTATTTTTCTATTTTCCCAAAGATGATTATGCTACAAAAATCTCAAGTTAGCACATGAGAACTCTGGCCTTTTATTTTTTAACCAAATCTTAACTGCCAGATTGTTCATCTATCTCCACCATAAGCACTTTCCCTCAATTTCCAATTGCCTGCCTGTAGTCTCAGCTACTCTGTTGGACTTGGACCCACCCAGGAAGACCTGCCTCTTCTCACCATGAATCCATACCCCCACCTCCACCCTGTCAAACCCAACCTGCCTTTCTGCTCTCTAGCCATGGATCCTCTCCATCTTGGCTCTCTGAGGACCTGAGGCATTCCAGCCCAACTCCTTTCAGGGCTCCCAGGCTTCTAGGTGTGTGATACTTCTCTGGCATCAGTCTTCTGGCTGCCTCCCCCAAAATGATTTGGAGAAAGATGCTCACTCTCTTTTAAAGGGAATCAGAAGTATGCCAGAGCTGAGATGGAAAAAGGGCCACAAGAGAACTGGGTAAATGAAAGAGCCCCCTTGATGGATGGCAGGAGAATAAAAAGCAGCTTTCACACATAGGAGTACACTGTTGAAGAACTATCAAGTCCTACTTTCTTTGATTTTCTCTGACCTTTTCCCTAAGTTAAGTGCCAACTAGAATGGTTACTCACCTTCATGTAAGAGTGGCACACTCTGCTGAAAGGTACTGCACGAGGAAAATTGAGATTAAATCCGGAGAAACCCAAGGGACAAGAAAGGTGGGCTACTTTGCCAGCAGAGGGCAGCAGATCACATTGCAAGAGAGACCCCATCCATCAGCAGCACTTCCCACAGGAAGTGCAGGTCTGTAACTGCTGGTAACTACAAGAACACTGAAGGTACATTGGACTATTATTATTGCTTCCATGTTATTATCTTCCATAGCTGGAAGACCAAGAAGGAAATGTCAGTATTGTACAAGAAAAAAGCAAAGAGTTTGGAGTCAGAAAAGCCAGAGTTTCTAGAGGTTTGACTTGGCCAACAACCCAGAGCTTCCATTTTTTCTTATCAGTGAAATGGAGTGAAAAAATTAATAAAACCAACAGCAATCACCTGTGGCACATCTAATTCATAGGTTTACTGTGGGATTATTAAGTAAAAGGAAAAAATGTATATGCACAAACATTAGTTATTTCCCAGGCTATGAACTCAAAACAATAGAAGTGTGTTAACCCCAGGTCTTCATTCTACATGTTTCAATGCCCGAGAATTCTTTAACTTTATTATAATTGTGGGGCCTTGGCCTGCAGAGATCGAGAGGATTTCTAGAGCAGAAGCCCAATCGGAGATCCAACAAATCCCATTCCACTATTAATGGCACAGACCACTTCACTCCAATCCCAAGTACTTAAGTGAAGTTGGCAAAAGAAAAGCCAAGAGCCAGGGGAAGAAAAACCAAATGCGGAGCTGTCTTTCCTAAATAATCACTGGAAAATTGCAGAACCAGTCTGCCCAGGAAACCTCAGGGAAAATATTACTTTGGTTGTGTGATTGCATCTTTCACAGAGGACACAAGAGCATTGCTGGGCACTGCAAAGCAGAAGCTAAGAGATCTGATAGTTATTATGTTATGCCTTTATGGGGTTGTTATGCTTAGCTAATGTTGAAAGGAGCACATTATTTAAATGCCAAAGTTAAAATCACAAATTCCGGACTAAACTATAAGGCAGAGTTCCAGATAATTTCATTCTATTTTTAATGTGACAGGCCATTAATTGTAATCACTGCACAGAATTTTTATTTTAGGACAGCTAAGGTTTTTCTTGTCTCCAGGTCCCAATGAACATTGTCCTCCCTGCTAGAGAAATTTCTCTAACCAATCTTCTTGTCATTTGCCTCACGGGCTTGTTTAAATTGACACTTGAGAGTTAATATATACCTTCCTATTTTATAGAAACAATCTCAGACAAAGGTATCAAATAATCTATCCCATTTGAATTAAAAGTATAAATTCTGCTACAGATTAAATAAATGGGAACACTTGAGGGAGATACTCAGATGAACTAGGAAAATTATCCTAGCCTTTAAATTATTTTCTCAACATATCCATGCTGATTACTTTTAAATCTACTTCTATCTCATCCTTAAAATCCAGCTAACAAGCAAATCATTATAAACAGTGCCTTTTTAGGAAAACAAAATGTATCACCACTGAATTCTTCTATAGGAAAGACACTAATGTAGATAACAGAATTAGAACAATCTCTAGAATAGTCACATTTTTACTGAAACTTAGAACAGAACTAGGGACCTTTTTAATTGTAACAAATATGTATTGGAATTTTTAAAAACAAAGGTATATTTAAAATCAACACAGTTTTCTTTTGAATACATGCTATTATGCTATTACTGACACTGCTTGTTTTCTGTTTTCTGCCTTCCAGGAAGTGGTGGGAACACACTTCCCTTCCCTGAAATTAGAGGCTGGCGGGGCAGGGAGAAGACAGTGAGTGAGTTGCTTTGGCCAATGAAATGAGAGAGGAAATGCATATGTCACTTCCTGGCAGAAGGCTATATAAGAGCCAATGCCCAACTACCTCATTCCCCTGCCCAGTGACAGTGTCCAGCTGTGTATACTGGGCTCTGAGTGAGGAAATCATGAATCAAAGGACCCTGGAAGCCCAAATGGACACAA
The DNA here is from genome assembly GCA_004027375.1 of Macroglossus sobrinus. Classification (NCBI taxonomy): domain Eukaryota; kingdom Metazoa; phylum Chordata; class Mammalia; order Chiroptera; family Pteropodidae; genus Macroglossus; species Macroglossus sobrinus. The sequence goes on from PVKZ01000169.1 coordinate 602,694, forward strand.
GGTGCCAAGAACAGATGGAAAATAAATCTTTGCTGTTTTAAGCCATTGAGATATTGGGGTCATTTATACTATAGAAAAATCCAGCCTATTCTGACACTATATCAAAGAATTACCTCAATAGTGCACCAGGACACAGGCATCTATACCTGGCAGAGATCAGACAAGGTGTCACCAAGCAAAACTGTAAAGGGATTTAGTTCTCAAAAAATGGTAGGAAACTATAGAAAGAGCTAGGCTTTAAAAATCGAGATAGTCTAGGTTCAAAATTTGAATCTGATACTTACTACCCTTGAACATACAGGCAAGTTTTTAAATTCTCTGAGCCTCCAATGCCCCAAATATCTTTCCACAATGAGGACTATAACACCTTCCTTAAATGAAAGACTATATGCAAAATACCTTTCACATAGTAAATTTTTCATGTAGATTAATAAAAGCTGCCATTATTATCACTTGTTCTTATAAAAAAGAATTAGAAAATGCAAGAAAAAAATAAACATCTCCACTTGTTCATCTTTGAAAAATGTTACATTAAGCACTGCCACTTATATTTTCTAATTAAACCAGCCCTGTACAGGAGATATAAATATTATTCATATTAGTACTGGCTTCTTATGAATGCAGAAAATAATGAATATATATATATATATACATATATATATATATATGTTAAGTACACAAAAAATTATGATAAAGAGAGATTGATTTATTTACTCAATTTATGAAATTCTGACCTTAAAACTCTTATGCAAAACAGCCATTAATCCCAATTTGTAAAATACATGAAACTAGCAACAGAAGTGGTAACACAGATAAAAGAACAACATGACAAGAATTAGAATGGCTTTTAAAGCAACATTTTTCTGCTACCTTCTTATTAGGCCTCTTTTAAAAGGTGAAGTATATTCCTGACCTTAAAAATTAAAATTTCTCACCCTAATCAATTTGATTTTGTACATGAGATATATTCCCTTCCTCTACCTGCTCTAGGAGATTCATAAACCTTGGAGTAATCAGAGATGAATTTCTTAATAAAAATTCAATTTGTATTAACTGGAGAGCAATTCATGAGCCCTACCCAACATGGCTACATAACTTCCTCGGCAACGAGGATAAAACTGATTGGATCTGTTCACGGAATAATACATGGCTGATCCAAGTTTTTCTCTCCTATCTCACATATCGCCTTGCTATTTATTTTCCGTCAAAATAATCCTACCACACCAGCCACCAGGCAAAACATGGATTTTTACCTAAGAATTTTCATCTTTGTTTAGTAAATGATTCTTTCTACAACAGGTTTCCTCTGCTCACCAAATCCACACAGAAGAAAAAAATAAATAAATAAAATAATTCAGGACTTGTCCATTTGTTTCATCTTAGATAAAAAATATGTTGACACAGTGCTTGCTTCTCATTTGTACTAAGTACTCCTTTCCCTTATTTTGCACTTCCAGAGCTATTAGTTCTCTTCAATAATCACTCAGGACTTAATTATACCCTCAGAGCCAGAAAAGATGCATCTACCAGCCACAGCCATGTGCCTGCCTGTCAGTTCCACAGGCCAGTTGGAGGCCTTGGCTCTTTAGACTCAGCCATGTTCCACTCATGAAGCACTGGCAAGAAAAGACAATCCATATGGGCATTGCAACACAAGACTTTCAGAGCCTAAAGGAAAATAAATCCTATTATGTTCTCTCTGAATTTATCAGTTCAGGTCATAAATGCTTGGGCAGAGCTCCTCTTCTCCCAGAGGGAATCACTGCTAGGAATGATAAGCGTGAACACATGTGGCTCTGCAATAGCATCCCAGTAAGCTGTGCCCCAAATGACCTCTCTAACTAACTGTTAATCATCCAGCTGAACTTAAATGAGGGGAAGAATAACAATAGTAAAACTAAAATCTCATAGCACCTTTTAGGAAAATTTCATGCAGCACCCATAATCCAAATAATGTGGATAGCATATTTTAAAGTTGAAAACTGCCTTTGATTCTCTCTAGAGGACACAGTAAAGGAGACATCTAACAGACACTGTCCAGAAGCCTCCCAGTGCTTCAGGCTGAAAGTCACTAAGCACAATGTGGAAACTGGCTGGGGAGTCTGCATTTCCTCTGGGCCACATCCTGGGAATCTGGTTGTAATCATGGTGCTAATGATCAGAACCGGACTTCGGTTGATGATGTATGAAGTGGCATAAGGATGTGGGCTCTTGTGTGCAAATGTAAACAGTTCATTGACTTTATTCTCAAATTCCCACGCTACACTCATCAAAATGGTATAGGAGCTGCCCCAGAGAGGAATATCCATCCCAAACAGTCAGTTATAAGACAGGCCAAGGAGACTGCAGCCAGAGAAAGGAATTCCGACATGACAGATGTTTGACTGTTATAAGTTCAGAAAAACAAAGAAAATGAGAAACAGAAGCATGAAGCTGAGGTTAGAAAGGCTTCTCTCCTGAAGTCCTAGACCACAACAGCAGCTGCTCAGAAAGCACCAGGTGCCATAAAGGCACCGCTAAGAAGGTAATCAACAAGAAGGCTTTATCCCAAGTGCTAAAGATCAGAAAGCTGCAGACATCTTTGTCCCAGCTTAGAATATCATAGGTCAGAGAGACCCAGCTTAGGAAGTCTCTGGCAAGAAAAAATAATAGTTTATTTTGAGAACATGCAATCCAAATAAAGTTGTGCCTCCTCCAGCTTTAGCAGCAGCTTCACTACAGATCTATTTAAAAAAACAAAAGCCTAACTCTGGATCATTACTGAAGATTTTCATCAAGGGAGATGGTTGGGGAGCAACAGAGGCATAAATTACAACACACAACATACAGTAACACTTCTAAAAATTCTCTCTACTCCTCTCTGTCCCCCAAGTCTACTTCTTGGCACAACTGTCCTGTTCTCATTCTCTGTCCTTTAAAATATTCCGGCATCCATGAGCTCTACTTCTGACTAAACTGTCAGCATCTTTCTTTTTTTATTCAGACAGTTTCAGCTTCTTTCTTATGATCAGTCATCAATCCTCTGTGGCTTCTTCAGCTTTTATCTCCGACCATTTCCCAAACTGGATCCAGTAGTTTTGTAAGGAAGAATCTCCGCTCCTGACAAGACAGAAGAAGGAAAAGGTTTATATAAATTTCCCTTTGAATATTCATTTTTCATTGTACACACACACACACACACACACACACACACACACTCATATACCACAGTTAACACACATGCACACCCACAGGTACAGTCATTCATATACTATAGGCTATATGGAGAAGCTAAAGTCATTATTCACTAATGAACTGATTCTGAATACCCACACACTCCTCATAACCTCATCTATGCATTGCCATGCTCTCCGAGTGTAGCATTTTAGTTAGTATCTGGCTGTATTCATTTCATATTACTACTAAGTGCCTTAAAATACCAGAATTATATTCTCTCACAGTTCTGGAGGTCAGAGTCTCAAATGAGACTTGAAGGGCTAATATTTAGGTCTTGTTTTTTCTGGAGGTTTCGAAGGAGAATCCATTCTTGAGTCTTCTAGAGGCAGCAGGCTTTCCTTGGCTGGTGGTCGTATCATGCCAATCTCCTACTTCAAATATCACATTTACTACTCATTCTGATCTCCCATCTTCCTCATAAGAACCTTTGTGATTACATCATACACACCCAAATAATACAGGATAAAATCCTTAAGATCTCAAGAGCCTTAACTGTCCATTTTGCCACATGAGATAACATTCAGAAATTCCATGGATTAGGTCCTTTCTCTGTCATAAAGGAATAGATAGAGTGACTGGATGTGTAGACAGAGTACTATGCTAAAAAGATCAAGAGCATAAGGGAGAACATCTGGTTTAGGCCCTTTTCAAGACTTTAATTAAGTCTTGAGTCATGGGGGGTGGATTTTTCACAATATCAGATGTCACAAAATTTTTCTCAATCTTTTATAATTGTAATTAATATTAATTTTATCTCAATGACTTATTTTCATAATTTTTAGTTTATTTTTGAAGAAAAGTAAGCAATTTAAACTTGCTTTCACTATTCACTATAAAGTTTTTGGTCCCTATTCTAAGCAGATTTATTTTAAATAACCACTTGCTAGTAAAAATTAGCCTTAGAAAAAAAGCAGAGATGGGGAAAAGGCTTCAGTGAAGAGAAAGAGTACTCCATAGCTCCAGGCAAGAGGCCTGGAGCCATGAGCAGCTGAAGAGAGAAAGCTGTGGAGAGCAAAGTCATGTACCACCCTTTCTCTCTCTGGGCCCAAAATTTTCCCTTTATTACAGCCTGAAACTTTAGTTATAGGGAGAAAAAATCACTAGTCTGGTAAACGACACCATACAAAATTAATGATGTTACATGAGAAAGTAACATTTCCGAAGAAGGGAAAAAATATATATTTATTGAGTGCTTCCAACGTGCCAAAATGGATAGGGTACATTCTCACTAATCCTCTACAAATTATGTACCATCCATTTGTTGAAGAAGAAGCTGAATTTCTACAAAAGTTGAATTTTCCTGAGATCTCACAGATAGGAAATAGCAACGTCATGGGAGAACTGGAATCTTCCTCCCTCTAAAGGTGTTTTTACGACTCCACATTTCTTAGCATGATTGCATGCCACGACAGGTATACCCTTAGTCGCCAGAACCTGCCTCACCCTCACACAAAGGAAAAGATAGAATGACTGGCTATGTAGATAGTGTACTATGATAGAAAGATCAAGGATGTAAGTGAGAACATCTGGTCTTTTCAAGACTTGTCATTTCTGTGACTTTAAGGAATAAGGATGTTTGAAACCTCTCAGAAGAGCTCTGCTTCCTCTATTAAATGAGAATATTTTTAATACTTGTCCTCATACATTTGTTGGCTTCAAGAATACTCACCTTAAAATTCAGATGAATGGCTAATAAAACTGAGTATTAAGTAAAGATGTCTATTTCATGCTATCCTGATAAAGATATCAACAGGAATATCTCAAATGAAGCAAGTTAATTCTAAAGTTAATATGGAAAAAATGAACTCACAAGAACAGTCAATATTCTGAGAAAGGACAGTAATGAGAAGGTAAGCCCAACCAGAGAGGAAAATATATGATAAAGGTATACTAATTAAAGCAGTAGGTATTATGCCTGAAAGGATAAGGCAACAGAAAACACAGAGTCCAGAGATGGGCTAAAATACAAATAAAAATTTAAGATACGATAAAAATGCCCATCTAAATCAGTAGGCAAAAGATGAATTGTCCAGTTAACAGAACAACTGAGCAGCTATCTGGGGAAAAAATGTATATCTATTTCTTACCTTTCATTACCTTTCATCCATTATGGATGGATAAATAATTTCAACATACAAAATGAAACCATTATAATTGCTCAAAGAAAACATGGGAGAAATTTTTACAATCTCAAATAAGATGGTCTTAAAACCACTTTAAAATCGTAATATAAAATATAGAAATTTTACTATATAACAATTTGTAATTTCTACTTGAAAAGAAATAACAAAGTGGAGAAAAACACCCCACTGTTCTTTCTATTCTTTTCACATACCTCAGGGTATTCACTTGCTGTTCTTTCTGCCTGAAAATGCTCTTTCTCCAGCTTACAAACAGGAGAAAATATTTTCAATATATACAAAGATTCCAACAAATCAATAAGAAAATATCAACAACTCAAAAGGAAAAAAGTGGACAAAAACAATAAGTCATAAAAAATAAAAGACAAATCATTTTCCAAAATATCAGAAAGCAGTCAACCTTACTCAAAATAAGTGAAACTTCAACTATGATTCCTGAGTTTTTAACTATTTGAATGAAGAAAAACAAAAATTCTATTGTACACTATACTGGAGATGTGAAACAATTACTTTCATACAATGTTGGTGGGAATGTAAGTAGAACAACTTCTATATAGAGAAATTTGGGAGTATTGATCAAAAATATAAATGAATAAATTTTTGACACATAAATCACACATATCAAAATTAAATATTTCCAAAAATTTCCATGTACATATTCTAATCCCTAATACATCCTATAAAAATACTCTCATATATATACAAATAAGTATGTAAAGGGAAATGAAAAAGTAAATGTTTTTGTAATAGAAAATAATGAGATAAAAATCAAATACCCTTCAGTTGAAGACCAGTTAAAAAAGTGATAACAAATACACACAATGAAATACTCTGCAGTCATTAATAGCAGTGAGATATGGTATGCTACCATTTATGAGTGTTTTAAGGAATATACGTGTACAGTTACATGTATATATTGTAAGATCAACCTTAAATAAAAACTTTTGAATTTTTTACTGTGTTCATATCTTATCTATTTAATAAATTGAAAAAATAATGTTCAAGCAAGGCCTTGAAACATTTGGGCAATTATCTGTGATTTACCATAGCCAGCACCACTGACCCTTGTTACTGACGTAGATAATGAGGAACTGACTGTATATTATCTTTAATTGTTCATGAAGAACTGAATTCAGTGAATCTAAAATTCAATAGGAGAAAGCCATGATGCAATGGGAATGCACAGTAAGCATTTGGAGTCAGAAGACCTGTGTTCAGTTTCCAGCTCCATGTCTTATAAACGGTGTGATCTGGAAAAAGGCACTTATATTTTGAACTGCAGTTTTCTCAACTATTAATAGGAACAAATACCATAGAGGTTTCTTGTTAGGTTCCAATTGGGTGATGATAAAATAGAAAGCACTGTGTAAACTTAAAGTGACATAAACATGCTATTTAATATCAAATTAATAAATACCTGATTTCTTCCTTTTTTCTTTTCTTTCTTTTCTTTTTATCGTATCTATATGAGAAGATGGATGTTAGCTAAACCTATTGTTGTAATTATTTTACAATAAATGTAAATCAAACAATCAGTCTGTATGCCTCAAATTTACTCTGTGCTGTATGTCAACTATTTTTCAATAAACTGGACAATAAGTAAATAAATAATATCTGAGAATTTAGTGCCCTATATACTTAAAGTGACATAAACAAGCTAGTTAATATATAATTAATTTTTAAGAATTAAGAAACTCAGTAGCCTGAGTAGAAGACAATAATCTGGAAAATCTTGATGATGGCCACATGACAGTGAGGATTAATCTTAACCTGCAGCACACAAAGAAAATGTTCAATATACCCAGGCAGAGGCCACTGTTCATACATTTGTCCAAAGGGTTTTCACATACACATTTTTTCTTTTTAGCTCGAACCCCAACTAAGATGTTAGTCTTCCTCATCAAGAAATTCATCTGCCCTGGCAGACGCTGAACACAAAGAAACAGAACCCAGAGGCAACTGGCCACAGAGCAGAAAGTTCACTGAAAAGCAGAAAACTGACAAGCCACTTCCAGGTGGGCCACAGCACTTCATCAAGTAAATCTAAAATTCATATTTCCATTCAATTGTTAAAGACATATTAAAATCGAAATTTGACTAACCTCAAATAAAAACTGGGAAAAAAGTGCAAATAGTACCAAGGACCCTAATACAAGAGAAAGACAAAACACAGGAAGCAAGAATGGATGTGAGGATTTTAACACACATGTGCAAATTCTTTGACACATCTGTCATCAAAAGATGGGATCTATGTTCCCTCTCCTTGAATTTGGGTTGACCTTAGTGACTGTTCACCAATAGTACAAGGTGAAAGTAACACAGTGTGACTTTCATACTCCTAGGTCTATAAAGTCATAGAGCATAAAACCATGCTCAGAAAGTTTTAATGCTCTTCCATTTCTATCTTGAAATTCTTAATAATCTTTGAACAAGGTAGCCACACTTTTCATTTTGCTCTGGGCCACATAAATTATGTAGCTAGTCCTGCTTCTGAGCCTGAGTCACAAAGACAGTGCAGCTCCCCCTTGGTTCTCTGAAACACTCACACTAGAGTCCTAAGCCACCACAGGAGCATTCTGAGTTACCCTGAGACCACCATACTGTGAGTAAACCAAACTATTCCACCCAAGGAGACTACAGGTGCTGAGATGACATGAAGAGAGAGGTGCCCAGCCAGCCCCAGCTGCTCTAGGCCCATGATGTTACAGTTCCAGCCATTGTCTGCACATAAGCATATAAGAGACCCAAAGCTGAGATCTATCCAGCTGAGCCGTTCTCAAATTCCTGACGAGAAACTGTGGAAGATAATAAAACAGTTGTCAATGGTGCTATCTTTAAATTTTAGGCCTTTTTTTTTTTAACAAAACAAAGTTACCTGGGACTCTGAATTATACCATAAATTCTTAATCAATTTGGGGACAATAAAGGAGAGAGGAAGAGGTAAGAAAGAGACATTTTCCTTACACTTTTTGCTCCAAGTATTTGCCATTAAAGAAAAAAGGGAGATACTTTGGGGGAGGGACTGGACTTGGAACCCAGGAAATAAGGCACATTCCAAGTTACTGCTTGAGATGAAGCCTCTACCTGAAGCCTGATAAGCCAGGGGTGCATAGACTCCAAGAGCCTAATAAATGAGGTAAAGAGAGTGAAAAGAGACCATATCTTATTAACCTAACTAATCTCCATTTGGTTTGTGTGTCTCCGGGGATCAACCCTCACACTGCTGAATGCTTCTGCAACTCCATCCTCTGATGGGGTCTGTGGGGCTAAGGGATAAGGCCGCTATTCATCAAGAACTCATCCTGAGCCAGACTCTTGATCTACACTAGTTCTAATTCCACAAACAACTCCATGGAGAGGGTTTTACTGCTTTCATTCTAGGAGTTAGGAAAGTAAGCTTAGGGTAATGAAGTAACTTTATAAAGCTGACATCTATTGAGTGCTGATTATGTGCGGGCTCTGCGGCATGCTCCATATGCATTATCCCACTGAATGATCACAGCTGCTCTCTAAAGAAGGGAATAACGTCATCCCCATTTTACAACAGATGTACCTAGCTTCAGAGAGGTTTGCTAACTTGCCGAGGGTCACAGCAGTCTTAGGAAAGCAGAGAGGCTGGTTCGACACCCTGCTCAGAGCTTCTCCGCTATGGCAACTCCAAAAATCAAGCTTGGCCCTCAGGACACCTTATTGACTCTCTGGGGAAGCAGTGGTCTCAACATCAAGAGTATGGTCTTTGGATGGTAAAAAGGGATATCCCCCAGCAACTCCCATGGCTCTGTTATGAAATTATTGAAACACATGGATGTTACAGGTTGGAAATGCATGAAGCGTATTATATAATAGATATCATCATAAAACTTCGATGAGTTCATTTTGTGCCCCACAAGGGCTCCCATCAATGGAGTCTGCCATTCAGACTCACTGTGGCAGTGGCCTGGGGAAAGCTCCCTGGAAACACACTAGCGCATCTTGCCTGCAGTTGCGTGAAATGTCTTGGGTAGCTGGAGACCTGACCATGGTTTGGTTCCACTTCTCTCAAGCAGGTAAGGTAGTGCCTTTTAAAACAAATGCAGTCAGCAGTACTGTCCAGGCTGAGCCCTATCACCACTATGAGAGTAATGTGGATCGACACAGAACCCAAACTTTTCCTGTCTCTTTGGCTTATATTCACAAGCTTTTTATAACTTTCAGAGCAGATTATGCTATCAGTTGAGGTCAAGTTAGCAACGTCACCCCCATCAGACACCTCTTCTCCATGTCTTACATGGGATCTAACATCATCTATTCCCAGTCATGGCTTCTTGCTTATTGTGTAAATTGCATTGAAACATCCTGACTATTTCCTCCTATGTGAAACTCGAAAGGCATCGATTTCTGTTGCTACAGCCCTAGCTATTGTTTATTATCTGTCAGTTCTAGTTTACTAAGAAGCTGCCTCTACAGAACCTAGCAGTCTAAAATTAGCTCACAGAAAAAAGAGACTCAAAAGTCATATTTCATCCGCATGTTGACACTTGCCAACCGCCTTCCCAATTCTACTCAATTTGTTTCTACTGGAAAGGCCCCTGGCATCCCAGGGTTCTCTCTCCTTCAGGAGCCAGCAAACAAGCCCTCTTAATGCCTCCAGTTGCTAGAAGAGAAGAATGTTGTCACTTCTTGTGATCAAATTCGGAACTTCTTGTTATTGCTGTCACAATCAGGAATGTGTGTTACACAGCAAAGCCATGTGAGCTTCAGTTCCCAGGACTCCCATAAAGTCAGGACAACGCTTACTCTCACAGAGGTCCTGTGGAGCTAACTGCCTCAGAGAAACGAGGGCAAGTTGAGAGCACAGAGGGTAGACTTTGGAGCCAGAGAGATGTGGTGTTGATAAAGTCATTTAATCTCTCTTGAAAGGTAGTTTTCTTCTCTATTAATGGTGATGATGATAGCTCACCTGCAGGGTTTATGTAAAAATTAGAAATAATGTCTGCTCAACAGAAGGTCCTAAATAAACAGTAGCTATTATTGTTAGGAAAACAAACTGGCATAACACCTGTCTTTAAAATGTTAGTTTTACTTTTTAAAGTTATATGTGCACATTTTTTAATGGTCAGATAGGGCTATTGGTCTTGATATAAAACACTACCTTTTATGTATGCTTACTTTATATGCCATAGGCAATACCAAACTGTTTTCCAAATTGGCTGGGTGCATTTACACTCCCAAAAGTACATGGGCTCTTTGATTCTAGAAACTCATGTCCTTCAATATTGGGATATTTTAAAATTATTTTTTGGTCTACATTCTGGCTGATTCCTTCAACTTTATAATCCCAACCTTCCACTGAATTTATTTCCTCTCATAGTTTTATTTGTCTAGATATCTTATTGTTTTCTGAATGTTATATTTCTATAGCCACTATTTTTTGTCTATGGCGGTAATATCCCTTTTCATCCCTCTGACTATATTACCTTTTTTATCATATTTTCTTCTTCCTATTGCCTTCCCAGTACTTATTCCAAGATACCTACCTTTTTAGGGGCTTTCTGTCTCTGTCTGTTTTATTGAATGCTTTCCTAAAATGTCTGAAGATCCCTGGTTATCTGCTTCTATTTAAAAATGTTGCACTAACAAATTTATTAAAAACTGTATGCATGGGTGTGTCTTGCAAGGCAACTTCGTTTTTTTGTGTACTCATCAGTCTAGGCTGTTTCACTGGCAAACACTCAATGCCAAAAGATAAAGGTGTTTTCTCTCAGGCTTGTCAGATTTTTCAGACAAGACTCTTCTAGTTTCCTGCATATAGGTGCAGCCTGACTACACTCTGGGAACCAGTGGGAGAAGTGGAGAGAGAGTGGAGCCACAACTGTCAGTATGTAACTATTCACTTACTCTTCCTGTTTTTAGTATGGTCCTGCACAAATAAACCTCCAGTCTCCTGCCAAGGTTGTGCAGAGTGGAAGAGAAGATCTTACGGTCTGTTTCTACATTCGTTAGGAAGAGAGTTTATTCCTCTTTCAAGAAATAGTTCAGAAGTGGGCAGATGGTCCTGGATGGGTACACTTTGCTTTATGAAATAATCCAAAAATCCAAGTGTATTCTGTTTGTTGCTCCCCTTCTCCTAGGAAGTCCTCTTCATCTACATGGTCAAAACTTACTAGTCGCATGTTATCTACATTCCAGCCCACAGGAAGAGAGGAGAGAGAGATGGAAGGTCAGTTAGCTTCTTTTCTAAGGACCCAACATAATCACATCCCATTAGCTAGAATACATGTAGCCACATCTCCCTGCAAGAAAGACTGAGAAATGGAATCACCAGCTAGGCAGCACATGCTCAGCTACTATTCTGTGATGAGGGGGTTCTACTCCAAAAGGAAGAAAGGGAGATTGGATTTAGGGATGGTAGCTTTCTCTTCTACAGCTTCTCAGATTTTCACACAGTCCTCCTATCTTTGGCCCCACCACTACACTTCCCCTTCCAGAAGAATCTGTGACACCAATTATGTGGCTTTCTTTGGGTCTTACAGGGCTAATCAGATTGCTTTTTTAACTTTCCCAATTCTGGGTCAGGGTTCAGATTTCTTGAATCTGCTTTACCATTTGCAACTAATCCATCTGCTCTCCAACTTCCAGAATTTAATGGCTGTTGTCTTCTCCTTGTTTCCTTTTCTGTGAAGATTTATTCCTTGTTAAAAAAAAAATCTTTCACTCTTATTTTAGTGGAGAGGGATTTGGAAAGGAGTTAAATATGTGTGCTCATCCAATTTGATCAATTCTCATTTCACCAATTCTGACTTTGAATCGGGATTAAAGGTGATAAGTATCTGCTTGTGGTCTTTCATTGTATCTACTGCATATTTGTTACATGGCCATCATTGTGACAGACACTGGAGACACATTGGCTTTATCAACCTCAGAGGCCAAAGGCAGAAACAGGCAATAAATAGATTAAGAGGTAAATATGAAATAAAGTAAGAAACATGCAGTAAAGAAAACAAACATTACCCTGGAATAGAAAATAAAGAAGTAAAAGAAAGCCTCTTTGAAATAGTAACATTCCAGGGAAAGCAAGGTATATACGAAAGCTAAACTTGTTTTAATTGAGGAGCTAAAAAGACACTACTGTGACTTTATGGCTTCCTATCGTTACAACTGCTTACCTTCTGACTTACAAATAGTTCCACAGAATTTTTCTTGTTTTTCCTTCTCAACTTATAGTTGGTAGTGTTATGATGAATAGAACATTACACTTTGACTCAAAAGAAAAGGGTCTGAATTCCAACTCTGCCATTTTCCAGCTATGTGACTTAGCCAGGTTATTCAACTTCTCAGAACTTAATTTTCTCTGTTAAAAAGTGAAAAATCACAAAAGGCTTAAATGAAATTCAAATTAGATAATTCACATGGAAGTGCCAGACGCATTGTACGTACACAGAAATTATTTGTTGAAACTAAATCTGAATATTGAATACATTCTCAGCTAACACTAAACTTGGATTCTCCTCAAAACTGGCAAAAGACTCTCGAATTAGTTTTACATTCATATGAGAAGAAAAAAACATGTAAATGTTGCAAATATTTACTAAGTTATGAAATCAGAATGACTGTATCAGATTCATGGCTTCCTTCCCCATCCTAGAATTACTTCTGATGGTGACATCCAAATCATGTTGTGTAAGGCAGAAATATGCTCCTTGATATTTGTTTCAGGGGTAGGGATATAACATGCCTCAACACTCTACCTTTCCATAGCCTGTTACAGAACTACAGTTAATGAACTTAATGTGTTTTGATTCTCTTTTTTCATCACATATGAACTCTTGGAAAGCGTAAGCTCCAAAAGTCTGGATTTAAAGTAGTCTGTTTATTTTTCTATGACTTAATGTTTTGAATGTTGTGAAATGCCTATAGTGGTATCATTCAGACTAAATTCAACAAACCTTTATCATTCACCTTTTAGACACACAATGCGGTGTTAATGTGCTGGGAAGAATACAAACATGCTCCTAAGATTACTCCAAAATCTTCTATTCAGTGATTCAGTGGGCACTTTATGATCTTACAAAATCTCAGGGTAATCATTATTAACATCAGTTACAATTCTATATGGACCTACTTATAAGAAAAGGCTGAATAAAATCTATAAGACCAAATATTGGCAAAAGAGTGAGTTGCTCTGTCTTCTGAGACAATATATTGGCAAAAGAGTGAGTTGCTCCCACAATGCTCTGTTCTGTATGGAACTTGGAGATTTTGTGTTGTAGTACCCCAAATACAGACTGCCTCCCAGATTCTGAAGTGTTCAGTGGCCAGATTTGTGTCCTGTTCATTTTTAAATCTCAATACCTGAAATCAGGTGAGGCATACAAGGTACACTCAATAAATATGGAGCACTGGATGAATGGATAAATGGATGGATGGATATCTAAAGGCTTTCTTTGTAATGATTGCACTATAAAATATACAGTAGTAAATGTTAAAATTAAAGACCTTCCAGTGGCACAATGAAGCTTAGCACAGCATTACACATAGTGATGCTAACATTTCAACAGCAGCATGTGTGAGTGTGAATAAAGGGTTAATATCAGTCCTAGCTGAAAAAGGTCTGCCTGAGAATGACCTTGGTCTCCCATTGCCCTGTTTCCTTGGAAACAGAAGAGTTAAGATAAATGGGGAACAGTTGTCTTTCCCTCTGTATTGTGTGAAACAAAAACCTGCTTTGGGGGATCTGTGAACTGGTATGCAGACTTCAGGCTTGATGAAAACCATACAAGAGACTGGTGAGGAAAAGAGACTGTGGCTTCTCTGTGACAAGGTGACCCCCACACACCTTGGTTCTCGCACCCTGGCCCTGCACAGGTGAGGGGGCAAAAAAAAAAAAGCTGTACGAGGGTAGGGGTAGCTGCTGGGCCTCCTAGTGAGTTAATGATGCTGTATCTCCTTGCTATCTTCTGTCATGTTTCCTTCCAAAAAGCTCAGTAAGAGTAGTATTAGATTAAAGTCTATCTGTCTGTGTCCCCTGAGCCTGATTTGCCAATTCAGACTCATAACAGCAGCTGAGCTGTCAAAGTCAGTAATTTTCATACTTGGCTTACCTGCTCCCAAATGTCACTCTCAGCCCTAAGAGGGAGTTTAAAAAGAAAAAAACAGAAGAGAAGGGAGAAAAAAAAACAATACTTCATTCCCAAAGATAGAAAATAAATTGACTGTAAATTTGGAGATGCCATGAACCCCAGGAAAAACCCAAACTGGCTCCCAAGAGGTCAGTACCTTTGATAGTCAGTGTCCCTGCAAAATCAAAATGGAGGGGATTAAAATTCATCCAAGCAGCAAAGTCCAAAGTAGGCACTGCACAATTTAAACTGCAGCACCAAAGAAAGGCCATTTGAGAAAGGAAGTGCAAAAGAGAAAAAGCAGGATGAGGGTAATTTGATGACTAGGAAAAGGTCAAGGGGTATATTCACTGAAGGCCCCACTGGATGGGTAAAAGAAAAAGGAATAAAAGAATATGCATGTTCATTGAAATTAAAAACCCTTTTAGGTTGTTCTCTGCTAAATTCTTATGGCTTGGACATGATTTTATATTCCTAAAGCAACTCTTTGCCCTCCAAGTGAATGTTTAATCAATTTAGGATGCTTTACCTGGGAGTTTGGTATGAGCTCTCAGCCAGGAAAAGAGTTTTAACAGGGTCTAATATTCCTTGCAGATATATGTTGTTGTTTTTTTTTTTCCAAGAACACACAAAGAGTCCACAAGCTAATGAAACCTAAGGAGACCACACAGGACACTCTGCAAAGCAACTGACTCACAGTTCTTAGAACTCATATCTACTAGGCTGACCATCTTCACTATCATTCATTCATTATCATTCTTTTTTTAATGTATCAAGAGCCCACCATGAGCAAATCAAATTGGCTCTACATTTCTTTTACTTCTTTTATTCTAAATGTTTAGTTCCAAAAAGAAGTGCACTAAATGGTCATTATCCTCCATATATTTCAAAATATTTAAACAAACTTCAGCAGATCAATCCAAGAAATATTGATAGTTTTAGTTATGTCAACATAAAAATAAGGTAGATGTGAAATGATACATCTTCCTCCAATAAAATGCTAAATGTAATGTATTTAAAGTAGAATATACATGCTAATATTGTTTTAAGTTGCTTATACTCCTATAGTCCTTTATACATCCAAACATTTTGCACAAATCATCTCATTTAATATTCTCAATAACTATGTGATGTAGTAAGACAGATATTATTATTACTATTCAGCTCTCTTGAAAACAGAAGTAGTTTTTAAATGTCCATATGAACACATAAAGTTTTTAAATGATCTTAAACTACAACCCATATATTCTGACTTCTAACAAAATACTCTTTATATTACAGAACTTAATAAAATTAATGCAATTTTTTTCAGTTCAATTTTACAAAAATTCAACGCTAGTAATAAACAAAAATTGTTAAACATCTCCCTCAGTCAAAAGGTAAGTATGCAATTCATCTGTAAGCTCTTAACTTAAAAATTCAAGCTTTTGAAAAATATGTAGCCATTCTGAGAAGCTAGTGGGTGAGGAACTTATCTACTTATTTTTTTATTCCCCAGGAAGGATTTATTAGACAAATACCAAGTGTAAAAATTCATATAGCTCAAGCACCAGTTCAAAAAATCTAATTCTAGCAATATGAATACTTTAATTTCCTGAGAATAAAATTTCTTTAAAAATCGAAATTGGGACCAATTTCCTCATTCTAAACAGTTCACCAAGCTCCATATTTTGTTTCTGAATGGATTTGGTGGGCATTTCAACCCATTGAGGTAATCTTCGGATTTGCTTTAAATTCTCCTGGAAGATTCATACTTTTTTTAGTTGGGAAAGGAAATTAATAACTTCTGTAAAGGATGGAAAGAAAGTACAATGAGATTTAGAGGCAGGAGCTTTGCAATTAAAAATACCATTTAAACATTCTACTTAAATCCAACCAAACTGGAGTGTCAGCACAATTCTATTCGTTAATTTTGACATGATTTACTGAGTGTAACCCCCTTAAGTCAGAAGCTGACCTCAACAGCATTCAAGCTTCCTGTGGGATCAAAAGGAATAATAAGAAACATGTTACTACTGTAAAATAAGCAAGTCTGGTGTTGTATGCGGGTTTGTTCCTGGGTTGTCAAGTAGACAAGCATGCAGCAAATACTCAGCAATAACAAAGTAAATGTCCAGAGACCTTTTTCCAACCAACAAGCCGACAACTCAGCAACTTCAAACAGATTTTTTTCCTTTCTGAGCCAATTCACTTGCAGTGTAGGCTGATAAAGCAGTATTAATCTCCTGCTTTAAATCAAGTTTCTGTCACTGGGCTCCATTAATCTCCCCCCTGTTATCAAGTGTCTCCATGGCAGGAAATTATATTTCTAAATTGAATTTTGTTGTTTCGATGTAGTAAGAAATATTTTCCAGACTACTAATAGGATGCATAAAGATTGTGACTCTGACAATACTGTTAGATAAATAAAAGCTATAAATTAAAACCACCTTCATTCTCTAGCCACCATAATAGCAAAACAGAAAGCATTGATTACCTGAAAAGAGTAATCAAATAAAAGATTTTAAATGAAAAGTAAGGTAGCAGATGGTTAACTTTTTAATTTACCTTTTATAGCAAGTGCCCTTAAAGGTAAAAAGAAAAAAAAAATCAATCCAATGAGTCTCTCAGTGCTAATAAAACACATATTGATTCTTAGTGCATATGCTTACTCTACAAGATGCCTGAACCTGGTCCACCACTGGTAATGGAAGCAGACACTGTTTACGAGCACTTCAGTGGACATGAATTTACAGTAAAGAAAAATCTTTGGGCTAGATTTATTATGAAAGAACAAAAACTTATAACTACAAGCAACAAAGAGATTTCACTTTTTGGGCAGAGATCCACTGATAGTAGGCCAGGACAATTCAGCCAAATGCAAGTTCAGTGACCGGACGAAGCATTCATAATCAGTATCCTTTTTTGTCAGTGGACAATACAGTGATTTTAATAAAGTTTAGATTTTTTCTGTTGATATAAATTGCTTTGTACTGCCTTCTTTAATGCAGGTCTAGGTTCTCTGTCAGTAGCAATTTGAGGAAACTCTCTTCAACATGTTATTGAAAGCAAAGTCCCAAGGTAGTCCATTTCAAACCTCCCATAAAGAAACATTGCATGAAAGAAGCTTTGCATTGAACACCAATGTAAGGAGCTTGCAGAACACGTAATGAATGCTACTGGACCAAGATGCTTGAATAAAAAGTAGGATCTGACAAATGTACACAGGAATGTCTGGAAAGTTTTCCAGACAGCAGAGGACTGAATGGATACCAGCACCTCTTTCTGAATCTAACCTATAGATCTTGGCCTGAATAGATATGTGGATCAAATCACTTATACCCTCTTTGACTTCACATTCAGAACATTTAAAACAGAATGCTCATGGTAGACTTACACCACTGTTACAGACATTATCTTCATCAATTTAAGTATTTTGAAGCTCCAATGGATTACACAAATAAAAGATATTTATAATGGATAAAGGAATAACAATAACTTAAAGTTGCAGACCTTACTTAAAGTTAACAAAATTAAGAATATGATAATAATGAAGAATACCTTTAAAATAATAAATATTAGTCAAAAATGAGAGGCAAACTGAAATGGAATGAATTACTTTCAGAATAGGAAGAAATACAACATGTCCTTTTTTATAAATAAAAGCGAGTGGTAAAAGAGAACTTAGCATTCAAAAAACATACAACCTCCTCTTTCACGCTTTGAGCAGATCCTACCTCTGTGTGAGAAAAAAACTGCAGCATCCCAAAGTAGAGGTCATAAGTCACATTTCTTAAAAGCAACCAACAGGGAATGGTACATTTGGAAAATTATAAAGCTTATTTTTTATTATTATTTAACATAATTTTGACAGGAGAGAGGAACAACAATATGCTCCTAGGAGAAATGGCAGAAAAAGAGAATGACAGTCATTATTTTCCTATATGCTGCAATTTGACAATGTATTTTACATAAACAACAACACCATATGTCTAGTGTCTGGACTCACTTTTTATCACAAAGGCCGGTCATCTTATCAAGTATAATGTATATTCTAAGCATTTAAACCATGTTCCATTTAATGACAAAAGGTTTGGTGGGATACCACATGGAATTAATTTGTGATCCCGAAAGCCAGTTTAGGACAGTCTCAATTTTAAGCTAAGCCCATCTGCCAAAACGTTGCTTCACACATGCAATGTACCTGCTAGTGGCTAATTTTCAGAGGAATCTCATTGTCACCTATTGGTATATAAAATGTATATACTTCAATTGTTCTTCCTTAAGGGGGAAAGAAATCTATATTGCCTAGGTGGAGTACAAAACAGAAGTCACAACAAAGAGTGTAAAAGCACTTTCATCTTTCAGTAGAGAGAGTCTCATTAGAGTTCTCCAGCATCAGGCATTCTTCTGGGCTAAAGGTTCAAGACTTCCATTTTTACCATTAAGTGGTCCCATTTTAAAAGAACTGCCTTACCTGGCAAAAAAAATTTAGACAATATGTGTTGGTTCAAAGACTTCTAATTCTAAATGTTTATAGTTAGAAAAGAGAAGTATTAGGAGCCTACTTCACTTTGCCTTTTCCTGAGAGTCAAAAAAAAAAAAATTAATTGACCACCCACCAGAACATCAAGATGTGGCCAGAGGCTTTGTTCTTCCACCGTGAGACAAAGTTTCCTCAGGAAGGAAATATTAAGAAAGAAAGGGATCAGGAAGGACTATGGCAGTTATCAGGAGAGAGCTCAAAATACTTCAGAGAGCAAAATGTTCAACCAAGCTCTTTTTTGAGTGGAGAAATCAAACACCTAAATCAGCCAAGGAGAAAAAGATCACAAGAAATAGTCTACCTCTATCTCCTCCCCACAAAATAGAACTCATTTTCAAATTTTAAAACATCTTTAGTCACTTCCAAGTATGGCTTTAAATATATTGAGAGCTTTGCTTTGAGTGATGGTGCTGTATTCTCCATGGGCAAGTTTCCCAGGTCATTCTCCTTGAATGTCACATTGCCCAGGATGCTTCTTTACGAGAGCTTCACTTCCAAAACATAGCATTCCTTAAAACTTGAGCTGAATAGCAGAATAGATGCTTCATTTTAAAGCATTTCGTCAAGTTCTAACTGAGTAGAAGGGACAATTCCCAGAGCTAACGTAAAGTGTATTCGAAGATCCAACTTTATAAATGACTAGTTAATCAAGTGTGAAAGCTTAAGGAGGGAAGAAAGTTCACTGACATGACTTCATAATACCCATCTGGTTCCAAATAGCTGATATTTATATTGAAAGGCTGAAGCTAATAATTTTTTCTTATCTGTGTCAGTCTTAAGATGTAGTAAGACTTACAGTCTCCTAGAATTCCTTTCACTAAACCCTTCAACAACTATCACCAAACCACAGCACAGTGAGGATAAAGCAGGACATGAATAAACTAAAAGATCATTGCCCCTGACCTTAACAGAGTTTCAAGAGTTTTGAATTCACTGCTGCCATTTAAAATTTTGAAGATTTCCCATAAATATCCAGATTTTGAGATTTTTCTTTTAAGTTGGAAGATCCAGCATTGCTGGGCCCTCATTCCAGTCTGGCAATAACTGATTGGCAACGAGTGGCTGACGCTTAATCCCTGGACCAGATAATCACCAAAATCCTTCCACAAACAAAATTCTGAGTTCAAATATGGCTGTAGTAAGTTCGTTGTTAAACTTTTCATTCAAACAGCATTAACAAAATAGAATTCATAAGTGTGAAGCTCAGAACACTTCTCTGAAGTTAAAGTGAATTTCAAAATTACAATTCTTTAAGATGACAGGGTGGTTCCTCTGCTACGGAGCAGAATTACCATGGCAACAACACATCATCAGTAGGGTAAAACTAACCTGTCTCACCACGATGGGTCTAATCCCAACTCCCTTCCCTATTAGTGTATGAACTAGCCAATGGTTGGTGAATTCCGCTTCACGATGATGGTAAGAACCGACATGGAAGGATCAAAGAGCAACCTCACTATGAATGTTTGGCCGCCATGGGCCAGTTATCCCTGTGGTACGTTTTCTGACACCTCTTGCTTAAAACCAAAAAGGTCAGAAGGATCCAAGGCCCTACTTTCTCTCTTTGTATTCATAATGAAGATCAAGATCAAGTGAGCCCTTCTGCTTCCTGGGAGGTTTCTGCCCATCCGGAGCTTGCTTTGGGACACCTGCATTATCATTCGACAGGTGCACCTCCCCAATCCTAGACAGTAGCCTGCTGGCCTGAAATGCCAATATTATTGTTGAAGGAGATGTTGGGGTAAGGGGAGACTCTTAGTTTTCCATCATATCAAAGAGGGCTGGGGCACCATCTTCCTCATGTTCATTTGCTCCAGATCCATGACCTTGAACTGTAGCCTCTCGAAGACCTCTTCCAGGATCTCAGAGATCTTTCAGTTAAGCTTCTGAACTTCCCTCCTAAAGCTCCACATACATCACACCTTGGAAGAGAGGAAAGATGCAGCCAAGAGCGAGGAATAGGAGGTAATGCTGACCAAGGTGGACCAGTGGCCCCGGGAATAGCCAGGTCTGCCACTCCAAGGAGGAAGGGGCTGCCTAGGAAATGATGCCTACACCCACAATGCTTGACACAGAGGCTGACAAGTGAACAACCCGACTGGCCACAGTCCTGCCCAGCAGCAATCCCTGTATCCCAGGCTGGCTAAGCCTAGAGAGGCAGCTCCCCTACTCAGCCTGGGCCACCTCATCATGCACTGGAGCTATGTATGTACCCTCATCACCATGATGGTGTGGAGCATCACCTACCACAGCTGGCTGACCTTCGTGCTGCTGTCCTGGACCTCCCTCTGTGTAGCCACCAAAGCTGGCCATGCTCTGCCCTGGGCCACTGTGCTATTTGGGGATGGAGCAAACCCACTACCCATTCCTAGACCTCTGTGCCATGTTTCTGTTCATTCTGACTTTCTGGCTCCAGCTACACCAGCTTATCAAGGAGAAGCTGCTCAAGAAGGCAAAGGCTGTCATTGCACTGATGGAGGTCACTGTGGCAGACACAGAGTTCAGACACTGCTTTGAAACCTGGGGGAGCCGGTTATGGGTGTCCACACCAAGTACTGCACCTACATGTATGCCAGCAAGTTCATGGTGGTCCATTTCGCTGGCAGCCTCATTGTCTACAAGACTGTCCACATGTTCCTCTTCCTGCTCTGCCTCACCCTCTTTCAGGTGTACTGCAGCCTATAGTGGAAGTTGCTCGAGCTGTTCTGATGGCTGGTGGTGGCCTACACCATGTTGGTGTTCATTTTCGTCTATGCCTTCCAGTTCTAGCACTTCTCCATGTACTGGCACAACCTGACACGCTTCAGTGATGAGCCACTTGGATACCTTGGCCTGGGGCAGTTCAGTGTGTCCAAGCTTTTCTCCAGTATCCTCACCCTGGCTTCTTCCTGCTCACCTGCATCCTACAGCTACACAACTTCCACCAACTCTTCATGTAGTTCACCCACCTGGGGCATGTGCCTCACCCTCCACCCCCACCCTGTGCCACCTCCCAAGCTGGGCTCACAGGCAGTACTGTGGTGAGCAAGACCCCATAGCTACAACAGCAGGAAAAGAAGAAAGAGATCCCCAGAGATGACAGGCTGAGCATAGCTGACCCCAACCAAGCCATGCAGGTCCTAGAAGCCAGTCCAAAAGTGAGACCTGGTGGCCAAGTGGTGTTAAACCAGGACACTAGCTTCTGGGATGTCCTCACCTGCATGTACAGGTGTTCGTGCAGCACCTATTGGAGCTGCACATCTTCAAGCTGGTGGCCTTACATACGATCTAGGTGGCCCTGAAAGAGGCCACCTACTGTCCTGCTGAGGGACTTCCCCACTGCCTCCCCACCACAGCCAGCCCTGTGGACCCGCATCATCATCATGTGCAAGATGCTCTACCAGCTCAAGATAGTCAGCCCCCATGAGTATTCTAGCAATTGCATCCCCCCTTGCAGAAGATGGAGCTCAACTAGTCCTTGCTGTACCTTACCAACTGGTCTGGGGTGCAGAAAGGCTTCCCAAACCTACACCTAGAACCACCTACATATCCTCTTGCTGCTGGTGTTTGATGCCATGGTGTACCGGTGCCAGGAACACCACTGCCCACAGCACCTGCTGGCCCCACTGCCAGCCAAGGCTGTGATGACAATACTGCCATTAGCTATATTGGAACCTGCTCAGGTGGCTCAAGCACTTCATTAAGTTCTTCCACAATCTTGGGCTGGAGATCTGCCATAAACACAATTGGGCAGCACATGAACTTAACAGTCATCCTGCACAGCTGCTGGCTGGTGGCCAACCTCATGCACAGGCACTGCGGGCCATCCTCTCTGCCTCTGGCCCAACTTCCATCAATTCTTAGCACTCTTCCTGCTGTAACAACACCTGGAGGGCCAAGGCATCCCTCCTGCCTGGACTACCTTTAGCACTGGAGTCAGACCATCCTCATAAACTCCACGTTCATCAAGTGATTGTACCTGCCTGACTTCTTCAGGGCCCCAAACTCTACCAACCTCATCAGTGACTTCTTCCTGCTATTCTGACCCTCTCAGAAGTAGCAGATGTTCTCCGCCAAGCGCACCGAGGAGCAGCAGTGTGTGCAGCCTGAGGATATGTAGGAGGAACCCAACCCTGTGCCATGCAGTGCAGGCCCTACTTTTGATACTCTGAAGGCAGCCATCCTTCACCACCTCTTCCAAAATGTGCTGGTGGTGGTACATAGCAAGAGAGCCGTCCACATCAGCATCTTCAGGCTGGGCTACATCCTGGCCTGCTTCTACCTGCTGCTCTTCAGCACAATCCTGCTACAGAAAGACACACACACCTGCCTCCTGCTATGGGATGGCCACCTTCTCTACAAATCACTATCTCTAAGAACATGTTCTTGCTCCTGTCCTACATTTTCATTAAGCAAATGCAGAGCAACTTCTGCTTTGCAGCCTTGCATGCACTGTCAGAGGCTACTATGACCCCAAGGAGACACTGTGCAGGTACCAGGATGCCCATGGAAGAGGCCAGGACTCCCAGACAGTGTCTGCTTCCCGTTCCTGCTGCTACAGCATGCCTTCCTCAGCCACGACTCCCTGCACATCAGGGCAGAGCTCCAGGTCCCTGCCCCGCAGGCCTCTAGGCACTTCTCCCTCTATAACACTATCACCCTCAAAAGCATCGACCTCCCCCACAAAAGTGGAGAAGTCAAATGGCCCAGCTAATAAGACAAATGGAGCACATCCCTGCCAAGCAGAAGCAACACTGGCAGGGCCACCTCCAGGATCCTTTTGTCCCTAGCCATGAGCCAGGGCTTGGCAGTCCAGGGGCCTCCTCCCCACCATGGGATGTGGTGGTGGCCCTGGCTAGACCACACCACAGTCATCCATTCCAGGGATACTTACTGTTTGAGCTTAACAGTGAGAATGAGGCGGAGTCCAGTCCAAGGACCCCAGGCTGTGGGCACTGACAACCTCCTAAGTGGTGTACCAGGAATTGGTGACCAAAGCCCAGATGGTGCTAAGGTGAAGGCAGTGGCGGGATCAGGCACTGCAAGAGCAGTCAGAGCAGCTACTCACAGGAGATGGCCTAAGCCAAGAGGCAGACCAGCAGAGGGCCTGCAGGACGGACCCTGCTGGCCTGCAGACCAGCAGAGGGCCTGCCACAGCCCTACGACACAGTGAGTGCTGAGCACCATGCACCCTGTGGGTACAGAGGCAGGTGCTGGTGGACCGCTGCAGGGCTGCGTGCCCTCATAGCGCTAAGAGTGACATGGGGTGTAACATTACCTCCTCTCGCAAGAGTTACTCGGGGCTGGGCGGGGACCGGAGCTGAGCATGCTCTGTACGCCAGCACCCCCGGAAGTGAGGCCACGCTGCGGGGCCGCACTCCGGGACCTGCTGAGGCCCACAAAGCACCAAGCATCGCATCCAGCGGGTTGGGGCAGAGGAGTCGCTGAGCAGCACGACAGAGGATATTAGCAGCAAGTGTGCATTGGCGACAACACCAGCAGCAGCAGCAGCAGCAGCAGCAGCAGCAGCGAGAAATGGTCGCCAATGTCTGGTTTTCAGGAGCTACTGGCCAACACCTGCACAGGATGCACACACCAGAGATTTGCTTCTTGCCCGACTGGTTCCCGCCTGGCAGGCTCCGTCGATCAGTGTGTGGTCAAGCCCTCGGAACTGTTCTGCTGCTTCATTGTCCTCAGCCGCTTCATTGTCCTCAGCCCGTGGTCTCCACCTCGGATGCTCTCTGGTGCTGCCTGTGCTCGTCTTCCTGTAGGCCATTCTGTCCATCCCGTCCATCCCTCAACTCAGCAAACGTTGGGTGACCGCCATCGCCTTCACTGAGGTCACAGCAGTCACCAAGAACCTGCTCTAGTTTGGCTTATTTCCCTAAGACAGACACATTGTGCGGCCACATTATGAGAAAAGCCCTACTTCCCTGGACGCATCCTGGGCCTGAAGAAGACTGACATCACCTACGACCTGGAGCAGCTCATGGCCCCTTCTTCCACCTTACCCAGCTGCTACTGACTCGGCCCATGAGGAGGACCCGCTCTCCAAGGAGCATCATAGGGTTAGTAGGAAGGAGAAGGTGGTTACAGAGGCGGGTAGCCCAGGGCCCACACCAACAATGATGTCCAGGCAGAAGCAAGGGACTGGACTTCTCTTCCTGATGGCTGGCATTGTGATGATCTTTGCTCTCCTCCATGTATTTTAGTAGGAGAAAGGAGAGCCCCAAACCCAGAGAACGGAAAGGAGGTGGGGGAGGGAGCTGGGGAGAGAGAAGACAGAGTCACTCTGAGGAAAGAGTGAGGATGCCAGGTTTCCAGCTGCAGAGCTTTACTGCCCCTGGCCCAGAGCACATATGGGGCTCCTGTTCCGTGTCTTCCATGACATTCTATACCAAAGTATGGTGCAGGCACTGACCTCTACGTTCTCATTATCTTGCCAACATTGTTGACTTCAGCAGCAGCAGCAGCAGCAGCTTCTGGGCCTCTGGGAAGCACTCGGCAGCCACGGCCATCCTATCCTCCCTGACACAGGTGCCCAGGCCTTACTGGTCATGCTGCTGATCCAGTTCAGCAACAGTTATAGACCCAGCCCTCCACCTACACAAAGACGGTGCTGACCATCCACCTCTGGATGTTCAGCCTTCACTCAAAGGATGTTCAAGCCAGAACACAGGGCCCGGTTGTGGTGCTTGGCCAAGGGCACCTACTCCATCTCGTCCACTTACCAGACCCACTGCAACTACCCCATCAGCGTCCTCAGCCTCTTCCTCATCAAGAAGGGAAGCCTGGCCCTCCACTGCCCATGCATGCTGTAGAGTTCTCTGATTAAAAATGTTTTTATTTTTACAAACGGACAAAAAAAAGAGTTTGTTTGGGAAAGACAGTCTCACATGCGTAGTCTTTCTTCTTGGAACACTTCCTTAACAACAAAGAGCCCACAGCCTGCGCCGAGTTTATCCACTTGTGTGGTATTATTGTTTCCTGTTTCATACTTAATGTGTGTCCCTTTGTCCTTCTTAAGTACATGTCAGTGGCCCTCAAGTACACCCCAGCTTTCAGTATTTCAGATTCCACAGTGGAGGGGTCAAGGTCCTTCTGCTGTGGTGCCATAGCAGTGTGTTTAGGCCAACTGCCCCATGTGAGCTGCTGGGAGCACCTGCCAGCCATGAGTGGCTGACTATGCTATGAGAGCTAACCTTGCTCTGCCTCTTCTCCATATGAGTAAGAGTATTGTGCCATCCAGTGCTTGATTATGTTTTCCTTGGTTATTCCGATACCAAGATGCAGCAGGCAGAAGTGTTTGGACTTTTCTTTATGGCTGGTATCGTGATGAGCTTTGCTCGCCTTCATGTATTTGGAGTTCTCTCCTGGCATTGATTACTGATACAGTGTTCTGCTTGACGGATTGCTGATGGATACCTGGGTTTCTTTTCGGTGATGAAAATGGTCTAAAGTTAAATCATCATGATGGTCACACAACTCAACAAACATGCTAATAGATGGCCTTAATGCTTTTTGAAAAAGAATCACTGAAATTAAAACTGTATAACCAATGCTTTCTGTAGCATATGTCTATGTAAGGATTATACTCTCAGAGGGCTTAGACTTCTAAGAAAGACAAGAGAAGCCCATTAGCCAGTTTTCTCACCTCCTCCACTTTAAACATCGCAGTCAGCCTGCATATTCAAAGAGATCAAGAAGCCTAAGTACAAAAGGAAGCTGTGATGAAAAGGAAGGTACTACAGGACTTTCTTCTTACTCATAGTAGCTTCAATCCTCTATTTGCTGATCTACCAGAGATAAGCTATATATCAGCTTAATGTCACCTCAGCCTCCATTTTATCTACAACTCATGCAGGCTGGGAAGGTAATTTTTGGCAGTAGTCTTAAATTTCACTTAAATCAGATGTTCTTTTTTTTAAAAAAAAGATGACTTAAATTTTAGTATACTTCTATTTCAGTCCTCTTGATGGCTATTGTTTCTTCTATTAAATTCCTGGGCCCATTCAGGAAGGGGAAAGAGGGAGATACCTATATTGTTCAGCCCAGAAGACTTTCTACATCAATTCTAATGGTGGTCAGTGTTGTATAAAAGTGGAGCAGAGTGGCACCTCAAACACTGTTACTGACTTAGCAGTACACTGGGCACAGATAAAGTTGCCGTTTAAAGCAATGTACTCTTCCCTCCTTCACATATGCCTGGGGTCACTTGTGTTTGGCAGTTATGCTCCTTCATGTTATTGCAAAACCATACCCTGGAGTATTGCTAACTCAGTTTTCTCTTCTCTACATTCGATGTAATTTTCACATCAAGGTGTTTCTATAGACTGGGAAGAGTTAGAGTTCAGCTCCCTCTAGCCACAGTGTTTAAATTTGACTAGACAGCAGCAATTGCTTTTTAATCTAAGCAAACTGATCTGTCAGAGGCAATCAACTCAGGGAAGTTATTCCAGGAGGATCCTAATAATCCCAATGAATCACACTGCCCTATATGAAACTCAGCTGCTGAACTCTTGACATGGTATGTCACAAGTACTTAGAGGAATAAGTACATACAGCTGAATTCTGTGTTGACACACAAACGCTAGCCTCTCGTGCATAAGTTAACGATCATTGCATCTGCTCTGGTGTAGGAGCACACTGTTGTGTGTGTGATGTCAATTCATGTTTAATGATGTTACATCAACTAGGCTTCCTATCACACAACCCACTGTCCTCACAAGCACCTATCAACAGTGTGCCTGATCCCTCCAAATGTGAATAAAGGTTTGTCATTTTTAATTACCTCCTATTTTTAAACAATGGTTCCCAACCCCTTAAGAATGCCCATACCAACTTAGGGCTTTACAGTTACCAAGATCTTAATTATTGCAACAACACCGAGAGGTCAGTAGAGATGGTAGCATCGCTTATGTCATTAGTAAGTCACAGATCTGAGACTCAAACCTTGATATGATGGTTTCAGGTTTTGCGGTCTTCTGATGCTGTAAAATCTTGTCATTGAATTTTTTGTTCTAGTGTTAGGATTGCTAGGGTAAGTGGGGTGGGGTTGGAGAGCAGTGTTGAGAATCCTGTCCCTGAGTAGGGTAGCACTGTCAGAGAACCCCCCAGGTCACCCCCCACAGAACCCTTCCACTTTAGATAAGGAAACAAAAAGCAGATGGGGATGCAACAATCATGAGTGGAGTCTGGTGGAGGGTAGGGATGAAAATTCTCCCAAAATGATAAAGTAAGAGCTCTTTGAGAAAGCCTTCCTCTATTAACAGCTGGAGAGCTTTAAGAGAGAAAATAGTACACACTCAATTTAATCAAAGGGCAAAGAATAGATTGGCTAGAAGGTAAGCTTTAAAGAATTACAACAGTAAAAATCATAGCTCGTGTATATTGAGTACTTAATATTTTCCACCATTCTACATGCTTTTTAAATATTAGTTTATTAAATTCTGATCACAACACTATGAAACAGGTACTGTTGCTCTGATGAGAAAATTGAGGCAATGCAGATAAACTTACCTGTGACCACACAGCTAGTAAATTTTAGAATCAAGATTCCAACCTAGGCAAACTGATTCTTTAACATGCTCTGATTATTTTGTGCCAGTAATGATGAATTTGGAGACTTCCTGAATTATTAGAAATTTTATTAGTATTTCTGACTTATAAGCAATACTGAATATCTCCATTTCAGGCAGTATTGCAACCTAGGCAGTCCAACGAAACTTCCATGAATTCACACATAAATTAAAAGAAAAAAACTTTATAATGAGACTAATCTAGGCAGTTCCAACTTCTCCACTGAATGCTCAGTAGTTCTCCTCACGACACTGAGTTATTGCTACTGAAGAAAGTTCTCATAACAATGAAGACTCTCACACACTTGTTTGGGGATAAAGGAAGAAAGCATTTAAAGCCGGAGCTTCTACCTTGATTAAAACAAAATAGATTGGTGCTCGGTAAAGACTTGAAACTGGCAAACTCCTAGAGTTATGGCAGGATGAAAGGGGAGAAGGGGGACAACATAGAGATGACAAAACTCATTTAGTGAGAAGGCACCAGGATAACAAGGAAGTTCAAAGTTATGACTAAAGAGGAATTCTTGAAGGCTGGAGAGATGATGGCCTAGAAGGTACTATTTTTAGATATGTATTTCAGTTCTATTCAATAAAGAAAGAAATCCTAAAAAACAAAAAAAACTTTTAAAAAATGCTAATAAGCTGGCAAGGAAGGAGGGAAAACTGAGTTGCCTAAACTTATATAAAATGTGAACCCAGAGAGGTGAGCTGAACCCTGAAGTCAGTTTTTACTTTGATAATATTCACTGATCCTGATTACCTTGATCTTTGATTTTCATAGGGTCTTGGGGCATGGAGACACATGTCAAAGTCCAGGGCTTGACCAAGGTGGAAGTCTGATAGAAGACCTCACCACACACAGATCCACTTTGCATACTGGAGATAAGAAAAACTAATTTCTCAATCCCCAGTGCTAGTACAAAAGGGAAAAAATAAATCTCTCCTAAGAACTCATAAGCACAAAACAGACCTTCATTTGAATGCTTCTAGTCCAAAATCACACTACTAACTGCAGGTTAAGAATACGGTAAATGTTTCTGGGTTGATAATATACTTAGATGCCTGGCAGAATCAGAAGCAACCCCACTCTAAAGGTGTTAAACCTTAAAGTCAATTCTCAAAGAGTTCCCACAGATAAACTACCAAAGAATAAAAGCTCAGAGCAAAACTTCACAAAAACACATAAAGCGCCATTTGTGCTTGAGTGTAGAGCCTGTAGAAACTATACTCTTAAGAATGACTCCAAAAGACACGATAGTGCAATTACGTAATTGAGAATGACATGTATAATCTGGTAGTCTTGCTTCTGCTGTACCACTTATTCCTCTCTGGCCCTGTGCTTCTCAGATGTTGTCAGGACGTCTTCAGAAATCAATTAGGCATTCATGCGTGTACATCTAGAAGTATAGGGAAGCTGGAATCCCTGGGGCAACCTTTGACTAATGGGGTATGAAAGCTAATGGATAAATGCTCGTCTTCACTCTTTTGGTGGACAATTCTGAGGTGCTATTTCTTCAGAAAGTCCTGCTACAATTGAGTCTCAGTGGCCCACACTGGAAATCAGCCCACAGGGTACTCTCCTATTGGCTTCCCTCTTTCCTGTTTCACTTTCTCCAATCTCCCTTTCCTGTTTCCTGGGTTCCTGTCTCACAATAAACTACTTGCCTGAGGATTTAAAATATTAAAAAAATAATAAAATACTAACAATAAAAAGGAATATTTAGGAGAAAAAAACAAAACTTCTAAAAATGAAAAATAATTTTAATTTAAAATTCAAAGGATGATTACACAATAGACACAGAATAATAAACTGGAAGATAAATCAGAGTATTTTGCAGAATAGTGACACAGCATACAGAAAATATGAAAGAGATGGTAGAACAGAAATAGTCAAACTGGAATTCCTAAAGGAGAGAAAAGGGAAACTCTGGGGAGATAATATTCAAAAAATAATGCCTAAATTTTCCAGATTGAATGATTTAAATCTTCAGATTCAAGAAGTTCTAAATTTCAAAAAAAAAAAAAAAAGAAAAGAAAGAAAGAACAGCTGGCCAAATTAAAAACATAAATTAATATTTTAATAAATACATAGAAATACAAAATATGAATTATTATGCAAATTTAAATGGAAGAATAAACCTATTTAATAAAGGTAAAGATTATCAGATTAGATAAAAAAAGATAAAATCTGCTAATAAAGTGTTTTAGAAGTCTGTGACATAAAGGACAAAAAATAATTGAAATCAGGGTGAAAAAATATACATACAGTGCAAATGACCAAAATAAAGCTGATGTTACTCTAGTAATATCAGAAAAAAATAGACTTTAATGCAAAAGGCATTGAGAAAAATTACACAATGAGAAACAGTTAATTCATCAGTCAGAAATAAAAATTTTAAATTCTAAATAATATACCTTGAAACTATATAAAGTAAAACTTGAAAGAATTACAAGAAATATATAAACACACCAATAGAGCTTAAGATTTTAATGCACCTCAGTGGTTTATAGCTCACAAAATCAAGCAGAAAAAAATATCAGTGAGAATGTAGAAGATTTAAACAACACAGTTAATAAATTTTATCTAATGGATATATAGAGAACATTTTACCCAAGGAGCAGAGACGTATTTCAAGCAGAGACAGTAATTTACAAGATACGTTCTGGGCAATAAAACAAGATTCACCTAATTTTGACAGACTGATATCATATAGATTATATTATTTGCTACAAAATAATGAAGCACAAATGGC
Source organism: Macroglossus sobrinus (assembly GCA_004027375.1). NCBI lineage: Eukaryota > Metazoa > Chordata > Mammalia > Chiroptera > Pteropodidae > Macroglossus > Macroglossus sobrinus. Next base: position 633,984 of record PVKZ01000169.1, read on the forward strand.
CAATAAATTATAAAAATTACACTTACCTTTTTAGTAATAAGGAAAACCAGAATCACACTAAGATACCATTTCACAAGAACTATATTGGCAAGATTTTAAAAATCTGAAAATCTTATGTGTTGGCAAGAATCTAGAGTAAGCACATCTCTCATAGATTGTGTGAGAAAATATTGGTATCAACACTTCAGAGAACAATTAAGGTCAACAAGTAAAGCTGGAGGGGTGCATTCTCCATGACCCAGCAATTCTGCAGGGAAAACCCTGGCACAAATGCAGATGAACAAGAATATTTATGGCAGTAATATTTTAACAGCAAAAACTGGGAACAATCCAAATATCCTTTAAAAAAAAAAAAAAGAGCCACAGTAAGCAAATAATCTTCCCCTGCGGACATGTGTGAAATTCCGTTGGAAAACATGCAGCATGAGATGACTGGGTCATAGGTACCTACACATTTAATTTTATTAAGATTTTCCAGCATTTTCTCCTGGATGGCCCTACCAGTTAATACTCTAAATAGCAGGGCTCAAGAGTTCTAAAATTCTCACTAAAATCTGGTATTTTCTGTTTTCTAATATTTGCTAATGAAGAACCAAATTTTTATTTCAAACTTGTTTTTTGATTTGCATCTCTTCGTAGACTTGTTAACTAGTCATGACGACTTCTGCGAATTCCCTAACTAAATCCTTTGCCCAGTTGCGCCCCAGGTTTCCTGTCGTTTTCTTGCTAAAATACAGGCATATTTGTCTAGTCTGTATGTCAATTCCTTTGTGGGACTTTGACATTATGGAAATCTTTTCCCAATCTGTCATCTGTCTGTTAACTTTCTCTATGTTGTACTTCAAATGAAAGAACCTCTCAATTTTATAGTAAGCAATTTTTCACCTTGAAGTTTGTGCTTTGAGGACTTTTCGTCCCCCCCCCCTTGTCATAAGTCCTTTAAACAGTTTTAAGGTTTTATCTGTAAATTTTTTTTTAATTTTTGAGAAATTATTTCTTAGCAGCTATTGTAAATAGTATTTAATTTCCAATTAAATTTTCTGACTGGTTAACGCCAATAAAGACAAATGCTATCATTCTTTTCTCCCATTAGTTCTAGTAGTTTTGTTCAATCCACTTATTTCTTATGTGGATATAATTATAGTATCTACAAATACTTGCAATTTTGTTTTTTTTTTCCTTTCCAATCCTGATAACTCTTCTTTCCCTTACATTATTGCATCGGCCAAACCTTTAGTTTCCTACCAAACATTAACAGTGAGTATTCTTGCCTTGGGGCAGATGATAAAGAAAATGAAAGTTTCCCCACAAACAGTATTTGCTTTAGAATTTTTGGTACATTGTTTTTATCAAATCAAGGAAGTTCTTTAAAAATTTGAATTTTATGATAGTTTTATCATCAAGAGGGGTTAAATTTTATAAAGCATTTACTTTGACATTTATTGATGTAATCGTATGATTCTTTTCTTATTCCAATAATGTTCTATGACCTCTAAAACTATTAAGATAATAAATGTGTGTGGTTTTAAGTCGTTACATTTATGATAACTTGTTACAGCAGCAATGAGAAACTAACACAATACATAATTCTCATAATTTTACATCTTGTTTATAAATTGTAGCATACAGAGGTTAAGAGACTTGTCCAAGGTCACAAAGCTGAGGAGTCTGGCTCATGGTTCAATACTTATGTGTTATATCTCAGATCTCTCCATAGGCCATTACAAAAGCTTAACCTGGCAAGCCTCCCAATGGAAGGCTGCCTCCAGCCATATGCACACCAGACTTGGTGCACAGTTTATGCACTGCAGTCTCTAAAGGCTGTTGCAGTCAACAACTTAGGCTCCTCTAGCCACACATGCTCCTTGCACATTTGTATTCTTGCCCAGGCATATCTGCATTCCAAGCCATGATGCCTTCATTCCCTTAATCTCTGTACCTAAGGCCTCGGGCAGAGATCTTCAGGCACCTCTATGAACATCTCCTTATGAGGGGATAAGGAGGAAACCTTGAAAACACTTTTCCTACTCTGACTTTTCCTAATATTTTCCCATTCCTTCACCCTTCCCCCAACCTCAGGTTCCATAGAATTACTAGTGCCTTTAGTCCAGGGCTTCCTCAACAGTGAGACAATCTCCATGCCTCTGCTGATACATCTGACACCAGATCAGTGCACCCTTCCATGCAGAAATGGTACAGGGAGTTGGCACTTTCTCCAGTTTCAGACTCTCGTTTATACCATTGCCATAGGTGATTAAGGGCTTACTTAACTTTTAATTTTTTGGCTTGTTGAATTAATCAGCTACTCCAACACCTGACACACCTGACAGTTCAACTCTCAGCTCTACTGAGCTCCTGACAACAGCTAATAGTGGAAAAGTTGAAATTCAAACCCAGAAGGCTAACCTTAAGTCTGTACTCTAACCATGAGGCTCTATCTACTGCCTTCTTCTGTGTTACAGGAGTATAGTCCGGGGAACTGACGATGGCGACTGAGAAAGGGCAACAAAAGCTGACTAAGATGTATTAGACAGATAAACTCAACAAGAGTTAGTGACATCCTGAATGTGGAAAATGAGAGAAAAGGAAGAATAAAGGATGACTCCTTGGTTTGCAGCTTAGAACAATAAGGTAGACAGTGGTGTCTTTACTGAGACAGGAAAGAACGATACAGGCTGACACGTGGCAAGGGGACAATGGGGAAACAAGAGACATATTTAAGGATGTTTATTAAATATGTCCAGAGAGGATCTGGACATATTTAAATAAAGATGTCAAGTAGGCCACTGCATGTAGAATTTTAGAATTTGAATGTGAACATCCATTTTACTTTTTTTCTCTATTCCTAGATATTAGGAAAAGAGTAATACTGTATAAACAAAAACTGTACAAGCACCACTTTAAGCATCCTCCCCACTCTTATACACTTTTCAAAGAGGCAGATTTTGCCACTCTTCAGAGAACTATGGAGAGCCACCTTCAAATATGGTTGGTATATGAACACGACAGTCTCCAAATCATGAAAACTACCAGATCAGAATTCTCAAGGAATGACCAGAGCCTAGACTTAAGCAAGCTATTAATTCATTAAAAATTTGAGAACTCAAAGACTGTCATACATTAAACTTATATTATAAACTTATTTTTAACCTTTCAATTATTTGTTTGAACAACATGTTGATCAATTTATTACTCTCCAAATCTAGAGGGTAATTTAATAATTCAGTTGGGCCAAATATTTGAAGCTTCCTTGGTCACTTATATTAAATTCTTCTTCCCCTACACCAATACATTTCTGTAGCTGGTTTTTACACTTGATCATATATTACACCGCGTAATTTTAAAACCTGTTTCAAATATGCTTTCCATCTGCCCAATTGAATTTTATTTACCTTGAGAGTAGGGACTGGGTCACAGTACCTAAACCAGTATTGAGTACACAGGAGGTATTTAAGGGGAATTTGTTGAAATGATTTGAACTTTTCTCCACTAACTACATATCCAGCACCCACCTAGGGCTTCTTCCCTTCCATTGCACTCAACAATTCGATTCGCTCACGCAAGTATACAGTAATAGTCATATATTCCCAGTTTATAGTTTTAATGGTTTTGCAACATTAGATGCACAGCGTATTCCCAGGCACCAAGTATGCTTAAAATTGAATATTTTTTAAAGATAATAAAAGTTAATGACTACCCGTGATCTATGATCTGACAATACGTCTGTTCTTTTTCATCCTGAGATAGTAAAATACCCACCCTAGCTTACTGTCTCTCACAGTGGGAAAGAAAAAAATATAGTCCTATTAATCACTCTTAACTATCAGCTTATTAAGTTATAGTTTCCCAAAAGGCTTATCTTACATGACTGTTAATAGGCTGCAGGTGTTTTCCTAAAAGAGTGTTTTTATAATGCAGTTATGTCATAAACAGACAGCATGGAGTAAAAGAAAACCTAGTGGAATAAGAATCAGAAAATCTAGGTTCTAAATTCTAGTGAAGCAGTCCTGAAACCTTAAGCAAGGTACCCCTCAATTGTCTCCAATCTTCTGATCTGTAAAGTGAAAGGACTGATTATAAACAAATTTGTCCCAAATTGCAGGAGGTAACCAGAACCTAAAAATTTCACAAAGTACCTTCTAAGAGAATCTGTCCCTACTGAATCTGTCCCTACTGAAATCTGTCCCTACTGAAACAGCTTAAACTGAACTATAAAATTAGGATTTCTTTTACTATTGTTAACCTTACAGGTAAATTTGTTACCTAACAACTGTGAAAAGTACATAAAAACAGAGAAGAATGTTTCACATGAAAAAATGATCATGACTACTGATACACATTAATACACCTAAATTGTGTAAAAAAAAAAAAATTAGTATTGGCTAAATACCTACTCAGAAAGACAGCTACTATACATACATTTTCCAATGGACAAAAAGGTTGCACTCCAAAAGCTTGTAAATCTATTTTTTGAAACTTTGTAAATAGAGGCTAGCAGTTTCTAGACTAAACTCATAAGAGTGAAAGTGACCCTTAATGCAGTTAAACTATAACATAAAGCAAATGCTTGAGTTTGAGGTTCTGAGAATGGTGTTTGTGTCATATGAAAGGTCAGTTTCCTTCTCTGTTCTTGGGGAAAAGACTTAAAGTAAGCAATTATTAAAACTAATTTACCTTAGTCACACACTTCTACTTAACTTTCTAATCCTTTTCTACTCTGATAGGCCACAGAACCCTAATCACGATGCTGAAAAAATCCCACCTGGTCCTACCTACTAAAGGATTCTGAGTTCCAACAGCTCTTTCTTGGGCTTCCAATTGTCATTCCACAGCCATGGAGCAACTGATGGACATTTTGACAAAACACTCAGAAAACTTTACCACTTCAAGACCCTAACTAGAGCTAAAACAGACTACTTGTTACTTATAAAAGCAAAAGTATTAGAAATTTAAGTGTTAAAAATTTTAGAGACATGGTCAAGTAAATTATACATCCATACAATAGAATATTATGTCACCATTTAAAAAACTGTTTTCAAATGAGCTATAATGACATGGGAAACATTTAAAAGATAACACAGAATAAATAAGGAAGATACTAAATGCTGTATTCTTTATGAACTCAACTATAGAAAAAACACATTGAGAAAAACTAGAAGGAATCACAACTGCTGGGTAGTAGAATTATAATTTATTGTTTTTTTCCTAGCTAATACACAAATCCATTATTACCAGACTTTCTCATATTAAGTACCACTTTTGTTATTTTAAAAAAATAGGGAAAAAAGTATAAATTCAAATAAATCTCTAGTAGAATTTTAGATAGCTATAAACAGTGCTAATTATCAGGCAATGTGGAAATAAAGCTTTGAAGGCAAGGGAACATTCCTTTCACTTTGCAAGAGTTTAATTACAAGACTTACTTTAAATTCACCCCTTTATAAAGTTGTGATTATGAAAATGCAGCTTACTACCACTGCTACTACATTTTATAAATTCAATAAAATGTATTAGTGATATTTGTTTCCCTTGATTAAAGATACTGGATATTTCTTTTAATATAAAAAATAATGCAGGTTTGTGATTTAGACAAAAAGGAAAAAATTGCTTTATAATAGAAGCCCTGATCCCATTTTACAATGCTTTCTCAGATACAGCAACAGTCTCTGGCTCCTAAATTTTTCTTGAACATAACCCTGTGTATATTTTATTTACACACTAATTGCTCTTCTATACACCTTATTTCATTTACCATACCCTAGAAACATTTACATATCAGTATGTGTAGATCTTTTATAAATATTAATATTCTAGAATATAGATGTAACACAATTTATTAGTAACCCCTTACTGATAAACATTTAAATTATTTCCAGTTTTTCTCTATAACAAACAAGGCTTCAGTGACACTCTTGTATAAATACTTTTGAACATGTATAAATACACATGAACAGGTATATCCTTAAGATAAGTTCTTGAAAGTAGAATTGTTGAGTCAAGGAGTATATGTACATTTTTTAAAAATCTGATATTACCAAACTGCCTTCCAAAAAATTGGTACCAATTAACACTACAGGGGAACATTTATGATCAACAAAGATTTTTAAAAGCAAACTCCAGTGCTGTCAATGGCCAGGAAAGTAACAAATTAGTGAACAGACTAGGGTAAGAAAATGGCAAACTGGAGAGCTTACTCAGTCATTGAAAGCAGCAGCTTCTACTCAAGTCCAGGCTACTAATAATGTCTTCTAAGAATCTGTGCTCAATGTCGTTGGATTGTCTGACCTCTTATAAGCCCCAAATCTAGACTTCTGCATGAAATCTCCAGATTTCTTCAATGTTAATGACTCATTAAAATTTTAGAATTGATATTACTAACAAAACACATGTGAGTGGAAATGTTGGTATAAAACCTTGGGAGCTTCCCCAGTGAAACATTAAACCAGGCCCTGAACACAGAGAGCAAGGAGAAACCAAAGAAAGAGGCAGACAACTCCAGATTGGTAGGTGGCAGTTTTAACAAGCAAGGGAACTTACCAGCTTATCTTGGATGGCTGCAAGACGAGTAATCTTCGCATTCCCCTGCCAAATCTTGAAAGTTTATACAGAGGGCTTAACTGGGTACAGTCACATATATCTTACAGATGGTCTTTACACATTGCTCTCTCAAGGCTGTGTCCTTGAAAATGGCTCCCACGGTGGGAATGGTGGGCAGTACGTACATTCCAAGGACAGGGAGGAGATGAAGAGCCTCTGATTGCCCAGGTGCAATTCTCAGGTAGCATCCTTTCAACTATCTCTTCATTCAGGGAATCATCTGTTGAACCTCCAACTTGTAACCTATGCTTTAAAACTTTCATGCCTCCCATCATCCCACATCCAACAAAGACTGTCATGGCAATCAGTTATATTCAACATATTGCTTTAATGCTGGGATTTTCTTAGCTCACATTTAGTTTTTAAATGAACTAGAAGATGGATTTTATTAACTACGTGGTCACTATCCATTGAAACTATTTTAATAACTTAACTCTGGCCCAGATGTTTCGTTAATCAGGTTTCTATAAAATGTTCCCTTGACTTATATTTTTATTTCCTTCGAGTGCTGTGTTTCTGTTTTCTTTCTTATATAGAACTACTACAGGTTTTAAGACTTGAGTCTTTTCTGTATTAGTGTAATCTTCTTTTACCCAAAGGGAAAGATAATCTCTAATCACCTTTCTATACTACCTTCCATTCAACATATCCATCTACTTACAGAAGAAATTGTAGAAATATAGTAAACTAAAAAGACTTGCTGCTTCTAGATTAAATAGTATTTTCAATACATATAACATCTTTTTTATATTAAGTACATTCTTATGGTTTAAAAAATAAAGATAATGTAAAAGAATAAACCCTGAAATTGCTAGATCTATTTAAATTCATGGATAAAATACCATGATATTTTTAATGTTTTATTATATCATCTACATAAATACTTGCAAAGGGACCAATTTGACAAAACCAATGTACTGTATAATTATAAAGAGAAATTAATGTTTATAAACATTAAAATTAAATGTAATATTAAAGTCAGTTACTTATCTGAAAATACATAAGGCCACGCTCTCTTCTACAATTAAGTTTTAAAAACCAATCTTTAAAAAATTATTACCTTCATGTATTATAAAGCATATAAATCTTAATTTTAGAGCTAATAGTAATTTTTAAGGGATTCTTAGTTTTTAATGTAATCCATTGAGATGTTTTAATATCTAAAAAAATAAAACAAATGAGAAAAAACATATCAAAGCTTTATAACTTAGCAAAGCTTTCAAAGTATATGTCTACATATGTATATACACAATACATATTTATCTATATTGACATATACATTGTCTACATTTGTCAATGACAAATATACCAGCAGATCACATGAGAAAATATGCATGGATATGCATAGCTACGAATAAGCCACTGGATAGTCTGCTTTTAGTTTCTGGATGCAAAGTCCTAAACATTACAAATTCCATCATTAGCATTTCTAAATATGTGTATGTTCCTACTTCCTCTTAAAAGATATGTTGTAACTACTCAAGTGTGTCTTTTCAAAATAAAAATTGATTAGACACCCTAAAATTTAAAAACCAACATTATGCATTACGCATATTGCATTGGAACTCAACATTTCAGTCATAAAAGTGAATTCAAAAAAAATTACATATTTAAATTGTAACCTGCACACTGGATTACTTCTTTAAATTGTGTCTTCAGAAGTCACAAATAAAACAAAAGTTATTTGAGAAATATAGTAAAATATTATATTTTAATTTTACCTAAAATATAAATTAAAATAAGGCATAAGAAAAACTTTGACCACAATATATATGGAAAACTGACCACTGAATGATGTAATTCATACAATACAGTATAAGCTTTAATACATAAACTAGATGTCATTTCATCAGATTCTTGTTAGTCACCTCATCTAAACTTTACATTATATATTAAAATATTAAAAAGCTAAAAAACATCATTGCAATATAGATTCAATATGGGAAAATACATATTTGTGGCTTTATATACAATCTCAATTAATCCTGTCTATATGATAGTTTTCCAAAATATAAATGGCACTTTACATGCAACAGAACATACCAGGCTGGATGTCCTAATGTATTTTAATATATAGGAAAATAAAGAGAAAATGTTCTTTTAAACAAGACAGTTACACAGCAGAAATGGAATGTAGAGGATTTTGCCTTAACATAATCTTATATAAGGTTAAAGAACTATCAATAAGGGCAGTTTCTATTACTTTCAATTAGCATTTTTTTAAATGAAGATTACTGTGATTTTATATTTTTTAATTGTATCAGAAACTGAGAAAATATAAAAGGAAAAAAAGGCAGGCCTGGGTTGGGGGAGAAAACCTGATCATTTATGAATTTTAAACATCAACCCTGCCTATAGGCTGCATTGAGGAACGCTTTTCTGTTGACAGTTTCCTAAATTACTTCTGCCATTCTGAATTGTACATCAGAAGTCAGATGAATTTTCCAGACTTTATTATGCCATTGTGTAACCATAGCTGCCACAGTGTAGTGCCACAAGAAGTCTGTCCTTGAGTATTTCTTTACTTGGGTATTCAGGTAACTTGAGCATGTTGATGCTTTAAAAAAATATATACAACACCATTAAAAAAGAAATCTATGAAATTTCTAATTCGTTTGTCTAGCAGTGAAAACATTAAGTAAAATTAACATAAAACCACCCTCTCAAATTTGCATTCAAATTGAAAAACCCTGCAGAAACATTTACAAAAAAAAAAAAAAAACTGCTGCATTGCAGTTTCCTTTAGCATGCAAATGTAGTGGAAGAAAATAAGTTTGTTTCAGCCAAAAATAAATAAGCAATGGCACGATTTAGTTAGAAATGATGGTGTAACTCAGTGATATTATGACAGTTTAACTTTAGTGATAGTTGAATTATATTCAATTAAATTATAGGTAGTTTCCTCAGTATATTCCCTACCAAAAAAGAGAGAGGCAAGGAACTATGTAGCTACTTATTTTTCAGTGATTCCAAAATGCTGATAAAAATCTCCGTTAAGGTTTTCCTCTCAATGTAGCAATATAGTAGTTAAACTTTTGATTACTCAATATTAATCAAAACAATTCAAAATGCATTTAAATAAAACAACTTAACATACCATGTGCTTGAAGTAGGTAGAAGATTTGGAGTATATGGCACAGCAGCAATTGTAAAGTTTTGCAATCCACTTCCACCCATGATATTAGCAAATCCACCGTGTGGGACCCTGGAACTAACAATTCATATCTTACTAAGTTGTAATCATGAAAGGAAAATCTTTGTGATAAATCTACTTCAAATTCTAAGTTAGTATAAGAATATATTAAACTCTACGTCACTGACATGGTAACATTTTGAATCTGCCAAACTTCAGCTCATTACTAAAAGGTGCTCTGTGGCCAGTCAGCAAGCTTCCATGGAGACACCTCTCCCCATTTCTATGAGCCATACTATGTTTTCAATCAGCCACAGAACCTATCTCTACTATTGCATTTGGCATACTGCACGTACAATTATTTTCTTTCATGTGCCTCCCTAATAAACTAGCGCTGATTTGTACTTGTATTCCTGAGGTTAGCAAAGTAACCGCCATCTAGTAAACATTCATTAAATATTTGCTGAATGAATGAATGTTTGCTTGATTAATTAAAGCAACAGAGGCTCTTACATGTAACCCAAATAATTTCCTTGTTTATGAAAAATACCAAGGGTCAAAGAGGTTTTGTTTTGTTTTTCACAGTGGAAAAACTAGAAAATTCTTTACTTTTCTTTTTCCAGAGGGTCACAATATCAGATGTATTTTTTTAAATGTCACCTTACATAATAACACCACTAGAAAATTTAATCTTCGGTATATGGCTATAGAGGATGTAGTTACAACTTCCAAAATTCTATTTTTTACATTTGAAAAAAAATATTTCAAATTAGCTTTTCTATGTATATCATAATTACACAAACTGATCCTGGAATAAATTTTGTTGTTTTTAAAATGAGATGCTGTAGTGCTTTTTAGATAAATTACGATGACAAACATTTAATGTGTATGTATTAAATTCAGAGTCAAAGTCAGTAAACTAATATTAAAACTATTTTCTAACATATTATTCACAGTACAAAGAATAACTCAGTTCATTTTAAAAAACTGTTGAAATCTGAATAACCAAAACAATCTTGAAAAAGAAAACATGGTCAGAGAGGTCTCACAGTTCTTGATTTCAAAACTGTGACACTGACATAAAGACAATCATATAAACCAATAGAATGGAGAACCTAAAAATAAGCCCTCACATATGTGGCAAAACAATTTTTGACAGGAGTGCTAAGAACATTCAATGGGGAAAAGACAGTCTTTTCAACAAACTGCAAAGACTGGGAAAGCCACACACACAAAAAAAATGAAGTTGGACCCTTACCTAACACCATTTACAAAAATTAACTCAAAATGAATCAAACACCTAAACTTCAGAGCTAACACTACAAAATTCCAAGGAGAAAATTATCTATTTTTATTTTTTTGCCTGGGCTTTTAGTGTCATTAGAAAAATAACAATAGAGCCATACCTCACAACATAAACCAAAATAAAGCCTAGTCAGTTTAAAATTGAAATGTAAAAACAGACCCTATAAAAAGTTACAGAAAAAAAATGTACTATATAAATAAAATGTACTATATAAAGTACTGATAATCATCTTGCAACATAATTTAAAACTTGTTTTATAAATTGTATAAATTAAATTTAAATTTAAATAATATAAAAATCTCTATAACTTAAAAGTTAAAAGGCAAGTGATAAACTGAGAAAACTATTTAATGTCACTAATATATCAAGAACATTTAAAACTCAATTTTTGAAAATGGCAGAATAGTACACAAAAAATCAAGAAAGGCAATTCACATAACACAAAAAAATTATATAAATAAGAAGTTATATTAAAATGAAAATGATTACATCTTTTATTGACAGAATAAAAGGAACAGGCTCTCTTACTCCCTGCTGATGTGAATACTGATCTTTCTGAAAGGTAAATTAGCGATATTTATCAAGGTTAGAAAAATGTATATATGTTTTTATCTAAAATTTCTCTTTGAAGAATTTATCCTATATAAGTATTACAGGATATTGGCCTGCAAGTATACAAGAATTCCTTATATGGTCAGCATTATTCATAAACAGGAAAATGTAGCAATAAAGGACAATATCAATTAAAGGAAGTCTATAAATTGAAGAATAGGCAGCCATTTAAAAATCAGATCTATAAATGGAACAATTTTAATGATATATTGCAAAATGCAAAAGTTATAAAAAGTAAAAATTCATATATGTGAGAATATCATGGAAGAATAACAAATACGGAACAGTGATTATCTCTGGTGACTGAGATTAAGTGTTATTTTTAATTTGAATTGTCTAAACTTTACGACACAGAAAATATAATTTTTAATTATTTGTATTAAACTACTCAAACCTCTAGGTATTTCTTGGAATGAAGAAGCCAAAAAAAACAACATACACAAAATAAACAAACTCCCAAAACTTAACAAGGTTTTCTTTCACATCTTTAGTCTATAATCTGTAAATATTCATGTTTTATTTACTCTTTAAAATTAGATGTATGGTGTTACTCCAACTATTTATCTAGTTAAAAGACTATGAAAATAAAACAAAATGTTAATAGTGTTATCTCTGTCTAGTAGAATTACTTAAAGCGATTTTCATTTTGTTTTATTTTCCCCATTTTCCAAATATTCTATAATGGTTATATAGATTTTTTTTAAAAAAGACAACAGTGGACTTTAAATTACATATATATATATATATGTACATATACATATCCTACATATATAGATATACACTCACAACTATATTTTTAACATAAGCAAAAAATGGAGAGAAGTAAATTGTTTATAGTAGTTTACAATAGTTGCTGCTGGTAAAGGTAGTTTTTCTTATTCCTCTAATATTCTGTGTTGCAACCTTCCTCACAGAACCTTATACATTTACAATGGAATAATCAAACTGTATTTTCATAAATAGGAGAACATGGATAAAATTCTGAGTTATCAAGAATGAAAATCAAACTTTTTTTTACATCTTTCAGAAATATAACTTAAAAATTTAAATCATCTAGTTTTCTAATCTATGATATTTAATTGGTTACAAAAGTAAACTTCTCAAAGTGTGGTATCACGAAATATTTTTTGGCCATGAATCTTGACAATTTAGAAGTTTGGTAATAATTGGAGAAAAACTGCTGTGTATGGGTATAGTGTCTGTGTGTGTGTGTGTGTGTGTGTGTGTGTGTGTGTGTGTGTTGTCCAGCAACATACAAATATTAAAAACTGGACTACTATCATTGACTTATTTGTAGAATAATAAGATTACCAAATTATAAAATTAATATACATGCTGATAGTCCTGCTTGGAACATAGTTTATTTTTTTATACATAAAATAAACATTATTGAGAAGTATATGTGTTTTATAAATGCCTAAATAAATCCTTGTTTAATATATAAAAAGCATAAAAGAAGGTAAGAAACTGACAATTCATTTTGGATGTTTATGACTAAACCATTAGAAACGGCATATAAAAATTCTTTCCACATTATCACAAAAACACTTCTTACCTGCCAGTAACAAACTGCAGAAGAAGAACTCTCTCCTCTGGAGTAATATTTTCCACAACTTCCCAGAACCACTAACAACAACAACAAAAAAAACTTAGCTCATATTTCAGAACATTTGTAGACTTCTTAATACCATAGAAATATACAGCATTCATAAAGCATATTTTATTCTAAGAAACTCATTTATCAAAAATGATTTCAGACAAAGCTTTCATATGCAATTCCCATGAGAAGAATTTAGGAGAAAACTTTACTTTGTTAAATAATGTAGATTTTCATCCAATATTGCTGAAAAGCTTACAAAATTAAACTTCATTCTAAGCTCTGGAGAAATTTTACCTGAATAACGGGATCTTCTCTTTCATAGCCACTTGTGTACTCTGTATTTTTTATCCAATCACTCACATCAATTTCTGGCATGCCAGAAAGCAGTAGCTCCTTTGGGGAAGAAGAAAAATATTTCATTAATCTTCTCTGACGGTAAAAAAAAAACTATTACATTTAAATAGTAAATCTGCTTTAATTAGAAACTAATTCCATGTAAAACTGATTTATTTTTGTGACAGTTTCTACATGTTATCAATAAAAAGTAGTACATGAGAGAAAAGCCTTGATACTGATAATCTCAAATACTTTGACACTGGAGATATTTCTATACTGATACAATTTAAAACATAAAAAATGATAATTTATGTTTATATATAAACACATGTGCAACAACAGTTTATATGTGCAACAATTTTATGAACATTAGCTTTAGTTTTAGTTTATGAATGTTATTAAATTCTAGAGACCATACTCTCAATATGAAAATGACAACAAAGATCTGAATCCCATATTAAGCAAAAAATAAATTTAAAAAATCATCAAGAAACCCAAACCATTAGGGAAAGGAGGTACTATAATAATTATTTTTTTAAAAAGAATCAAGCCTTTAAAGAACTCTATTCTGGAATAATTTGGATCCTTTAAAGTTAACTTTCTTCTAGTTGAGAAAAAATGTAAATTCCCTAATAACTTTTAGTAGCCTTCTTTTTTCCAGAAACATCTCCAAAAAAACAAAATAGCAATCAAAAAACTAAAAATGAAATTAATATTGGCAAAAGTCTTTACCACTATTTTTCTAAGAGAAAAGAGAACATGAAAAAGAGCTTGTCCACATCTCAGAATCAGTCCATTTCTCACAGTTGGATGTGTTTAGTTATGTGAGGCGATAACTAGCCTACACTCAACTAAACACCAACAAGCCAGAATTGTAAGGTTTGTTATTACAGAGACATAAGTACAATGTGGTTCAAAATCACGTTTCCTACAGCAACTACTCATATTATATAAATGACTAGTATAGAAGGTGTTTTGAAGATTAATGAAGGTTAAGTCAATGTCTGAAATTCTTGAGGGTTCTTGCAAGGTTCTCCCTTTTCTAACTTATCTGAAGCTGGACTTTCTCCATATAGTTCTACCAAAATATCACAGTAGATAATGTGCAGAAGTAGATATAAAAACCCAGTTGTCTTCTAGTAAGACAGCCATTAAGGAAACTTCCAAAAATGTATAATACCACTCTACCCACTATTTTTGTTTTATTCTGGAAAATACAGTTTTCATTTTTAAAATGTTATTTATGTTAATATGTAATGTTTTATGTGTATAAGACACTTTACATTTGTTTTAATTTCAAATACAATAAATATCAATTAACATAACTCACATAAACAAAAAGACTTTTGTTTTAAGGTGGTTCTAAGACCAAAAAAGTTTGAGAATTGCTAGTGTTTTAGTTCTCCTTGCCATAATACTATAAAATCCTTTACTAGATGAAAGTGGTCTGGTTAGTGTCCAATTACCACCGCATTTTTTTGCCCTGTTCTGTGCCCTAGGAAGCTGATCCCAGCAGAATGGGCCTATTGGCTTCAGGTTGGGCCTGTCACTGTCAACAGTCAAAAGTCTGAAGGTAAGAGTACTTTCTGCTCCCTCCCGGCATCAGCACATCTTTTCAATAGTCATGTCTGCTCATCATAGGCTCCTTACAATAATTCTTACACCTCTCTCTTCAAATTCTAGGGGTGATACAGGCTTTCCACTATCTCTGGATGCCTCACCAAATTTTATTCCTAACACTGTCCACACTTCTGCAATAGTCCTTTTGTTAAAGCTTCTTTATTTGAAACATCTGGGGAAATTCTGTTTTGTGGCAGGACTCTGATACAGATCTGCCAAAAGGGAGTGAGAATGAATTTTACATGGTTTTTTACAATCTATGAGTTTAATCTTCTTCCTTCTAAGCTGAAGATAAGCTTTAATAAATTAAGTATCTGTTCACTGAAAATAATTAATAAAAATGACTAAAACTATATTCTCTCAAGAAATTTGACCTATTTCATGAATATCATGTTACAACTTTTTATGAAGAGGACAAAAAACCTTTATTATCTCATTTAACACTTGGGCAAAAAGAAGTTATTAAATTGACTGAAAACAAATAGTTGGAAAGGGAATTCTACAATAAAAAGTACTTATACCAAAAAGATTTTAAGTCCTAATTAATCACATTATTTTTTAAACTACATAATAACTGAATTAATTCGTTGAAACTGGGTACAACATATATAACCCATACTAATGGACAGAAACCGAGTCATCCAAGTGTTTATAATCATCGGCATAATTAGCAATCATGTGGACTCAATGTTTTAATCTTCTGGTAACGCCACTGATAAATTCATAAGCAACACAGTATGGAAGGACAGTCCCTCAGACATTTGGTAAGAACCTCTGAACTGTAACAGGATTATAGATGTGTTACAACAATGTTGTCACCATTTTTGAACCTAATAATCATCTCTTGACTTAGGACTGCTTTCTGTCCACAATGGATGATAGATCTCCAGTTCAGGATGCTGACATTACTAGATACGCTCATCTCACTAAAACTCTAGAGACTAACCTGTATCCTTTAACTCAGATGCACATCTAAGCTTAGATATTTATGACAACTTCTTTAAAAAATTTCCTATCCCAGTGTAGCATGGCTCTTTCCTATGAAAGACACAGTCATACAAAAGGTTCTAAAACCAAGTCCCACTTAGAACTCATGCCACTGAGAGGCATTCTGGCAACAATGATGAAGAGAATCTGAGTTCTGGGTCAGAGAACAGGGGTTCACAGTCTGCCTCTAACACATACTCTATGAACACGGCAAGTTCTGCACCTTCTTTGGCCTAGTGTTCCTCATGTGTAAAATGTGAATAATAATACTTACCTCAGAGGTCTATTGCGAAGATTTTAAAAGTTAATATGCATAAAGCACCTAGCAAATACCAAGTATTTGATAATAAAACTATCATTACCACATAAATCAGGGTTATCCCTATAGCATTGTTCCATAATCCTACCATCTGAATCAGTTCAACCTAGTAAAGTCAGAGTCTAAGCCAGTCTAGCAATCCTGACCTAAGTTCTAATGTAAGAACCACAATTAAATTTTTTCCAGCAGCCGACCTGAATGTGAAAGGCAAAATAAAGCTTTTAGAAGAAAACAGAAGAAAATACCTTCATGACCTTGGAATAAAAAATAGCTTCTTAAACAGGACACAAAAAGCCTCATCCATTTAAAAAAAGAAAAGAAGAAACAAGTGACAAACTGAACTATGTTAAAATTAAAAACTTTTATTCACTAAAGAACACCAAAGTATAATATACATATATATATATATATACATACATATATATATATATAAAGACTCCTTTAAAGAATAAAGAATCCTAAAAATCAGTAACAAAAATCCAAAAAACACAATAGAAAAATGGACATATTACTTAAACAAACAGTTCAAAGACAGAGTACACAAATAGCTAATAACATATAAAAAACATTTAACTTTATTAATCACCAGGGAAATGCAAATTAAAAGCACAACAAAATACCACTACTGATCCACAAGAATAGTAAAAATGAAAAAGACAGAAAATATTAAATGTTTGTGAGGAATAGGGATACCCAGAATTCTCTTACTTGTTGATGAGAGTGTAAACTGACATACCACTTTAGAAAAACTATTTGCTAGTATCTACTCTAATGGAATAAATGCACACCCCATATGCCGGTAATTCTACTCCAAAGTATGTAACCTACAGAATGAAATGCATGCATATATGTTCTCTTAAAGATATGTACTCGAATGTTTATAGCAGCACAATTTTAAATAGTCTGAAATTAAAAGAAAACAAAAACAAAAACAAAAAATCAATCCAAATGTTCAAGACTGGAAAAAACAAAAAAGTATACTGACACTATGAAATACTATACAGCAATGAAAATGATCAAGTTACAACTGCATGCAACAACAGGAATGATTCTCAAAAACAAAAAGTTGAGCTAAAGAAGTCAAATATATTCTAGGTGATTATGCCATTTACATTGTTAAAAAACAGGCAACCTAATCTATAATATCAGAAGTCAGGAGAGTAGTCACCCAGGACAGGGGATAGTGAGTGGAAGAGGACATGAGAGGAACATCTGCAATGCTAGGATTTCTCAGTTTCTTGATCCTTCGTGTGTATGTACTTAGCTTGTAAAAATTCATCAAGTTATACATTTATGATGTATGTACTTTTCTCATGTATATTCTAATTCTATAAAAAGTTTCATAGGCCTTAAATTATGTGGCAAAGTTTTTGTCAATTATTTATTTGTTGCCATTTGTTTTTTATACCACAGGCCCAGAAATAATGTAATTCTCTGTTTAACAGTTCATAAGTATTCCTCCATTTTTTAATGCTAAAAATAACTTTTATCATTATGTAAAAATTAGACAAAACTATGCTAAACCATAAATCTTAAACCTAAAAACACAACCAAAAAAACTCAAAACTGATTATTTAATGAAACAAAGTCAAAAGGGACTTAAAATTAATTAGGAAATTTTGTTCACTACTTTAATAAGATATACTATGAGTGATTAGTTTAAAAATTGATATGTATGTAAAACTGAAAGTACACACCAATGTACTTATTCATATATTAAAATGAAAGATATAGGGTAAAACTAATTCTCTGCAATAGAATATAAATCAAAGAATACTCTTCCATTGATCTGAAATTACTATTCCAAATTATACTTTTTACAATAGGAAAACACCTATACTCTATTAAAAAGTCAAAGAATTTGAAAATAATTTATTATCAAAAATAAAAGAGACAAAAGAAAAAGGAGAAAATGCAGACATAAATCTTATATGATTTAGATATTAGATAATAATAGTAAAAAGTAGGCGAAGTAAAGGATCATAACAAAACATTCAATAGAGACTAGAAACTAGCAAAGAGATTGGATTCCATAGGGTTTTAAAATGGAAAATTATAAAATTACATATAAGCTGAAATAAGAAGCTGCAGAAGGTACCACAAATACAACAGAAAAACCCTCTTAATTCTTCTTTTTGGAAGTACAAAAAGTTAGAATCAGGATCCTTTACTTCATATGACCAAATAAAAAAACTCAGAAATAATATGAATGTTGCTTTTGGAAGACTGCCCTTCAACGTCTCCCATGTATACTTTGGAAATACTATTTTGTTCCTGTTTATCGCCACTGCACTCCATTTCACATTAAGGAATTGCTAATCTGGTTATTAAACTTAAAAGAAATGACAATCACACATCTCATAACAAATCTCTAAACATAAACATTAAACATATTTCTTAATATATGTTATTCCACTCATCCTAGTACTCCAAAATTATTTCTGAATTACATCAACTGAAGTTTTGTATTGTATGACAACAAAAGAATTGATGTTTTTCCTTACCAATTCATATTCATCAAAAAGTTGTATGAGAGAAGGTGGAATGAACATATGAAAGCCCTGTAAAAAAGCATTGATCTGAGGCTGAATGGCTCGTGTCATTCGAAGTTCAGTAACAAGCTGGACATACTCCGCCTATAAAAAGAAAGTTGTGGTGACTTTGTGGTGACTATTTTTGATTCTACATACTTTAAATAATGTTGATACAATCACTCTAATTTAAGAGATAAAGGTTTAGCATTAATTTATAATACTGAACGTCAACTATAATTGAAAAATCAAAAGAGGGAAAAAAAGAAGAAGGGGAATAAGAGGTTCAAATTTCCAGGAATAAAACAAGTCATGGGGATGTTGTATACAGCATAAGGAAAAAAGTCTACAATATTGTAATAGTGTTGCATGGTGTCAGATGGTTGCTGGGCATATAATGGTGATCACTTCTGTAGGTATATAAATGTTGAATAACTATGGTGTACACCTGAAACTAATACAATATTGTATGTTAGCTATATTTTAATGAAAACTTTAAAAAACTAAATAATTTGGCACCAATATTTATGCATTCAACAAACCAGTACCTACAATTCACTAAATTGTTCAGGCCAAAATCCTAGGAAGCAATCACTCATGATTTCTCTCACACCCTGTAACAGCGAGTGCTATCAGATCTACTTTCAAAAATTATTCCCAATCTTACCTTGTCTCACTACCTCCACTTTCAGCACCCTGGTCCAAAGCCAGCATCATCTTTCACCTGGATTACTGGTGTCTCTGTTTCCATTTTGCCTCTGTACTGCTCCTTCTTCACACCAATTTTTTTTTAATATGTATGTTTTATATATAATTTTATGTATAATTCAGATCACACAGCTCTCCTGCCCAAAACCCTACAATGACTTCTCATGGTACTTAACATATATCCTCAGCTCCTCAAACAGTGATGGCCACTTTATAAGTATTCAAAAACATGTGATAAATACATACATTGAACAAATTCATTTAATACTTGCTAAAATAGTTCATTTAAGTGTAGCTGATTTGATTGAGTTAAGGTAAGCTATTTTCGCACATTTTATTTTAAAATACATTACCATTATCATAAAAAATACTATCACTTAAATTTTTAACTGTTAATAAAAAAATGTATATTGGCTCAGACTAGAATGAATTACCATGTCAATATATATAATTGTCATCATTTTTATATTTTAAATTATATCTAAGTGAAAATTTGTGAGTTAATAGCAGTGTTGTGTATAGTTCTCATGTCTCAGAACAAATGCTTTAAACGCAAAGGTCAGAAAGCCTGTTTTAGGACTATTTATTTATTTATTTATTTTGGTGCTAATCTGATGCTGTGTTCCCCAGCACCACCTCCCTGCAAAAAAACGACAGACACTGAGCCAGCAAATTATATACGACTACTAACTGAATTCTCCATATCTCAGAACTACAGAAGTGGCATAGTGGATTTTTCACAGCTCTCCCCAAATCCCACATCATTCCTTATACAATCTGGTATAGGGAAATCTGCCATCTCTGCTATTTAATCTATTCCTACCCTAAATCCCACTCCCTACCCCCCAAAGGTTTTTTTCCACTATATAGGAATTAATCAGTTACTACAAGTTACATACAGATAATTACTAGACAGAGGGAGACAGAAATGTGTGCCAAACAATCAAACAGAAATATAAAACTAAATTTTCAGGGTCCAAACAAAAAATACTATATAATAACATACTAAGTGATAACCAGCAGTGATTTCAGCATTAGCACATGATTATCTTCCAATTTCTATCTGCTCTAACTAAAATTGCTTACTGAACATACAATTTTCCTCCTCCATTCATTCATTAATTATATGTTTAAGGTGCTATGAGACCCTATTTTCCCTTAACAAGAAGAGCTTTTTCACCAAGAGGTTTTACTTTTATAATCTTAAGGTTCTATTCAATAATCATTGCTCAAGACCTTAATAAATTATAAAACATAAAAATAAAAGATTTGTGAATTGCTCAAGTACACTTAACCTATTTTAATTTGCCATTGCATTCCATATATAAGAATAACACACATTCTCTTTATCAATCCCTATTATTTCCTCATACATTCTACTTTTATAAATTAATTTTGACAAGTATACTAAACTCTCTTCAAACATCCCTTATATTCCATCTAATATTATTTTCCAAATTTATTTCTGTAACTCTGGCCCACAGTTATTGAATATCAATTTGTGAAAATTAGCTCCTTCAGGTATTAGTCTCCACACTGTTCATTTAAATGTGAACAATCTCGGTCTAAATTATTTCTCAGTACAATAATAAAATCCTAGCCATCACGAATCCTCCTGACTGTAGTAAAATAAGTTTTCCAAGTAGCTGAAAGATTAACTGTGTTTAACAGTTAAAATCTATAGAAAACAGAAATTATCTGTATCTGCTTATAAAATATGTTGCTCAGCCTTCCTTAAACAGCACATCCTCAAATAGAATAATACACATTAACATTAATACACATTAACATTTTCTTGATACAATAATTACTATGAACATTCACTATTCGTATGCACTAACATTTTGACTGTTCATATTGTGCTATAGAAATACACTGGCTGCATTCCCACTACCTATAAAGGCAGCCAAATGACTCACTTCCACACTTTATGCCCTTGCATGACTACACCAAATGTCTTACATGCCTTAAAGAAACATTGGACCCATAGACGACAATCAGTCTACAAAACAATGGCATAAAGAGCTGCACAATTAAATATTAAATATAAAATAAACCTAAAATCTCACTTTGTTCTAAGGTTTTAAAAGAAATGATATAATGGGAGGGGGCGGGGAGTAAGGAATCTTTTATCCCCAACAGATGGCATATTTACTCCCACCTGAGTTTTGGTGCTAATTCTTTGAGGGCATAAAATAATATCAGATGCCACAGACAAATCGAATAATTAATTATAGAGAAGAATTTGAGTTAGTACTTGTGTTAACATAAAGTTTTCAACTTAGAAATCCATGGAAATAAGAACAACAAAAAGCCCTAGCAACGTTTTTTCTAGCTCAACCTCTGAGCCTGATAACTGATATAAGCAAGCAAAAAATAACAGCAAAGGGAAAAATAACACTAAGATTAAGGAAATGCAACTTTTAGATGCTATGTTCCAGTTAAATTACATGTCCAGTTATAGAAACATTTTAATAATCTCCTAGTCTTCTGAATGTGTACAATGGACAACAACACCGCTCAGAAATAGTCCTAAAAACAGTCCTAAAAGAAGTCCTAACTTCTTTTCAAAAATAGTCCTAAAAATAGTCCTATAAGAAGTCCTAACTTCTTTTCAGGCTTTGGACCTATACTATGTCTTCTTAGGAGGGATGGTGGTGATATTGAAACTTGACACATTTTTTGAAACTATTTTTCTTCTTAAAAATCTTTTACACCACTTCTAGAAAAAACAACTAAATTAATCATGTTTAAATAATAAGTAGAGTGATAAACTTGGTCACATTTGTAAAACTGTCTAGAAGTTATTCTTTTTAGCAATTAAAAGTTTAAATGGCATTATTATTGGCATAATTCAACTCACTGTTTGACTATAAATACTTTAATAGAAAAGCTTCTTTCCTTGATTATTATTGCTCTGGTATCTAATTGTTCTCAATGAAAACTTCTCTACCTAAGACTCAAAAGAATACCAGGTTTCTTTTGTACAAATAAGTAGATACAAGAAAATGGAGAGGCATGTTCTTACAATGTAATGTTTTTCAATAATTTTTTCTTTAGCATTATATTCTTATTTTTAAGGTCACAAATTAGTTACAAAGATTAATAGTCTGGTAAAAATCTTATTCAGCTTCCTTGAAAAAAAAATTAGTCATTTAAAGCAGTGATTCTTCAGGTTACTATTTCATAGATTTTCTGAATTTTTAGACTATACTAACTAAAATGCAAAGAAAACTATGTTATCCTTGTTGACAGGAAGATATTAAAGATAATTCAAAACACAATATAATACACACATACACTCAATATGGAGAACCTCAGCTCTAAACTGTTTTTTTAAAAATCTTCAGAGTAATAAAGAGATCATTCATTGTATACTTTCTAAAGATAAAAAATGAGGAATCCACTTTAAGTCAATAATCTATATATAAGAGCCTGTATTTTGTGCTTATATGTGCATCAAATATGTTTGCATGTGAAATAAACCCAATACGTAAAAATGAAGTGGAGGAAAACATACCAAATTTGTATTTGCTATCTTGTTCTTATTTATTGACTTAGTAAATGAGAGGCCTAGTAGTTACAGTCATACAGATCTTGATTTAAACTGAAGGTCCACCATTTACTAATTTTGAGCCCTTAAGACAGTTATTTAACTTCTAAAGAAATACAGTGTCATAGTCACAAGCTCAGGCTTGAAATTTATAGTCTGCCTGGATTCAAATTCTAGCTCCAACACTTATTAAATAACCATGTGATTTGGATGAAAGCTACTTAAACCCTTTATGCTTTGGTTTTCTGACCTATAGGAAAGGATATCTACACTTCATTGGATTGTTTAAGTATAAGTTAATACACATAAAGCACTTTGAACAGTGCCTAACACATTATAAACACCTAATAAATGTCAGATGCTTTTAATATTAAAGCTGTTTCCACACTCAATAAATAGAAATAACTATCTCAAAAGGCTGTTATAGTAAATGAGAAATGCACAAAGAACACATCTCAAATACTTAAAATATATACAAAGTACTCAATAGGCAGTAGCCATTACTGTCACTAGAAAACGAACTGACAGTAATGAGACTGATGAAGAGGAAGATGGCAATACCAACAGTCATTCTGGGAGCCAATCCATATAAGTGGCAGTCATCCTTGAGCTGGTCTTTTTCACTTTCCCAAACAATTAATTACTAAGTTCTATAAATTCTATATCCTTAAAAGTTATCTCATTTTCTCCATCCTCACTGCCACTTTCTTATAAATCCCTCATACATGCTCCACAGACAAATGCCACAGCCTCCTATCAGTTGTTCTGACTTCAGTATTGCCCCATTTCAATCCATTGTTTACAGAGTTTGTTTTTCTTAAAAAATAGAAATTTGACCGTGTCACTTCCTTCTATAGTATCTACAAATGTCCACACACTGTTCAGAATAATTTTCAAATACTAATTGTGAATGCTAAGTCTTTCAGAATTTGGCCCCATCTACCTCCCTTACCACTAACTCACTCTGCGATCAAAGCTAAGATCGACAACACCAATTTATCTGTGGTTTCTCAAACTCATGCTTGATCAACTCTGTGCCTGCCGGTAAGCCCAGAACGCTTCCTTCTCCCCCTTCCTTATTCCTATCTGACCACTTAATGCTTCTCCCTTGTAATTCAACTTCCATGCCACCTCCTCCACCCCTGACATCCAATCCCATCCCTAGTCCCATTTTCTTCCCTCTCAGCCTGAATGAACTTTATGATTAGTACTGTAAAAGTGTTGTTAACATTTAAAACCCATGTAGATTACTGTTCAGTTCTAACAACTGTAACTAAAGATCTAAGCAAAAAATGTCGCTTTTAACTCAAGATTTTATGGTTTATGATTTCAGCTTTTGATCAAGACTTTAAAAGTAAAATTAAAAGTGAAAAAGTGAAAGCAAAACTTAAAAAAAGATGAAAATACTATTTAAATGTAAATATTCAGCTTCTGGTAATTCAGTCATTTTCAAAAGTGAAACCAAGGGTTTCCTCCGACCCCCAAATGTTAAAACAAATCACTGACAGATATAAAATTACTTAAAAGAACATTATATTTCAAAAATGGAACTGATATTATCTTCTACCTTACACTATTTTTATTTTTTAATGTACTGCTTTTTAAACAAAGGAATTTTCATCTATTTGGTTTCACTTTATAATTACCAAAGCCTTTCAATAAAACTTAGGAACAAATGACTCCCCCATGTGGAGATCAGCTTACACAGACTTTCTCTTACAAACAAGTGTAGCAAGTAATTTAAGCTTCAATATGCTTAAAATTTTGAAGCTGAACTCTGAACATGACGATATAACTTTATACCTATAAAGATAAGTAGGTAAAAGGCTGATCCTAAATTTAACAGAAAAGTTCATGACAGAACATATGTTAAAAAATAAAACCTCTAAATAACATGGTTTGAAAATTTTATTTGCAAATTAAATACTTTAACAATTGAAATGAGTGATAGGCATGTTTACCGAATAAGCATTAAATGTTTAAGTATCGACAATTAAGATATAAAATTATACTTGACTCTTACTGGTAATATTAGAAAATGAAGAGGCTCAATTTATTGTGAGAAATGTTTATACCAGAAAAATGAAAGCTGAGAAGAATTAGCATATTAGTGATTGAGATCCAGCTTTTACCTCTATTACAAAAACTAATCATTAAAAAAGAAAAGTTAGCCTGTAATCACCAAGCAATTAGTTAATATAGTTAAATAAAAATGTATTAAACTTAGAAACAAAAGTTTCAACCTTTTTAATATTACAATAGTATTCCAGCCTCAGACTAGGCTCAAAATGAAGAATATGTGAATATATTATTTCTTATTATTTTTCAATACCTTCCTTCTCTCTAGATTTCAATAAAACGTAAATGTAAAGGAATTAATAAAACATAAATTAAAAAAATTTAAACTAAAATCACATCATAGTGAGAGGGAAGGTGTTAGAAGAAACAAGCATAAATAAATATAGCTATTATACAATTGTTGATGGGTCTTTCCATCAACAATTGTCATAAAAACTGTATCAGGGAGGAATGACAAATCTACTCATCAGAAACAGTATTCACAGATAAGGAATCATGTTTGAGGTTCTCTCATGAAAAGCAATCACTGATTTATAATACAGATTATATGACTTCATTACCCCTAATTGAGAGTAGATCTCCAGTATAAAATAAAGTAACAAATACATTAAAAGGTAGACAACATATAATTAGAAGATTTTTAAAAATATTTTCACTCATTAGCAATCTCATACAGATTTTAAAAATCAATTTAGGCACTTTACTATTTTAACCTTCTAGAGCTTCACATGACTCACTATATTAAAAGTCAAGTAAGCGCTTCTTCAACATGATCAATTTTGCAGTATGAAGAACATTAGACTTGATAGTAGAAAACCTGGGTTTTGGCCCCAGCTTTAGGATTCAGTGTCTTCATATGTAAAATGAGAGGGTAAATTTTAAAATTTCTAAGGATAAATGTGTAAAAACTCAGCTCTTGATTTTATTTTCAAAAATTAAATTTCATGTTATTTTATATGTAGTGGCTAAGTTTCAAAAAGTA
Source organism: Macroglossus sobrinus (assembly GCA_004027375.1). NCBI lineage: Eukaryota > Metazoa > Chordata > Mammalia > Chiroptera > Pteropodidae > Macroglossus > Macroglossus sobrinus. Next base: position 660,347 of record PVKZ01000169.1, read on the forward strand.
ACATTTTATAGCTTAATACAGGTCTCCAAATCCCTGTATATATCAGAAAATAAAAGCCTATTTTTATACAAAACTATCGAACAACAACTAACTTTTGTATTATGCTTTTCAGTTTACAAAATACTAGTAACAATTCTAATTGTTAGAATTGTTAGAATAATACCTCCCATACTAGTATGGGAGGTATTATTAACTCAGTTTTACAGAATAGAAACTGAGGCTCAAAGAGTTTAATTAAAACATGGCCAAGTCTTTTGGTCTTTAAAAAAAAATTTGTATTTTACTAAATCTCTAGTTTACAAAATAGTTCAATAAACATTACTTTTTACAGTTAGTTGGTTCTGAAGCTGTCTTGGAATTATAATTCAACTACAGGAAAGGAAAAAGGTTTTAGTTTTGTTTAACCATAAATTGCTACTAGTAAGAGACAGAACTGGAATTCCAAAACCAGATATTCTGACTCCTAATTTCCTATATATCAAAACATAAAACTGTGTTATATATTAAAATAACATGATTTCAACAGTATAATTTAAAACATACTCTACAATCTAAAAATAATATATATAAACAGGAGCTTTAATAATATACAAAAATAAGTTATAAGGTTAAAAAAAAATTAAGTTCAGTAACAGATTTACTATATCCCAAAAAGCATTACAGTTAAAACACTAGAACTTCTTTCTCTACTCAAAGTCATTAATATGGTACTTTTAAAAAATGAAGTAGTGATTAGTACAAACATGACCTTGAAGTAAGCTTATATTTCTAATCGAATTTTTCAATATGTAGATGCTCTATTTATCTAATTAACAGAATTGTGCCCTAGGCCACTTCAGAAACTGCCTCAGCATATCTAACACAATACTGAATTGATCCTTTCTAATTTCAAAGTTTGATATTTGATGGTTTAACTAATTTAAATATTTTACCTTTCATAATATGTTATTAAACAGCAAAAGTTTTTTTAGCTAGCTCAGAAGACTTTAGAGTAATTGGCAAACTGTCAGGGCCAATTTACAATGTGGCTAAGGTGAAAATTCAGATACTTACTTTGTTATTTTGTGTCACAAGAATACTTCCACCCCCAGGTTTCAAAGGCACTTCTTCCATGGCTCCAAACACATCAGTCTCAACAGAAAAAGTTAGTTCTAGACCCAAATCACTAATATCATTATCTAAAATCCACTGTAAATTTTTGGCATATTCTGGATCAATAGATGCCACATCTTGGTAATTTACAGGAATACCTAAAAATGCAAACATTCAGCAGTTAATATTCTAAATGCTTCTGCCTTTCCTTATCTGTTCAACGGTAAAATACTGCCCTCTACAGATACTCTGCAAAACTGCAGAAAATAATCCAATTCACAGCATGATTAAAATAGATGCTAATTCCTGAATTTGAAAGTCTGTTAATTGAAGCTTATGTTTCCTCCACATTAATACAATATAACATTCTTTTGAAATAGCTATTCAGAAAATTATTATTACCTTTAAAAAGTCTCAATTCTCTTAATATATTCATATTAAAATTCACTTAGTATAAATATACACCAAAATAAAAAATTTTAGCAGAAAATAGGTTTTTTCTTTCCCTCAGCGCCCCCCAATTGTCTTAATCAAAATAAAAATTATCTCATCTAAAATGCTTCCACTTATTTACTTAGTTTTCCCTAAAGACTATAGGAAAAACAGTTTAAATAACTGCCTATGGAAATAACAATAGAACCATACCAAGAATGTGCTTGTAGAATGATCTTGTGAAATAAATGTTGACCAACTGCCTATGGTTCAAAGCTAATCCCAAGATCTGTCCAGCAAACCGGAAATAGTTCAAGTGATCAGGATTTACATAGGAGTTGCTATTAGGCTGAAAAGTTGTCCCTATTAAAATAAATACGAAATAATTTATATTTAATAATCTATATACAGAAGACCATTTCAATGCAGATAAATCAGTTCACATAAAACTTCAGCTAAGGTTACATTATGTAAGTTTGCATGGGAATGTTCTTTATGAAATACATAATTGGCAGTTAATTTACACATACATATCACAGTTAAGTCATTGTGCAAAGAGAAGATTTTTAGAATACTTTTAATTGAAAGTAGTTCAAAGATGTGTCACAAGGGATCCTGGAAATCATATATTAAAAGACCACACACACATATACACACAGTTTTCTTAAGCAGTGTGGGAAAATAACTACTAAGCTTCAAATTAGGACAGACATTATCTCATTCACCAATAAAGGTCCAGCGCAGTAGATATTTGCTACTTCTTGCTCCTTAACGAACAGAATTTAAAACTGTTCTTAAGTGACAGACCTAATCAACAAACTTGATGCCTTTTAATAATTACTGAATAATCCCTGAAGTCCACAAGTCAACAATTCCATTCTCATGACAAATAAACAAGGTTAAATAAGTATCACTGAAGTATAGAAGTAAAAATGGCAAGGGTAATAGTTACTGATTATTATCAAAATATAGAGCAATGGAGTATGATTTCACTTAAATGAAAAAGGTCTGGAAACTGGTGATAGTTATAAAACACTGTGAATGTACTTAGTGCCACTAAATTAGATACTTTAAAATGATTAAAATGGTAAATTTTATGTTATGCATATTTTACCACAATAAAAAAACATCAAAATAAAAAATCCAGTGCAATGAAAAAAACAAATACCAAGGTCTCAACTTTAAAACATCTTCCTCCCTTGTTTTTCTATGATGATCATTAACTCAAATTATAAATTCTCTCATTATTCAACAAATATTTATTGAACTCATGGTTTTTATTACTCTTCTAGGCACCTGAGCAAAAAAAAAGAATAAATGATAAACCTAATGAAAGAACATCAAAGAAAAATAAAGGAAAATTGAAAAGTATTAAAAAGTGAAACGTCTGGTCATTTAATATACATATTTTGACAGTAATTCACTTTGTTCTTAGTTATTCTTTGATTTATCAGAGTTAGCACTAGACTAAATTGCCCTGGCCAATTTACTTAGATGTAAGGTACAAATTTGGAAGCTTATGGCTAAATGACTTAAAAGAGATGCATGAAGCTGGTCATTCACTGTTAAATACATTTTGAGACTCATTCCCAGTCACAATATAAGAGTTAAAACAAAACTCTCTGAGATGACTTCAAAGATACATATAACCATAATTTCAAAAAAATATAATGTTCTGAGAATAATCACAAATATTTTTACCTATTAAAATAATGAATGTTTAGGATTACTGACGAACCATCAAAAATTTTTGATGACTCAACTTTCCTAAGTCTGTGTATAATTCCTTTTCTAGTACTTTCTGGGCAGTTTGGATTAGTTAAAAGAACAGATAAGGACATGGACATGGACAATGAACTAGTGGTCACCAGAGGGTAGAGGGGATGGGGGAGAGGGGAGGTCGATGGGAGGTGGGTGATAAATTTAAATTATTTCTTCAATTTAAATAAATAAATTTTTAAAAATCAATTAATAAAAAAATAAAAGACTGTATAGATAAGGAGAAATCAAAACAAAAAAGGAAACAAATGGGTGAAGATCTTCAGGAAATAAATAAGTTTTTAACTTGAAAACTAATTAAAACTGAATATAAAGTTTATATTGTTTTAAGTTCAAAATAAATGTATCTATGACACTCCCAGCTATTTTCATTGCTCCAGAAAAATCCAATTGCACAAGAAAGTATCATTTTCACAAAATAATAATAGCATTTAATAGTTATTTCTGCTTTCTATATGCCAGGCAGGTACTGGACTAAGCTTTTTTTACATAACAGCTAATTGATTTCTCACTACATTTCAAAAAGCAGGTTATCACCATTTCAAACGAAGTAACTGAGGTCTAAAAAGGTTGCATTTACTGGCCCAAGATCATAGCAAAATGAGGGACAGAGTCAAGATTCACATCCAATGCAGTACCAAAAGCCAAACTCTTAGCCACTATAAACATAAGAAAAATTTCATTTAGATTTTAATTTATTAATACTATGACCCCCAAAGAGAATATGCAATATGGCTTACAAAAAGAACAAACCACAATTTTTATAGTCTATGTGCTTCTATGTATGCTCTGCTAGAAATCTGCAATATGAAGTAGTACCTTGACTAGTGATTCTACACCAAATGTGTTTTTCACGTATGAAACTAAATAGACTCAGAATAAGGGGCTATAAAAAAGAAATAAATCTAAAATACAATGTTTTAATGCTAAATCTTATGTCAAAGATTAGGCCTAAATAACTAAGTGTCTCATCAATCTTGCCAAATTCAACAAATTCACCTCAGAGCAAACAATCAAAGTTTACAGAGTTAAAGCAAACAGTCTCATATTCCTAAATAACTTCAAATACACCAGGTGTATCTGAGGCACCTTTCACATAGGTGAATACCTGCAGCTGCCTAGCATCACTGCAGCTCACCCTACTTGCCTCATCCATAAGAGTCATCCTTATTCAATGGAAATCTGTTGCTATTTTATTTGGATGCAATCAGGAACTACAATTAATGAGACATTCTATCCTTATAAAAGAATTTAAACACTGGGAAAGAAAAGATTTTCAGGGAATAAAAGCAAACATGCAAAAGCATTTAAAAACTGAAATCCCACCTTCACTTGGCTATGTCTTTATTAAATTACAGAACTCTCATGTATACTTCACATAAATAAGACAATAGTAACCATTTCCATATAGCCTACAATATCAAATTACAATTCTTTAGGTGACAAGTAACATTTCAAGAAAATGAGTTTTAATCTGTAGTATATAGTTAAATAAGAGCTTTCTAGTTGTCAGATCTTCATCTCTTAAAAAGACTGAAAACTAAGTTACTATAATAAATAGATTATAAGTTAAGATTTAACACCATGATTTCCAGACTTTTTTTTTTATGATCAGTAAATCTAAAGACCTGGAAAGTCAAACAGGGTTAGCAAATTTTAATTTTTTCAAATAAAAACCTGTATTATTTTTAAGTTCATCTATTATCACAATTTCACAAGAGGAAATTTTAACTCCAAAAAGTAGACTATAGAATAATCCTTAAAGTGAATAAATTTAGTTATAGTTTACAAAGGACTGATGAAAACTTCCTTAGGTTTAGCACTAGTACTCGAGATAAGCATCTGAGAACTATTTAAAGGAAGAATGCTAGACTGAGCCAGGTTCCAATCATGACCCTACCACTCATTAACTATGGTAACAAAAAAACTCTGAATTTTAATTTTCACATAGACAAAAACTCTGAATTTCAATTTTCTCTCCTATGAAACGACAATACTCCACCTATATCACAGGGCTACTATGGGAATCAAAGAATAAAATGTACTACAGTAGTTTGAAAAAATGACAAGTCACAGAAAAGTCACCTAGACTATACAACTTACCATCAGCTGACTGGGTAAACAATGCATAATCTGGATTGACTATCTCATTAGATAGAATATCAAACCACTCACGGACAACACCTTGACCCTGAGTTCAAGAAAATAAAATTAAGTATCAACAGAAATATATAATATGGTGAAACATTTTTCTAAATAATAAAACTAAAATAATTTTAAATCTCTTCCATTATCAATTAAATATTAAATTTTATTCAAGTTCATGTTAATCTTTTATATACAATGATCTTCATAGCACTTATTTTTATACCCACCATGCCTTCTTCTCCATGGAACCGTACAGCAATTCCTTGCTTTAGCTTTGCACAATTAGCTTTTGACACAACTTCACAGCTACTCCTAAAAATAGAATCTAAATATGTAGCAATGGTTAATTTTACATATTAAAATTTACAATAACTAGTATTTTTTGTGCCTCAGATACACATCCATTTCTTTGATAAACATACCTCTGTGAACAAGCAGGATATCATTTTCATTCACTGGCCGGTGTACCATGTCTGAATCTGGTTGTCCTGAATGCAAATGTTCATAGAACCATTCACAGCGATCTTTAAACGGCTACCATAACAAATAACAGTAAAATATGTTAGCAGTAGTTCATTCACCTATTAAATTTACTTAACTAGCATGCTAAATGCCCTTTCTACAAAAATCAGTCTTATATCTTTATTTATAATAAGTAGTTCTAGGTAATGTCCTGACATTTCAACAACTATTCACACAAAAAAGCAGAGTCTAGCTGAAATACTTTACCTAGAGGGTGTATTTTTTAAAATTCCCTAAATTTTAAACAGAAAAAACTTGATAAATTAGAAGGCTGTATCTAAGAACTGAATATAAGATAAATAATTGAATATATTTACTCTTAATTTCTTTTAAACCCAACAAAGCTTACAAAAATAAATTTCCACATTCAGAAAAATTATGTTGCATGTTCCATTTAATTTTTCATAAAAATACTCCTTTAACCTAACTTTGTTCTTATTTCTATCCTTTGAATATATGCAGCAACTAGAAAAGAATTTGTTACCTTTTTTCTTTCCATCCTCCTTCCCTTTCTCCACCCTAAAAATTAAGATCTCAACAGTAGAGAAAGTCTTTGCCTTCTGTTCATTTGCCAGGTATACAACTACAAGTGATTTGCAATTTTTACAACTAATCAGAAAGTATTGCTGAGTATCCAGTATGTGCCAACACTAAAGGTAACATACAAGCTGTAAAAATCTCAATTTCATTGCTAAAAACTGTTTAATACAGTCAGAGATAAGACTAACATTAACACAAAATAATACATATGCAATATTAAGATCTAAACAGTGAAGTACAGACTATAATGCATTAATAATTTAGAGACTGTGCAGATGAATGAAGTACAAAGGCTTCATGAGGTTATGGTTTGAACTAGAACTTAAAGCTCGGTAGGACTCACTCAAACAGAAAAGAGGGCATACAAAGGTAAAGGAGACAAGGAAAAAGGCAAAGAAACTGTCTCCCTGAAAGATGTAATGAAGGCACACAGACATAAAGAAGAGTCCTACGCTTACACATGCTGAAAGAAGTAAGTCTGTGTAAGTAAATCAAGTAATTATGGATCCTGAGAATCAAGTAAAAGAGGGGCCATTCTGGGTATCTGGTAAGAGGGATAACAAGGTATTTGCAGTAATTAACACAAGAGCAGCACCAATATAAAAAGAGACCATCTAGGCAACAGTTGAAATAATACCTATTGAGTGATATGGTCCTGGTCATGGTAGAAAAGAGGAACAGTAAGTTAATCTGAAAGACATTATTCCTTTGAATAAAGGTGAAATGTAAGAGAAGATTTCTAGGGATAGACCTTAAGAAGAGAAGTAGTTTACAGAGGGAAAACCCTCCCCTCACAATCTACCCCACATTCCTAAAAGGTACTGGTAAAAAGATACTGAGATTTTATATATTCTGAATTTAAGGTTATTTAGGATATAACTACTAAGGGCTTGTAAATAAATAGTGGAATGTGCTGCACATGAGAAACTGCAAAAGTTGAAGCTAAAAACAAGGGTAAGGTCCTTTGTTGAAGAGATTAAAGATACAGATGACAAACACAAAGAATGGAGAAGTTTATAATCATGAATCAGGATTGAGAATTTGCTTAGCAAAGAAAACGCACAGCCAGAAAAGTCAAAGAAGAACCAGGGTAGTGCAAGATTACAAAAGCCAATAATTTCAAAAGATAAATATGATCAATATCCAACACCACAAAGAAGTTATCTTTCAGGAAGTTTTTAGGACACCAGTAAATTTCTTCATCTGTGCTAAACTAAAGATTAGTCTTGCTTCAACAGACTTATACATTTTTATTAATTCTTAATAAAAATTTTATTATTATAAAGATAGCTAGTGACAGATTAACTTCTGCCTTTTAAAATGTGCTCTTTCAGTGAGAGTAAATGTTTTTTAAAAAGCTAAATGTATAATTTTGTCCATACTTTTAATAGTCTTCCACATTTTTAATAAAGTACTGTTGTTGTTATATTCTATACTGGGCATATAAGCAGAATATTTCATTTTACATAAACAGATTAGAATGTAAAGTGCTTAAAACTTTAATGCTGATTATTTCTAAAACTTTGGTAAATGAGCATAAAAAATATTGCATAGAAATAATTATTTTAGTATTGGTTTTGACATCTGATAAACATAGTTTAAAATCCTGGCTATCACTACTACGTTTGTTATCTTAGAGAAATTACTAACCCTCTCAGAACTTTAGTTTTCCCATCTGTAAAACAGGGAAAGTAATACCTACTTCAAGGGCTAATTGTGAAGATTAAATGAAATAATGCTGATACAGAACATAATAATCATAATTATAATCATAAATTAGCCAATGCTTATTAAAGCACCTTTCAGCCAGGTACTGTTTTAACCACTTTAGATGCATTTTGACATGTAATCCTCACAATACTATGAGGAAAAGAGTCTCTAATTATCCCCATTTCACAGAAGAGAAAAATGCAGCACCAACAGCTTAACTTGTAGAAATACTCAATACTCAAAACGCTTGCTCCATAAAGAGGCACTGTTCTTATTACCATTTTATAACAATGTTAAAATTATTGTGAATAAGTATTTTAAAAGACGGTAAACTTATTTGCCATTATAAGATATTAAACATTAAATTATATCCTTTACCTATAAAATGTGAACCAAGAAATAAAAGCAAATGGCAATTTTAAAAAAGTAATTTAAATGGAACATTAAAAGGTACAAAATGCTACCTTCAGAAGCTAGTAAGATATTTGTAAGATCAGAATATCCACACACATAGATGCCCACCTACAAAGGCACAGGGCACATTCTTATATGCAAACTTTCTGAGATCCTGCATTTCCATAAAATAATTCACAAAACAGGACTGATTTCAGAAGCTCCTTTTAATAGCATTTGTACAGCAATACAAAATGTTTCTCCCTTTAACTACAGGCCACCTGAAAACCACCAACAGAACAAGAAGTCAATCCCTAAGCAGAGATTTTTGTTTTTACCATTTTTGTTTTTGGAACAGCCTCCAAGTTAAAGAAAATTTCTAAGTACAGTAGAATACAAAGTATTTTTTTCCTGATTTGAGTAAGCTGACATGATGTCCAGTCACCCCCCCCAAGTACTTCAGTGTTATGTACTTCCTAAAACAAGAGAATTCTCCAACATAACTGGATAACCACCACCAAAATCAGAAAACTAGCACTGATATATTATTATATCTAATCCTCCACCCGAATTTAAGTTTTGCCAGTTTCCTAGTAATGTCCTTCATAGCATAATGACTCATGAATACCATTTAGTTGTCTTGTCTCTTCCATTCTGGTAGAGTTCTTCAGTGTTTTAATTTTCATGACCTCAAAACTTTTCAAGATTTCAGGTAAGTTATTTTGTAGAATTTCCCAATTGGAATTAGGCTGATGTTTTCTCATGATTAAATTCAGGGTGTACATCTTTGGCAGGAATACCAAAGAAGTGAGGCCATGTTCTTCTCAGTGCACCCTATCAGGCGGCACACGGATATGTCTGCTCTGATCACCACCAAACATGTCCACCACAAAATTCCTTTTTAATCTTTGTGATTAATAAGTATTCCATGGGAAGATACTCTGAGATAGTAAAATATCCCACATATCATCAAACTTTCCATTATTCATTTTTTCAGTACTCATAGGTACTGATTTTATTTATAATATTTTGCCATCATTATTTATTTTGATGTTAAAATTGTTTTAGATTTGGCCAGTGGAGGCCATCTGAGATAGTTCTGAGTCATTTTTAACATAACCTCATCACTCTTTAAACAATTTTCTTGCACAATAAGATGTTCCAGGCTCATCTGTACTTTCATTGACCCAGCCCTGTAATTAGCCATTTCTCCCATGAGTCATGTTTCACTGACAATAGTATTTAGAGATGTTAACTAGATGTCAGGTTTGCTATATCTATCCATATTTAAGTTCTTACTGATATCTCCAATTCCAATCCAACAGCACATGGTTCATTTTATTTTCCTCCATTTTGTAACTCCTTTCTTCAACATTGAGAAACTAAACTCCCATAACCTTTACTATGCTTACTTATTTGATCAACCTGTATATAACTAATATCCTGTCACTAATAAGCCCTCTTCACTGCATGGATGCTCTCTATGCCACTTGGGCTCTGTCAAACTACTCTGAGCAACTGTCACCACCTTCCACATTGGACATCTTCCATATGCCATTCCAACTCACACACTCCATGATGACACAGACACCCTCCTTACTAGGCCCAAGTTCCAAAACCCCACACTGGAACACCACAATGCATGTGGACAACTTTCTCATCCCGGTCAGACAACAAAATCCCCTCTGTGGGTCAAAAAAGTGGATAGCTAATGCAGATGCTTTTTAACTGAATTGTTCAGGAAGGGAAGGGGGAAAAGGAAGTGAAAAGTAGAGATAGTATTAAAAAATAGCAAGCTATCTCTTTCAAAAACTAAGTTTCTTTCACCTATAAGCAATCTCATTCGCCCTAGAATGGAGTCACATAAACAGATCTTAAGAACCAGAAAGATTTAAAATTCTGGATCTCCCACTTAGTAGCTGAATGACTTAACTTATTTGACCCCCTCAGCTTCAGTGAAAGAGTACCCATCTCACATGACTGTTCTAAAAATAAAATAATCCATGTAATGCAAATGTATGGTACCTGACTTAAAGTTAGCATTCAATAAATGTATACTGTTACTACCTTCTCTTTTACATTATCATTAAATAGATGTCGAAGAATTTATATAAATGTGTACAATTTTATAAGCTTTTATAAGTTTTAGCTTTCTTTAACTTCTGAAAGTGTCACTGTTCCTAAAGACATTTGAAAACAGCTAGTATTTCTTATGATTACTAATCAAACAATATATTGCCTCTGGTCTAACTTACATTTCTGACAAATTATTCCCTAAAATTTTGCCATGATCATGTCAGTCTCTTGAAGCAAAGTTATCAGTGGCTCCTGACAGCCTAGCAAACAAAGAAGATCCTTTAATCTGAAATTCAAGGCTCAACACAGTATGACCCCAATCTACCTTTCCAGAATTATATTTCATTCCTCACCTACACAGAATTTCTGCTTCAACCTCTACAGTTTTATACAATTTTTCACCAGATATGCTCTGGTCCAAATCTTGGCTAGAATGTTCATCTTCCCCCATTTACTACCATCAAAATGTTGCATGTTTTTCAAAGTCCAGTTTAAAATCCACCTTCTCTTTTAAATTTCCCTTGATTATAGCAGCTGGAAGCAAGCTCTTCATCTCTTAAAATACTGAAGAATCATGTAATACTGTAATTACTATTTTATAGAAGCACTTATTATCTCCCTTGCTAGACTGAATTAAGAACCTCTTGGAGAAAGGATATATGTCTTCTATCTCCAAAACAACTATTATTAAACATATATGCTAGTCACTATTTAAAACTTATTCTTCACAATAATTTTATGAGGTTGGTATCATTATCTCTTTTTTACAGATGAAGAAACCAAAGCTCAAGGATGTTAAAAATGTGCCCCCAAAGTCACACAATTGTTAAGTAGCCAAACAAACTTTTTCTAACATGTTTATGAAACATGAGATCTGTGGAAGGAACCCTAGTAGGGAAAGGTACTCAGGTCAAAAAAGTTTGGAAGGTCAAAAAAGTTTGGAAGATTAACAAAGTTAAATCACTATTTTTACCAAAGGGTTTCTCAAAGCCTTTAATAACCTGCTAATAAACTTTATGACTATCCAACACAGCATATATTTCCCAAATACATCTGAAAATAAAATCCTTTTCTTAAGGACTATGGGCCTAACAGGACTAGTGTTCCTAACATGAAACTCATTTTGGAAAATGTGGCAACATTTTCTATTGTCTTTGAAGAAGCTATTGCACATAGTAGGACCTCAACACACATTTCTTGAAGAAAAATTACTCCTCATACTAAAGTAACATACTTTTAACACACTTTAGTATGTTACTTTAGTATGTAGTGTAACTCTACATACTAAATTAAATAATAAAGTAATTTCACTCCTCTTATAGCAGAAGGTCTCAAGTATAATAATTACTTCATTAAACAGTACACAAATTTAAAAATTAATTTTCATTAGACAAACTAAAAAGATGTAGAGAAATTTCTACCTGTGCTTTTATGATATGCATGAATCTTGACATCAACTCAGGACATTCAAGAAGGAAGTGAAAGTGGTCAAATATAATTTTGGGATTTCTAAAAGAAAAATATATTTTGTTTAAATGTAAAGGAAGGATGGGTAGCATTAAGTGATTCACATAGGCAGATTTACATATATAAAAACTGAAACAGAAGAGTTAAAACATATTAATCCATACCTACTATATTTGCACTTGTCATTGAGCATTTTTTTAATACTTTAACAGAGGTAACATTTTTTTGTTGTTGAGATAAAAACTATAAGTAAAGAAAGAAAAGACTGAAGGGCACTCCATGAATCCAAGAAAGCCTTACCTGTTAACAAAGCATTTTAAGACTTCATCGTGTTTGCAGACAAATTCAATGAAACGGGGTGAAGTCATTCTGGGGGTGGGGGTAAAAAATAATCAGAACATATACACAAAAGTTGATGATACAACATATTTGATAACTATGTATTGAACTGGACTGGCATCTAGACCAAAAAATTGGGGATTTGGATTGTCTTTTTAAGTTTAAGAAATTGAGGCATGCCTAGTCAATCTATAAGACGAAAAAATTTATAGAACTTTTCATTAACAGATATGAATAAGTGACTTTTCAAAAACCTTGAAATGTTAAGCATCTCTACTCAATAGATTTCAAATACATAATGTATTTGTGTCCTATACAAAGTAGAGGTCACCAGTCTACATGTTAATAACTTATACAATGCTTAAAACTCAAATATTTTGGACTAATTCTACATCAGTACAATAAATATCCTAAAACAAGATCAAATAGTACCTAAAATCAACAAATTACTATTTGTTGTCCTGAAATTAGAAAAAGTCACAGCATTTCTTCGTCCACCACAGAAGGAAATAATAAGCATGTAGTGTAAGCTTTGACAGGCAGTTAGGTTTTCTCTTTTTTGTAACACAAGCGCCTGACTTAAGTTTTGGTTGCCAAGCTTCCACTTCAAAGAGGCACATACTTCAAAGATGGCTATCTTTAATAAACACATTGCCAGCCACACAACTAGATAAAGAGCCAGACCACCTGCCCCCACTGAGGCTCTTTTGTTTTAAAGATCTTGGTTGATTTTGATAACCGACCAGTTGGCCCACTTGTTTTTTCTCTTCTCACACTTTAAATTCTCACTTATGTTTTAAATTCACCAATAAAGAGTGAGCCCCAGAAAGACTAGGTCCCCCACCCTGACCCCCCAAAAATGAAAACTTCTCTTGCTCCACATGCACACCCACTTGTGTGCTAGCTCTCACGGGCACACGCTCTCACTCTTGCTCTCTCCCTGAGACCTTGTTGTGTGGTCCCAGGTGTGCCATGTAATTTCCAGGCCTTGTAAGTAAGTAATAAACCTTTTTTCTTTTTTTTCAAAGTTTCCTGATGGTTATTGCTGAAAGGCGCCTTGGAATCATAATAAGAACCACAAGGGCTGGTCCAGCCACAAGATTGGTTATTGATAGGCTGAGACCTGCACACAAAACAAAGCAGAAACCCTCTTACCCTGGAGGCATCTGACAAGAACAGCACATGTAAAAAGCTTGAATGACAGCACTTAGCCGGTTAGCTGTCATAGAAATAACATCCTGACAGTCTGCACTGGCTTCCTGTTTCCCTCCTAGAGCATCTGGTTTAGATTCCCTGGTGCCAGTGGATAGATTTTCATAGCTCCCAGGTCCTGGAGGTTCAAATGGAGGAATGGAAGTACCATCTTGATCTTGGCCTTTTTGTTTTAGTAAAATAGAAGTGATATCCGTTGAGTCCTTTTTGTTTTTCATCAGTTCTGTAGCTATTAAAACTAGCCATTCATCTAATGAGTGCCAAAGCAATTCGAGAGGCTAAGGGAAAAAGAAAAGCGTTTTTTAAACATCATTCTGAAACTACAGGGTAAAAACCCAAACAGACAAACAAATATTATAAAAGAGAAAATTTACTGTAGATACTTCTGTTTTCCCAAGTTAATGTAACATCAATGCCTATAGGTAAGTAATAAAAACATGTCATATAAATGATAATTTCTTCATTTGTAGTAAAAGTTTAATTTGTATTTATTTATTCCTTGAGATAGAAAGGGAAAACTAAAACAAAAAATGTACAATCTTTCTTCTTTTAAAAATTTTAAAATATTTAGTTTTAAAAGCATAATTACATATATATAATCCCCCTAACCTTTACTGCATTAATGTATTAACAATTTCCAATTATGTCTTCTTTCAGTTAAAAAAGATAATTCCTAAAGACCTTAATATTTTACTATTCTCTTCACATCTAATTCCTAGAATTTTGAAAATTTAAAACAAGAAATTTTTAAATGACATATTTATATATACATATACACATCTGCATATTTACATGTTTACACATACACATACACAATTCATCTCTAAAAAACAGTAACCATCAAATACTGACTAGCAAATTCTTAATTCTAAGTAAAGATTAACAGCTTAAAAAAGAAATGGTAGAAAGTAAATTATTTCTTTGGTGAACAAACAAATGTCTTTTGTAAATTAACAGCCAATAAAATTTTATTTTTTAAATATTATGTTATCACAAATGCTACAATAGGACTAGTATTAGAGTAGAATACATATATCCTCTCTATTAGTAGTTTTTAATACAAGCAGAAATATAAATGCCCAACTACTGTTAAAAGACCTGCTACCAGGAATCTAATTTACAGCAACATGACTATAGTTATCAATACTGTATCATATAATTGAAAGTTGCTATGAGAGTAAATCTTTAATGTTCTCACCATAACAACAAAATGGTAATTATGTGAGGTGAAGAATGGATGCACTACCTAACCTGTGATAAACATTTAGCAATACCTATGTGTTTCAAATCATCATACTGTGTAACTTAAACTTACGCAATATCATATGTAAATTAAAGCTCATAAAGCTGAGGGGAAAGAACCCGCTATACATTTTTTTATTCCAAATAACGGTAAACAATGTGTGTGTTTGGGGGGTGAGGGGAATAGTAGGGAGGTAATGGTTAAATGGTCCTTTATTCCTACAGTACTTTAAATATTCCTATTGAGAATGATAAATTTTCTGCAAATGAATGTAAAGTTAATCTCACTTTTTAATTCTTATGTGATCACAGAATGGTATAAACTAGGCCATGAATTTTGGAAAGACCCATCCTTCCAATACTTCAATTAAGAGAAATAATCTTACTTTTAAAGACTACTACACAAAGCATACGTAACCATATTTGGAACCTTAGAAAATGTTTAAATAACCTGTTTAGCCAGAAAATTCTTTCCAATTATTACCTAAAAATCCCCTCTGCTATATCTTCAACCTTTCTTCAAGCTTCTAGAACATTCTCTTTTGGAAAATATTTGATTTACTGAATTTGCAAACAATTAAATCACCCGTAAGTCTTCACTGAATCATTAAACCAAAAAGTGGAAAACAAAATTTAAAAACACGTTCACCATCAACACAAACCTAATTCACCCATTCAATAAGTACTTAGTACTACTAGTAAACAGGTAAGCAAAGGCAGAAACTAATTATACACTTTCTGATGTTGATATTAGCATCCCTCTGACCTACAAGTGGGCTTTTCCATGATTAGGCACAGACAACAGTTGGAAGATTCAGGGTCCCTGAACTGCTTAAAGGACAGAAAAACCAGTTGCCATAAACACTGACATGATACCATCACTGAAAATGTCTTAATTCTAATCATGATCCAAGTTTGGGTCTATAGTTTCTCTTCATGAGTAAAACATTAAACTTGTTGTATATGATGAAAAAGAACTTATGTCAGCAAAAATATTTAGCTTTACATCAAAAAATGAATTTCTAAAACAGAAAGAACAGGTTGTGCTGATGTAAAAGTGCTTGAAACAAAAGGAAAAAGGAGTAATTGGCCTCTGAATGAGAAGGGCTAAAACCAAGAAACGCAACACACTGGATGGAGAGGAGCCTAAGACGGGAAATGATACCTGCTGCTCATGCACATGAGAACACTGAACCTGAACAATCCTACTTTCATAGACTTACAACGTGCAAAACTTAAAGGCAAATTTTGATAAATTCAGATAATTTAAAAACATGTCTGTGTAAAAATGATAGTAACAATAAAGATACTGA
Organism: Macroglossus sobrinus; assembly: GCA_004027375.1. Lineage (NCBI taxonomy): Eukaryota > Metazoa > Chordata > Mammalia > Chiroptera > Pteropodidae > Macroglossus > Macroglossus sobrinus. The sequence goes on from PVKZ01000169.1 coordinate 676,612, forward strand.
AAAGCTAGTTTTTAAAATTCTTTGCTGTGGAGCAAAAAATCAGAATGAGGGAAAAAAGAGAAATGGTAAGACATCTTAGGCCTTTCTTTTCTTTTTCTTACTTTTTCTTTTTTCATTCACACGCACTTAAACTAAATCCCATCCTTGAAGTATTTTTTCCTAGACAGTTGTCCCTATGAAGATATATTAAGAAAAGTCATTCCTCAACAACAAAAAGAATACTGTGAATATAACTTTAATTTTTAACTGTAATAGCAGCCACAGACAAGGATTAAAATAAATTTTTTAAATTAAAAGAAATTATTGCAAACCATTATTTATGATGCTTTCTACATTCTTAAATGATGATAAAAACATTAGATAAGATAAAAAGCACTGTACATATCAACTGTTACTGAAAAATGAGTCAATGACTATGGCAAATATTAGCTGGTTTCTTGGCAGTGTGAAAATATTGATTCATTTCATATTATTGAGTGATCTTCACCACAAAATTATATTCTACTTATAGAAACAATGACAACAATCATATATGATTTTCAAAACATTTTGTTATATTTCAAAGCTATAATACATAATCCCAAACTTGTTGAACAATTAAAATTTTTTTCAAGATCCATTCATGTTCCACTGTGAGATACAAACCTGACAAGAAAACATTACTAACTCAATTTCATTAATTGTAATTTGAAATCCTGTTAGTCTATTCTCAAGTTGATAATGTCAAATGCCACAACCCAAAAGGTAAGATCTTAAAGTTACAAGTTTCTCAAGTTTTCATAGCTTCCAAATGTTCCAAATTATACTGCTATGAAATTGTTAATAGTCAGAGCTTACTGTTTAAAAAAAAGCCTAAATTGTCTTCTCCATATTCATCCTGCTCTGACTGCCAGAACTACATCCTCCTTCAGATGCTCCAAAGTTCCCACAGCACTAGATAAAACTTTCTTAACACTGAAAAAATGGCTAGGTGGTAAGATTTAATTTAAAAGACTTCTAAGATAAATCATAAAACTAATAACAGGATGTTAAATAATTTCACCTACTAAAAACGCGTGGCCTATAAACCCACTCATTTTAATGGAAGACCCAATAGTTAATCTTAATAAAGTGACATGTTCCAATTAATAAAATGGAAAGTGGGAATCAACTGCTATTTGGATAAAATGTGGGAAAAATTAAAATGGTATTTCCAATCTAACATTATAGCATATGTTTAAGATTTTTACAACCTGAATCATCCCACAATGAACAGAATACTTTATAATACAAAGATGACAATGTAAGTTTTATTTTATCCTTCTAAGACCTTATAAACACAGATGACAATGTAATTTCTAGTTTTATCCTTACAAAATTTTTATTTTTATTCATATATATCATTGAAACATGGAGTCTGAATTCCATAAAAGAAAAGCTAAAAAAAAAAAAAAAACAGTATTATTCACTTCTTCTCAGTTATATCTGTACTGGATGGGTAGAAAACTAACATTTAAATCAAGCATTAAGGGCAGATAGAGAGGCTACTTAGCACATACTTATTTTTTGATATAATCAGAAAACAGATGGCAAACTAAAATTTTACCAAACAAAAATCAGAAAATAGTGAATATAGATAATGAACCATAACTACACCTGATTTAACCTTTCTATCTATCATTATAGATGAGTCGAAAGGTTGAGAAAAATATCAAATCAGGAGTAGAGTCATTAACTTAACTGCATGAGCCATGCCAGAAAACATAAAGAATATCACATAATGTGAATACTGAGGAAAACTCACTTAAAACCACACTTGACAAAACACTGGATCAACAGTTGAGAATTTTACAAAGATAGTAAGTTAACACTCTTAACTAGAGGTCAAGGAAGTAGTGAAAAACCAAAATCTGAATTACAAGAAGATGCATAACTTCCTTCTTCCAGGAGGTGGCACAACAGGGGAAGGCAAAAAAAAAAGGGGGGGAGGAGACAACACAGCTGAAAACTCTCTTATACTGTTTTTTTTTTTTTTAAAGAGCAAAGCAGACAAACAGATGCACAGATACTTATACATACTTTCCTAAAAAACTATAACTGTTTACTAGCATTAAAGAATCTATTAATGTCAAATGCTTACAAACCATTCATTTATCTGTGTCTGTCAAAACTTTTCCAGGTAAAAACCATTTAGCATAGCTCATTAATTTATTTACAAATTTTTACAGACAGTAAAGTTCTCAATCACAACTAGTTTTGTAGGAAGTGGCACATAAAAACGGTTATATCACTTTTTGGACAGATAATTTTTTATACTCAAAAGACTTAAAAAATATATAACTTGTTAGGAAAACAAAAGCAAATTTTATACTATGAAAATCTCGTAATATAAAATACCTTTAAAAATAACATGAAAGAAGTTACTAAATTACACATTTGTCCAAAATCTGAGTTATCTGAAAATTCATAAAAGAGCATTAACAATAGCAATTATAGCCAGTTAATTAACAATAGCAATTATAGCCAGTTCATTTTGTTTACTTCATAAAATTATAATTTAATATCGTTAGCAACACTACCTTGGGTTTTATATGGAATCATTCTTCCAAGGATTCCATCCATAAATGTGCTTGTATGAAGAAGCAACTGAAGCAATACAAAATATTTTAAGAAAATATGTATCTCAACTGATTCTTCCTTGACATGATTCCAGGAATTAACTGTTGGTAAACCAAGTAACTAAAAGCAACCCTATTTTAAAAACATGTACATGGACACAAATAACACATATATGATAACAAAATCTAAATAAAAACTGAATATTTTATTTCCTTCTGAATAAGAAATTTTTTTTACAAAGCATCATGGCTGCATATTGCCATATTAAAAACCTATAATGCAATTTAAAAAGTAGACTTAATTAAACATTAAATACCTTTATTCTTAAAATAAAACACTAATGGAATTAAAATTTTACTTGTAAGAAAAATATAAAAGCTCACCAAGTAAGACTTGCTGCTGATTAGACAGAGATGAAAGGAGATAGGTGTGCCTAACTTAAAAAGTGATATGGGTATGAACCAAACTTACGTTCTGTGTATGAGGTTTCTGATTAATGAATGCATGCTTTGTCAAATTCATCTCTTTTACGTCTATCTTCCTAACAACGTCATATACTTTTCTGACCTTGAACACCTGGCTTCTTGGAGTTTTATTCCCGTTGTAGCCCATATCGATTCCATTACTGGGAGAGGATGGACCAATTCGAAAGACATGACAAAATATCCTCACAATCCTTAAAAGACTCTTCATTTGAGCATCATAATTACTAGACAGGCTAAAAATAAAAATTAAAATATAAACAGATTAAATAGAATAAAACAAATTGCATCTTAAAATATTTTAAAACATTTTTATAAACTGACCATCTGTTTCATAATATAAAAAGTAAAATTCCTTTCCTATTATGACAGAGGATGGAATGTTTTGTTTAACAGGAAGTTGCAAAATATATATTATTTGGATTGCCTATGAATAAACTGTTAATTTTTAAGCCACCAGAATATAACCAATGATCAAAATATAAATTATGAAGAAAATCACCACTGTCGAACAGTTGGTTTATTGAGACATCAACTTCAAGGCAACCTCCAACTTTCACTTCCAAGAGTATATTCCTAAATTAAACTGATTCTTTAGAACTAAGAACAAGCATTTCACAGAGAAGCAAGGTAGAAATGTTGGCCTTATGTTCTCAGGCCAACCCACAACTCAATTGTAGAGGCTGAACACTCTACTATTCTATCTCTAACCCCATTTCCCTTCCTTACCCCAGCATAATAACCAATAGTTCACATATAGAATATTTACAAATTGAATAATCTTAAAGTTACTATCTGTATCAGGGTTGTTCTCTACATAATGGGTTATCTTATGACTCTACATAAATATAGAAAATATACCCCACTATGGAAGAAAAAAAAGGTTCAAATCTAATTAACACTAAACCATATTGAATATAATAGAAACCTTTGACTAATCACAAAGCCCTTCAGAATCCCATAGTGCTTGGAAATTGATTGTTCATCATTATGAATATCAACCATTACTCTTCCACGAAGAAACTGAAGAAGATAGGCTAAATTTATATCAAATCTAATGTTAGATATTTTAAAAAAAAAATTTTTGTTGTTCAACAGGTGGTTTTATCTCAAAATCTCTAACATCAATTATCTTATATTACAATAGCTATTCATAAACTTTTGGACAGAATGGTATAATTGTCTTTGTACAAATTTAATTATCAAAGCTTATCCAATCTTCCCCTAAGTGTATTTTACTTAGTTCATTAAAATCTTCCTCTAAGATATTTTTATCTATCTCTTAGAATTAAAAAAATAATAAGAATTAATAATGTGAAAATAGCAAATGCCTACTTCTAAGTATTTGAGTTTGATAATGCCAAATTAGATGGTATTTTGTATCCTGGTGACATGTGAACGAAAATTTCCTGACATTTTCACTTCAATATTCATGTTGTTTTCTCATTCTAAGAATTATTAAATTGTTAAAAATAGCTAATAAAATGAGATAGCAGTTATAAGTATTAGTAAAACACAATAGGTATTGACTGGGACAACTACAGCACATTAGCAAATCTTTTTCTTTGTGTCAGTAACTATGAATCGAATGTGTACATAATCATTAGTTTGGCTTGTAATGATTTTTATACATTTGTCTTTACAAACTGTTTCTAATTCAGTATCATAAGATTCATGAGACTGACAATATGGAAAGGTAGTTTGGTTGAAACTATTTTCTTCTTTTACTGTGTTGCAGCTCTTAGAAAAATTAACTACAATGACTCTCAAATTCTTCATGAGAAAGGTGTGATTTGATTTTCCTCTGCAAAATTACCATATAAATAAATATTTGTTTTACGTTTCTGATCTAGAGTTATCTTAAGGTAAGTAGTAGTATCCTGCACAATGGAATCTGATACGTTATCATCGTATTAACATAATCTAACAATTTTATATTACTTTACCCAGTTTTAACTTCTTCTAAGCTGACTGGTCTAAAAAATACCATTTTTCATTTTCTGACCAGTAAAATTTCTCTTTCATATTATACAAAAGATTATGAAATCCAAACTTCATAATATTCTTCCCCAGTTGATAATAAAATAATTTCTTCCCATGATGCCAGATCTCAATATAAAAGTTTACAAATGAGCTTCCTAATTCAAACTCCTATCAATGTACCTACTACTTTTGGTTTATATGGGAATTATACTTCCATTCAGTTTCTTACTTAGCAAATAGCTGTAATTTGTCTGTTCATTTGTATACTGATCACAAATAAAACACAACATCATGTGCAAAAGTGCCCTCAGTAAATGTTATCTTTAGCAAATATTCCTAGAATTGGTTAGACAAAAGACTAGTCACTTTTCCGAAAGTCTTCTAAACACCTCGACTGTCACTAACATGCATTTGAATCAGATATTTTCTTAAAAAAAATTTTTATTAAAGTAGCCAAAATTAGATTACATTGTAGATTAAGAAACATAAAATGATTCAAAAATGAAAAAAACAAAGACAATCTGCAAAAATATCATTAAACATAAATTAGTGGGTGGAATGATTTGTATTTGAGATCCTTTCAGGAATCTTGGTAGCTGTGAAATAAGAGAAAAAACATCTACTAGGTTTCTGCCCCCAGTTCCTGGCACAAAACTTCTAAAAACCTTTATAATTTCCTAAGTGATAAGAGCACGAAGACCATTTTTTGTTCTAATATTTGGTCTTTGATGCCGGTTCCTGATACAGAATTCCTAAACAACTTGACACTGCCTGGGTGAAAGCAGTGTCTTTTGTTCTATGAGGTGACTCTTGGTGGACTCCTGGATGGAAGCTGGTCATCAGGAAGACCAAGCCATGATTAGAAGCTTGAAATTTTCTGCCCCATCTCCAAAGAGGAGAGGGGCTGGGAATGGAATTAATGATCAACATGCCTATGTTATGAAGCCTCCATAAAAAGCCAAAAACTATGGGGTTCAGGAGCTTCCAGGTTGGTGAACACAACCATGTACCATGAGAGTGATGCACCCCAACTCCGTGGGGACAGCTCCTGTACCAGGGACCCTCCCCCACAAACCTCACCCTGTGTATCTCTTTGACTGTTCATCTGTATCCTTTATCATATCCTTTAATAAACCAGCAAGCATGAGTGTTTCCCTGAGTTCTGCAAGCTGTTCCAGGAAATAATCTAATCCGAGGAGGAAGGAGGTCATTAGAACCTCCAATCTATAGTCAAGTCCAACAGAAGTTATGGGAACCTGAAGATCTACTACTCGCTATTGACATTTGAAGGTGAGGGTGGGAGCAGTCCTGTGGGACTGAGCCCTTAACCTGTGGGATCGGACACTATATCCAAAGGAAGAGAAATAAAGGGCTAACAATGAATTTGACAATGTAGTGATTTATAGAAACAGCAGGAAGTTCGAAGGAATAAAATCCAGTTACAACTAACAGAGGTAAGAGAAGACCATGACCTATTCTTAAGACTGTCACTGTATTAAGAAGTGAAAAGAAAACTACAAAGAGGAGAGCATCCAAATTAAAAGTGGGCCAAATTTGTAAACCATGAAATAATATAGTAGCCATTTCTAAATGGCTCTTTACTCCTAATTGGGGTAGCTAACTACATGCAAAGAAGTGTAGCTGCAGAAAAATGTAACATACTTAAATGCAAACATTATAAAGCCATTAACTACACGGACTTAGTGATTAGTCATTAAAACCAAAGAATCTTTTGGAAAGAAAAAAGAACTGAAATGAGAGAACAGTTCAGGGATAAAACTCTATAAGGAATGATAAGAGGCTGAAAAGTAGGTTATTATACTGCTTTATAATTGGTGATCAAGATTCCTAAACTACTTTCTTGATTCTTCTTTATTCACATTTTACTTATATGACTATCTAAACAATCATTTTATAAAATTCTAGATACGTATGCCCAAATCCATTTTTAAAAGTCTCTAGTTTTAGTCTCTTTAGAGAAATTAAAGTCTCCTCAGCAAAAGCTGACTGCCATGGTCCTTTAAAACAAAACAATGATGTGTCAGCAAATTTATGGAACATCTTACCACTAACAAAAGGCATCCAAAAGCCTAAAAGGAGATAAAGCTAACATACTGCTACCTATTGATGTGTTTATATTTTGAAACACTTACCTAAGCAGTTTATGACCATTTGTTGTGGCTACTTCAGCAAGACTTGTTAAAATCTTTAGGTACTGGCTTTCACTTTGCTGAGACAAATGTTCTAGGACTTGCCGTAACTAAATTTTTATAAATAAAAAAAATGTGATTATATAATAATCCATTATATTTTATCAAGAAATTAAATAACTATTAGTTTAATAAATATCTCAAAGCTTAATAATTGAAGTCGTCCTTTACAGCTATTTTGCCTTGCATAACTAATAGAGATGACATAAAATCTTTGTTCAAAATCACCCAGTAAGGAAATCAATAAAAAACAAATAGAATAAAAATCACTAAGTTTATTTACAAAAATTGAATTCTAAAATTTAAGAAAAATTTAAACTGTAATATTTTGAAGAGTAAAGCTAATCTAAATACAGAGCTCAGTAAACTAGTGATTACCAATCTTAACATGACAGTCCTCCATAGAATCTTTTCCTCTACCTATGGGGAATATCCTAAGTCTCTTAAGGAGACCAAAGACCCAGAGGACAGATTCATAAGGCTGAATTTAACACAAAATTAATTATTATTATTATATAATTCATACTTATCCTAAGCAAATTCATATATTATTGTAAATATTTAAGTATTTACAATAAAATTATGAAGCACACTTATAAACTACCATATATGCTAAGTATGAATAAAGTTCGTTCATTTACAACTACTAGCACAATTACATTACCATGTTTTCTCGGAGATCGTCATTCTGTGTCATTTGAATAATTGTTTGGAAAAGCCTAGGGTGATACTGAATTAATACTTCACAAGTCTCTCCATATCCACCCTAAAATAAATAAATAGATAAACAGACATAAATTATTTAAAATTACAGGTTTAAAAACAAAGTTCCTGAAGAAAAACTTGTAGATCCCACAGGTTAGGAGCATAGTCCCATAAGAGAGCCCACACTTCAGAAGCCAACCACAAATCCAGGTCACTCATACTTTTGACTAACCAGCTATAAGTCAGGAGTTCCCACAATCCCCTCAAGTTTGATAATTTACTAGAAGAGTTCACAGAACTCAAACACTTTTCTACTACCTGTTCATTATAAAGGATGTAACTTAGGAATAGCCAAATTGAAGATTCATTAGGGCAAGGTATGTGGGAAAGGGCACAGAGCTTCCATGCCCTCTCTGGGCTTACCACTTCCCAGCCCTTTGACACATTCATCAACCCCAGAAACACTCTGAGAACCCAATTGTTTAGGGTTTTTAGGGAATTTCCATTACATAGGTATAACTGATTAAATTATTGGTCATTGGTAACCAATAGTCACCAAGAGGTTGGTTGCCTTCTAATCACATGGTTGGCTCCTCTGGCAACCAGCCTCCATCCTGAAGCTATCTAGAGACAGTCATTAGAAATGCCAAATGTCTTAGAAGCGCTTGTGTCAGAAATTGGGATAGAGACCAATATGTATTTCTTATTACACAGTTCCTTTTAAAGATCATATTCTTCTCAGAATAAAAATCTTTGTACCCGTCCTCTCATTTGAGAAAAAAGTGGTTTTACCAGTCTCAATGTCTATTATAAGGTAAGGGGCTAAGAATGTATAACAACAACATACCTGCACACATAAATCCAGGGGGGTTACTCCATTTTTGTCTGACAGATATTTGGCTCCTCGTAATAAAAGAATCTGTGCTGTGTCTCTCTGACCATGACTGTACAGAAATGGAACCAAGTTAAAAAAATATAATTGTTTAAATTTAAAGTCTTTCTCTATGAATTATGAACAGTTAATATGAATCAATAAAGGATTAAAATTTTTAAAAAACTCAAGGTTGGGTCTGGTTAGTACTTGAATGGGAGACCAACTAGAAAGACCAGGTGCTGTAGATATAAAAAAAAAAAAAAAAAGAGATTGTAAGCTGACAGAATCCTTGCAATCTGTGAGGTCAACCAAAGGTTGCCTCATCTAAAAAAAAAATGTCTAAAATTTTTTAAAAGCTGAGAGAAAGATCTGAACTACATCCTCAGCAATCAAGAAAACTTTTCCCATTGATAAGTCATACTTTATCTGTATAGATAAGAAACTGATGTATGAAATCTTAGAAGTGATCTTGGTACCCATTACCTACAACAAATCATAATATTTGGGAATAAGTAGCTGTTACTCATGCTTATGCTTTTTTTCTTCCAATCACTTTCTTCTCAGCTCCCACCCACCTCCTTCCTATGACACACAACCAAAAGAACCTCAAAATAAGAGTACATTTTAAGGTACTTTTATACTTGGTAAAAAAAAAAAAAAAAAAAAAGGGAAAGAAAGAGAAAGAAATATCAAAGTAAAGGAATGGGGGAGAGGTGGGAGTTAATTAGCCAAAAATACTGTCATGCTTCCAAATTTCATTTTATCAATCCACTCAGCTTCTGCTAACAGCTATTCAATCTGATCTAGAATGGACAACTCTTATCCATTATGCTTTATTCTCTGTAAGTAACTCTCTCTTTCTAGTAGGAGTGAAATTAGTAACTCCTACTTTTTCAGCTAGGAGAAAGGTACTTTGGATGTAGCAACTACTAGATGCCAGGACTTGTTATTCAATGAGCTAATCCGATCCTAGATACAGGCGATAAAATATAAACTTACTATCCAGAGGCATTAAAGTTTAAAGCTAATTTTATGAAATACCCAAAAAAAAAACATACAGTTTGAATAAGTATCTGATCAAAAATTTTTATTCTGTAAGTAAGAAAAGCTACTAACTCAAGCACAGGTGAAACTAGAACTCAGGTCTCTGGTCTTCTAGACCAATACTACTTCCACAATACCATTATCTAAAATGGTTCATCATTTTACAAAGAGAAAGACTACACAGATTTCTCTGAAATTTAAGAAAAAAAAAAACTATTCTTATCTACAGAATGACACTGCATAAAGTTTAACTTATAACCAATTGGAATTTAACATTAAAAAAAAGGATCCTACTGCAATGTGGTGGCAAATAATAAGTTATATCACTCGTTACTTTATTGTAATACTGATTTCCTTCTTTAATATAAATATCAACAGGCCAAAACTACTTAAGAATAGCTAATTTACTCCAGAAAGAGCAGAAAATCAAGACAAGTTATTTAATATTAATGTGTCCAATCATTCCAATTAACTATATGAATATGCTAGTTCTATATATTTTGCTACTATACCTGGCATTGTTTTATATGTTTTTCAAACAAGAAATTATAGTGATTCATTCATTCAAAAACATTTACAAAGCATTTAAGCACAAAGCACCATACTACGCACTGAATATAAAGTGGTGAATAAAATAAACAAAATTTTTGCTTCCATTGAGCTTTTGGTTTAGTAAAAGAGACACATTGTACACAAGTAAATAAACAATTACAAAATACAAAATACTATAAAGAAAATGATCCTAATCCTGTAACTGATAATTAAGGGAAAGGCCTACTTAGACTAGACAGAAATTGCGTTCTTAGTAAAAATGAAGCAGTGACATGAAGGAGTCGGCCATGTAAAAAGCCTGGTGAAGAGCATTTTAGGCACAATAGCCCGTAGAAAAGCCTGCTGGAAAGCATTCCCTGTATTTAGAGAACTCAAAGAGAAACAATGCTGAGCAAGGGTCAGACCACGCTGGTCTCACAGGTCAAGGTGGAGTTTGGATTTTATTTTAAATGCAACAAAGAGGCAATGAAAAGTTTTAAATAGAGCTTTTAAACACAAAGTGACAAGAGCTGATTTATTTTTTTAAAAAGCACTTTGGCTCCTAAAGAAAGAACAGATGGGACGAAAACAGAGGAATGAGGAAGGTGGGTTAAGAGACTATTGCACTACAGTAGACAAGAGGTAACAACTTTAACCAAAGTGGTTTCAGTGAGTTGAAGAGAAGTAAAGAGATTAAGAAAGACAAGAAGAAATAAAAAATAATGACCTAGTTTCTAGTTTAAACAGCTGGAGGATAATGGTGCCAATGATTGAGATTAAAAAAAAAAAACATAAAAACAAGAGATTTGAAAAAGAAAATCAGAAGCCGTATTTTGGACATAACACCTGAGATTCTCTGAAACTTGCAAGTGATGATATAAATCAGGTAGGTGGACATTCAAATTTGGAAAGAAAGGTCTGATCTCAAGATAGGATATCATTTCAGGTAGTCAACCAATATCATTCACAAATTCAGGATTCTATGGAAGGAACTGGTTTTCTAGCTAAGTAACCAAATCAAATACAATTTTAGAAAATGGCTGAATTCACATAAAATCTAAAGTCTAGAGACCCAAAGTCCTTATATTCAAATTCAAGGTTGTTCAATGCTAATTTGAATCATTCTGATCAAACTAACGTAAGACACTCTAAAGAGAAGATAAAGAGAAGAGCAGATCTAAAACAAATTTCCAATAAAATGTTAAAAAGAGGAAACAAGGATAAGAAAAATACAGCTTTATTTGAATATCAGGGCCTAAATATTATAATTCATATAATCTAAAACAAAGACAAGAATCACTAGTGTACTGTGAGCTGCTCCTAACTGCAAACTACATTTACACATATTTTGTGTGCGTGCGTGTGTGTGAATTTGTGTAATTATTATATTGATACCTACTTAAAGACAGGTATATTTTAATGTATTACTAATGCCTACAATAAAGAATGAAACACTAAATGTTTATTACTACATAAATGAATCGATCAAGAAAATGAACCAAGACAGAATACAAATAACTTAATGCATAACTTAATATCTAACAAGAATAAAACAAGATTTTTTTTTTAAAGTTCCAAATCCAGAGAAAGCAAAAACATGGCTCTAGATCAAAAGATACTTTAATAGCTTATCCCACTGGAACTGACCTGATATTTAATAAAGAAAACTATGGATTTTACTGGATTATATCTTTTCTTATTATTTACTAAATAGTCTAAAATTAAGTAATCAAGTAAATCAAAAGCTCCTGCCTATACTATATAAATGCAATGACAATATTAAGAGAAAATACACTTCCTTATGCAGTAACAGAAATATAATGCTATACATCATCTTAAAAAAGGAGCATAGTATTTGTGAGAAAACAAGAGCTCTTTAGAATGTTTGTGTTTGGAAATACAGCAGATATACAGCACTCTTCAATGAGAGCATCTAGAAATATAGAATACCATACCTGCAAGCAAAGTACAATGGAGTGGCTCCTGATACATTTGGCCTGTTAATATCAGCACCACTGTCCAACAAGCATTGCACTGTCTGGGGGGAAAAGAAACATTATTAAAAATAAAGCCATAAAAGTCGAAAAAAGATACAAATATCACAATTTTAATTCAAATAAGGAAAGTTCTTGCCACAACTTGAAGCTTTAAAAAAGAACAAGTAGGAATATGACAATTACGATAGCTGAACAAATTCAACTTTTGGTAAGCACTCAGCCTCTCAGGCACTTCACAATATAAGTGGAATTATCAGTGTAATATAAACTATGTTAATCTGGTAATGTTCTAGAAAACTGACACATGGAGCAACCAAGGACTTAAAATTTAGCTACTACAACTGAGGAACTGAATTTTAATTTTTTTATAATTAATTTAACTGTAAACAGCCACATGTGGCTAATAAATTGGAAAGTGCTGCTTTAAATATTTTAATTTAAAAACCAGAATTTTTTGCCTCTAAACTGAAAAAATAGGTACCAGAGCTATAACTTTCTCAAAGTCAACATGCATAATGTTAAAAGTGCATTATGTTAAAAAAAAAAATCTAAGTCATTTTGCTATTAATAGTAGCCAATACTGACTCAGTTTTTCTGAGTCATTCATATATACTCTGTCCCCTAAGCTTTACTTCTGCAATCATCTGACTAATACTATTGAAAAGTAAACTAATATAAATTCTTAAAAATACATATCTAATGATTAGAGATTGGACAAGGCTCACCTAAAAACATTAAAAAAGAAAACCTTTTCTGGTTTCATTCCCATGAGCCTTACTTGAGTTTCTCCTCCAAAAAAAAACTATAAGAACTTAAAAGTTTTTGGAATTAGACTGTTTAACATTACTTCTGGATTGAACATATGTTTTTATCTTTCTTTCTGCTCTAAAACCTAGTACAATGTTGATAAAAAAAAAAAAAAAAAAGAAGAAGAAGAAATAAGAAAAGACTATAGAAACCTACCAGGAAGACCAGGAAAGAAAGAACAGAAGCATACTAGATAATCAATAAATTCTGGGAAAACGTCGAGCAAGCAAAGGAATAGTAACTGACTTAAGAGATCAAAGAAAGCTAGTCTAAGTGCCTATAAACAGGGATTTTAACCATAAACCATCAATTCTTGGTACAGAACACACAAAATACAGGAGCTGGAAGTACCAAGTATGATGGATGGTAGGAATAGTTACTTAAAGCTAAAAATGGGAGTATAGTTGAAAGCCTATATAAACATATTAAAAAAAAAAAAAAAGTCATACTCTTCCCCAGGACTCATCCTCCCTATCCCATAGAGTTAGGTACTATTCCTCCCTATACAATATCAGAAGTAGGGAGATTTATTCTTTGGACAAAGTGAACAGGGAAGCTCTGGACTGGCAGACGAGAAATGCAAGTAAGAATAAGGATGAGGAACCATGATGAAAACAACTAATTAAATGAAAATCTCCAGCTCTCCATATTCCACTGGACTTCCAGAAATCCAGAAGCCAAACTTCAAACAGGAGGAGACTGAAAGCTTTCTCTCTGCAGAATGGCACCAGAAGAGTTCTACAGATACTGGTGTTACAGAATCACTGGTAAACAAAAAGACAAGAAAAAGAAGAAAAAATGAGAATGTTACTAGATCAATCCATGGATATATATTGTAGAAACTGAGAATAAAAAAAATACAGGAGGTGGGAGACCAGAGAAGTAATCAAGAAATAATACCAATAAATTCTCCAGAATGAAGGACATGAGGTGCCAGACTGAAAAGGTTCACCAAGTACCCGTAATAAATTAAAAGACCTTCAATAAGGCACATCAAAGTGAAATTTCATAATACTGGGATATAAGACTGCATAGATGAGAAGAAATCAGACTGGCAATTTCTCAACAGCAACACTGGAATCTAAAAGATAAAATGTCTTTAAAATTATAAAGTAAATGACCTCTAATGTAGAATTCTATAGATAGAAACACAATCATTTAAATATGTTTTTTGTTTTTGTATTATTTTTTTTAGGCATGGCAACCCTTGGTTGACCTCACAGATTGCAAAAGTCTTGTCATATTATAATTCCTTATTTTTTATTTTATTTTTTACGCCCACAGCACTTGATCTTCGTAGGTGGTCTCCCATCCAAGTACTAATCAGGTCCAACCCTGCTTAGCTTCTGAGATCAGACAGGATTGGGTTTGTTCAGGGTGGCATGGCCATAAACTAAAAAAAAAAATATATATATATATATATATATATATATTTTTTTTTTTTTTAATGCTTAGGTATGTAAGATTTTGAAAAAAATTACCTCTAATGTACCTTTTCTCAAGAAGTTACCTGAGGACATACTCCTCCAAAACAAGGAACTACGCTAAAACAGAAGATGTGGAATCCAGAATATTGGAGATAAAGCACAGAAGAGACTAAGAAATTTTCAGGTTTAGAGAAAACAAATGAAACCGACAAATAGTAAATGTCTTTGTAGAAAACAGTACTGGGATACCCTTCAGCTCCTGTTTTGTAGGAGTACACAGGAAGAATTACTGACTCGTAAAGAGAAAACTGAGTGCTCACATCAGCAGTGTATATACTAAAATTGGAACAATACAGAGATTAGCATGGCTCCTGTGCAAGGATAACATGCAAATCTGTGAAGCATTCAATATTTTTTTACAAGCAAGGAATTACCTAAGTACAGAAAGTTAAGACATTTCAGCTGAAAATACATATAAATAGGTGGGTTGCTGGTCATACATTTAAAATTCAATTTTATCACATCGTTAAGTTATAGAAATGTGTAACCACTACAATGTACACCTGAAACTGATGTAATATTAAACATCAACTGTAATTAAAAAATAAAAGCTAAAAAAATAAAATTTAAAAAAGAAAACTGAGAAAAGCCAATTATTAATTTTAAAAGGATTACTCTAGATGGTAAATGTTGTTATAGTTCACAATTTAATTCAACAATAAACAGTGTTTACCTAACTTTTTTATACAACTAATATTGTACAACCAAAATCTGTGACATAATTAATTTCAGAAATTGGGGAAGAAAATTTAAATGAGTTAAATATTCACTTACCATAACAAAAAATGATTCAGTATCTAAAAGTCATGAATTGAGAAAGAATGGTAGAAGTATATTATTTGGAAGTAGATAACAAAAGAAAAGCTAAAAGAATTGAAAACTGTTGCCTGTTGATTACGACTTGACAAAGAAGAATGGTGGTTTAAGGACTATCATTTTTTATCACAAACATTTTGGTAAAAATAAAATATTTTAAGATATAGTATTAAAGTACTGCTACTTGAATTTACTTTTAACTCAAGAATTCTAAATTCTGTGAAATATGTATTAAAAATATTGTTAAATAAAATTGTATTAGCTATGTAAGTCCTTTAAACTGAGCTCAAGTGGTCAAGTACAGCTTTCAAATATAAAAAAATAAGCAGTTAGATCATTATTTTATAAGCTAAGGCCTATTTGAACCTTTTTATCATGACTTTTCCCTTTTTCATTTTTGATCTAGAAGCTGTGTCTGTTAGGTCCCAAAATAAGAGATGGATAACAGCAACAATGTTCATTAACTGTTACATAAATTATAGACAATAAACTCTCAAAAGGTTCAGGAGCAATAAAAGCAAATATATCAAAAATATATATTAATATTAAATTAAGACCTAGAAATCCAGAGAGAAGCTGAAATAAAGTATTAACACAGTATGCTTTCATAAAAATTATAGTTGTTAAAACTATAAAGTGATAAAATAATATGAATAAACTTAACATGTGCCTGGACACTGTGCTAATAAGCATTTAGCAGTTCATTGAATACATCCTGTGAGAAAGTTGATATTCCCTCCTCTTTTACAAGCAGGATACTGAATTTCAAAGAGGTCAAGTAATATGCACTCCAACACATATATAAACAGGGAAGCAGAGATTAAAACCTAACCTCATGTTCATAACCACTATGCTACTTATCAAAGAGTAGAAATTCTAATTTTTCTGAATTCAAATTACTAAATGTATTATGGCTAATTTGGCATATCTTCATAAGCTATATTAATCATAGCTGATCTAATAATTCCTTATTAAATAACTATTTAAGAGTTAAACTCAAAAGCCTAGACATCTATTTGTTTTTTTAAAAAATAATGGCATTTCTAAACCACGTACTTTTTACTTCTCTATTTTTATTTATACTGTAAAGCTTACAGTATATAAACAATTTAGCCATTAGACTAACATATTCCACTACTGTTCTCTTCAACAAAGTGATGGACAAACCTAGGGAAAATTATCGCAAGAAAGCATGATTTACAATCATATCTTTGTATATAGGAAATATTCTTTGTTTTTAAGAAAGAAAAACAAGGAAGTGTATATAACTCATTCCAGCATTTTCTTTTTCATTTTAAATCTGTTTTCCTGTTTTAACAAAATTATCCCAATTAAGATCCTTAAAATACGCGATTAAAATAAACATTTTAAAAAATATTTCAATAGTTTCACTTGTAGATTGTAAATAAAATGTTGCCTAAAGACAATCAGAGATAAAAATTCATTTCTTTCAGAGTCAAGATAAATACATAAAGGGATTTTAATGCGAAAAATAAAAAATCACCTTACAATACTGAAATGAGTGAAAAGTCAACAATCTTTGTGGTGAAGAAAAATCTCCTTGCAGATTTCTTTTTGTAAAAGTTCTGAAACAGGAGAAAGTCTAATGCAGAATTCAATTATCTATTAAGAGGCGTAATGGGAAAAAGATCAAGCAAGTCACAGAGAACGCAAAGCACAATTTAAAAAAATTGTCCAGTCTATGTAAAATTATTTATATGCACAGAAAGGAAAAAAATAACTTTGAAACTAGTAAAACTCAGGTGGATGAAACTGATTATTTATTAAAGTAAAATAAAAACATAAAAGTCTTGAAGAAACAATACTACTTGGAGATTTTAAACTATGCAGAAGCATATGACAAAAATATAATTGAAGAGAATAACTTCTGGATTCAACTCTTAAATCTCTAAGGATTCTCAAAAGCAAACATTTTCAGCAATAGATAACAAACAAATCAGATATGACCTCTTATAAGAATTGGCACTATCAAGATACATCACACTTAAAGGTACAAAGAAAAAAGTGACACTCAGAAATGGAAGGAAAATAATAGAAAAAACTGGTTAAAATGATACTGCATCATACTAGTCGATTCCATCTTTCAACAAAAATTTCAATGTTTATTATGTGCAAAGAACTTCTTTAGATGCTCGAGTTACAGCAATGATTCGAATTCCTTGTCCGACCTTCTCCCTCTTAATAAAAAAAAAAAAATCTATTCTCCTGTTCCTGGACACTCTACAATGGGGGTATTCCACTTTACAGAATAAGAAACTGCAAGGAAAGAATCTTGAAGAAAAAGCATTGAACTGGGATTTTCATATGGCCTTCAAGAAATCCTTAAGAAACAATACATCTCTACTGACTTCAGGACCTTTCAAGTGATAAAACAATATCCTGAGAAGAAAACTAATGTGCAAAGCTAATGTTTGGGTCAATCACAAAAGTCATTTAATTGAAGGCAGCGACTAACAAAGACCACCTGTGTCCAATACACTGATAAATTACAAAGAAATCCAAAGCAGCTCTACTTTATCAATGTCAACACTGATCAAAGTAAAACTGAATAGATATTCAACATTAAAACTACAAGGAAAAATCTGATTATGGTATTATCATTTGCTAAAAGATAAAACAACAAAAAAAAGAAAAAAGAAAGCATCTTTGTTTTATCTTTTACTAAAGATAACTCTGATTATTAACCAGTTACTCCAATAAATTTAATTTTTAAAAAATTCTGATTTAAAAAAATTCTGATGACATGACTTAATAGCAATGCACAATTAACTTATACACTAAGCAAAATGGCCAACTCACTAATCAGCAACTGGTTTTCTATAGGTCTTCTCTAGAAATGTGTCTACCTAAATCAAGACTTTGAACTCTTATGTAATATCTAGCAAAAAATCAATATTATTCAGTTGTTAGAAAAATCAGAGTAAAGAGAACTTCCCATTATTTGCTCACATTAAACAGAAGTGATCAAAAAAAATCTAACTCTAGAATAAATAAAATTACTCTAAACCTAAAAATACATTATGAAATATTAGTCTATATCTTTGTGCCTCAAGGCTGAACCTAATTAATGTTTTTACAAAATCTTTTAATTAATCATGGCTGTTTCTGGATGAAAAGCTTGGAAGCTTGCTAAAGATAGCAAGAGAGCTGACTGAATATGAGTAAGCACTGTTGCTTAATTAACAAGCCTACAATTTCAGTAAAAAATGCAGTCAGTTCTATCAAAGATACTCTATAATGCCAGTGTCAAACAACTGCTTGTAAGTTTCAGGAGCTAAAATCTACTCTAAGCAGGGTTCAACTATTATTTTACATGTTTGTGAAGCTTCATGTTCAACTACATAAATTTAGCAACACAAAGTTTATTCTAATAAAAATAAAATTTCTTTTATAAGTGAACTGAAATTTGTCCATAAACTAATTCTGCTATGTACTCTAACTTAACCATTTGACAGTTTTCTAGGGTTTCTACATCCAAATTAATCCAGGAAAACAGTAAGCAACAATTTGTGGCAATTCAACACATTAATAAACCTTAATTAATGACCAAAAAAAGTTATCAAAAAGTAAGTTCAATTTATGGCCAATAAATCAGAATTGATTATACCTATGTAGAATAATATTAGGTTTTACTATTTCTAAAAATGAGATTAAACTTTAAACAACACATGCTGGGCCTAGATTATTACAAAAGGTAAATGAATTAAGGATTCAAATAACGCTCTCTATATTCTCATGCAGAATCACATCATCCATTATTAATAATGGTAGCAATTGTACCAACGTTAGGGTTGCTCTTAAGTCTTCCAAAGTGTTCATAACACTTTCCTTAACTATGTAATCAGTAGACAAAACATACTTTAGGTGGTAGGTAAGAGCAAGGGAAGAAAAAGTTGCCAAAGACTCTATAATAAGCCAAGTGAATAATCAAACTCTAAAATGATTTGTTAAAATCAATATCCAAAGACAAACAATAATTCTGGTATTGTACAGCTAATAATAGGAAAGTTATGAAGAATTACAGTGTTAAGGAGTTACGATTTCTTTCATCTGATCGTTTATAAATAGGAATAGAAGCAGTTTAAAATCATATGCCATTATGCTGCAAGGATAAAAAAAGGTCACAATGCACTCTTCGACTACCCAAACCACCTAATTCCAAAAAGAGGATGATGAGACCTTTATTTTGGTTTACCTCTAACAAAACAGATTTACCTCTAACAAAACAAAATGAATCTTTCAAATCATTTATTTTTCTAAAAAAGTAATAGAAATCTGAAAAGCATTTCTTGTCATTAAAGCAAAAATACAGTGTTCGATTACAAATTCTATATTGCTTTAGAGCTTTTAGACAGTTACTCAAAATCTTTTCATGCACTCCCAAGATTTACCCTAAAATGAGATTAGAAGGTAAATCTCAGAGAATTTCTTTATCATAACTGCCTCTTCAATTTGCAAAAGGTGATACACTTTTAAAATTTTTTTAAATGAAGTTGCTTCCCCTCTTTAAAGTTTTATATTTCGTTTTATAAAAAAATATGTGATCAATATGCAAAATTTTAAACTTAAAAATAAAACAAAATCAGTCTATGACCATGCTACCCTGAACAAGTTTGATCCCGTCTGATCTCAGAAGCTAAATAGGGTTAGGCCTGATTAGTACTTGGATGGGAGACCACCTAGGAAGACCAGGTACTGTAGGTGTACAAAATAAAAAAATAAGAGATTGTAAACTGACAAGGTCCTTGCAATTTGTGAGGTCAAACAAGGGTTGCCTTGCCAAAAAATAAATAAATAAATAAAAATAAAACAAAACCTTAAAACCTATCTCTAGATGGATGTAAGTTTTGAATTAACTTTCAATGAATTTATGCAAGAACTGGTTACTCTAAGACAACGAAAAGGTCATTTTCATTTGCCACTAAAATAAGTCACTATGACAACTAACAAAGCATTTTAGATTCAGTATTCCATTTAAGGAAAGATATACAAAGTGTCAAAAAAATCAATAATCCCTATCCTATGTAGTAATTTATCATATCTCCTAGCCCAGTAAATCATACCCAACTCAGGATAAAAAAGATATGCTCATCTCCTGAGATTTGAATACATCTCAAAAAATAAATGAGTAATTATAATATAAGTAATATTAGCACAACTATAAACACATATTCAGCCTGGAGGCTAGGAGATAGACTAATTTTTCAAGATTCCTTCTTGTCCTAATTGAAGAAAGCTTAAAGATGAATGTAGTGCTTCAGAAAACAGTTTTAAACATTATCTGAATATAATCCTTACAGATAATTATAATGATCAACTATGACAGAATGGAATCTCTCATTAATACAATCAACCACAAGTTAACATGGCTTTCTATACACTTCCTTCTCTACTATATCTGCAAAATCTCACCCTGTGAAATTCATCACCACAGTGAAATCAGGCTCCCTATAAATCTTCTGAGAATACAATTCTTCAAAGGCATTTGACTATGAGGAATTCTCCCTTACTTTACCACACCTGCTTTAGCTTGCAAACCATATGGAGTATATTATATTTATACTACTACTCTTCAATAACTTCAGAAGGAAATTCTAAATTTCTAATGCAGCCTGTAATGCATATGTTCTGAGCCAAGGTTTTGGTATTAATTCTTGCTTCTCATTGATTCAAGAAAGCTAAAATTAGCTTTTGAAGATCATTTCTTATCCGAATTCCAGTTTTTTTCCTACACAAGTTCCTGATAGGGTTTGTTGTAATCTTATTAAATGATACTCCACTTACCTGTTAGAGTAAACAGTTGTTATATTAAAGTGCTTTTCTGTCCTATGAGACCTACCAGCAGGACTCATTTTAAATATGCAAGAGTATCTTAAAAAACTGGGCCATTTAAGATTAAGACATTTCAGATAATTTTTTTTCTATAGAGAATATGTTTTAATTAATTTGTTTATTTTAATTTAATAGTGTTAACTCTAAAAAACTAGAAACTAGTGAGAAGGCATACTCCTTAAAAACAATGGGTTAATTTTTAGATGATAGAAGACAAAAAAGTAAATATGAACACTGCTGTTCAGAAGAAATTCCAGGAAAGAAAAAAAAAATTTTATATCCCTCCTTTTATCAAACTCTGATTAAACGTAAGACAATGTCAACCTTGGCCTCACTACTTTAAGAAGTGAAATATTCTCTGAACTGAAGTTATAATAAAGCATCTAAATATATAGAATCCTACATCCTGAACCCAGGTTAGGAAAAAAGTTTTTCCAGAGACAGTAATCAGAATTCTACCAGGAGTTCTCCTAACAAAAAGAGAATACTCATATACAGTATACAAAAAATTAAATATAAACAAACAACAACTGTATCTTTGTAGTTGTTGGTGATTTTTTGTTTTGGGTTGGTTTTTGTTGTTATTGTTAGCAAATAATTAATATTCTATTATCAATAATATTAAA
The DNA here is from genome assembly GCA_004027375.1 of Macroglossus sobrinus. Classification (NCBI taxonomy): domain Eukaryota; kingdom Metazoa; phylum Chordata; class Mammalia; order Chiroptera; family Pteropodidae; genus Macroglossus; species Macroglossus sobrinus. The sequence continues at coordinate 698,625 of PVKZ01000169.1, forward strand.
TATTAAAAAACCCTGAAAGTAACTAGGATGGGAAATTATAGCAAAGCAAATACTCATGTAAAATCTTAAGCTAACAATCTTTATATAAAGCAGCAAAGAAAGTCTGCTAATAAGAAGAGAGAAAACATACAGTAATTTTAAAAGCCAAATGTTTGCACACAGGAATAACAGGAAGGTATTGCTATAAAACAAATGCATGATTTTAGAAATTTAAAGTCAGAAAGAAAACAGCCACTCTAGTCCTTGAATCATATTCTAAGACAGCAGACAGATGGGATAACCCAAACTGAACTAGTTAAGCAATGTCAGTGGTCACTTTCTTTTACTATCTAATCCCATTAACTGAGACTTAATAGAACAAAATATGAAAAATTTATTTTATAAAACTGGAAAGTAAATAAACGTAATTGTTAAAATTATATATGAACATACATTTAAAATTTTAATACATTCAGCTATTAAAATTTATGAGTCAGAAACAAAATTGAAATCCAAATTACTAATATTTTAAACGGATTTAAAAGCCTATTTTCTATTCCTTTAACCACATAAAATGTGTTAATCAGAAGTCTGTATCATGTAGAAAATGTTATAAGATTTCGCTATGTTGCTTCATGTTCCCAATTATACACAGTGAAAAACATCATGGATTCAAAGTTTTCAAAAATAAACACATGCAACTTAAAGTTCTCACAGCTGAATTTACCGTCTTGTGACCATTCTGGCAGGCCACATGCAGCGCTGTCTGCCCCATCGCATCCTCAACATCGACGTCACTGACGTGCTGTACAAGGTCATGGAGCAGTTCTGTCCTCCCATTCACAGCCAGCCAGTGTATCTGTGCAGTCATTTAGTTACTTAACATTTATGCAAGAGTGTTTCATATAAAAACAGGAGATAAATAATGCTATTATTTCTCAACTATGAGCATGCAATGCACACTGAAGACTAAAATTAAAATTTAAGCCTATATATTTTTTCCTATATTTTTAGATGGAAAAAAATGTGTGTCAAGATGTAGGTTACACTACCTTGTATTTCAAAATCAAGCACTTAGTGGTTCAAAGTAGTTAAACTTAGAATCACTAAATACTTTGCTTCTTACATGATCTGGTCCCCATGCACAGCTTGTCTCTAGAGAAAAGGTACTGGATATTTTCCCTTTCCCAGAAGCAAACATAAATTAAAAAGTAATTAATTCAGTAAGCATCATATTATTTACTTCCTATATTTTACAAGTAATACATGTTGCATGTGTAAATAATAAAATATGTAGGAGGATTAAAAAATATAAAACACCTTTAAGTCTGCTAGAAGATAATCAATGTTAAAACTTTGGACTATGCTTAAGTATCCATAGTAATCACCCTGCACTACTTGAAGCACGGACAAATGCAGGACAAAAGACAGAGCAGTTGAAAGGTTATTTCATAAAATTTAGATCCTTAGGTCCCCATCCTTTCCCATCTCTGCATGGCCAGTAAATGCCACTCTCCAATCTGAGAGAATACAAGAAGCTTGAAAAAAAGATGCCTACGTAAGAGACACCAGGCACATTTAAGCAAGACTATCACACTGAAAAAGGGAGATGAAGGGCAAGTTTACACTGAATATTGAAATCTTAAAGCATTCTCTTCTACACAGGATCTGGATACTAACATCCTCCTGATAGTAAGAATAGCTTTCTCTGAGCAATCTAACCAGCTCAAAAGTAAATACCTAAAGAAACTGACATCAAAAAGGCTCCTAAAAGTAAATGCTCTACACTAAACAGTGAACAAACCTCTCTCATTCAAACAGCTTTTTCCTGTTCCACCAAACATTTGACAAATGCATCTAATCTGAAAGACAAAAAAAAAAGCAAAAAGTAGGAGAAAAGGAATCATGAATATCCAAGAAGAAAACTTCAAAAAAAACCCTATCTTTAATAATTTCAGAGAGAAAACATACAGATAACTGCATCCTTGAAACAAGGAAAAGAGGTACTATTTTTTTAAAAAAGCAGTTCCCCAAAAAAAGGAAAAAGGAAAAAACTCTCAGAAATTAACACCATGACTAGACATGCAAACTCAAATGAAAATTAGAAGACAGTATTGAGAATGTCTTCCAAAAAGGAAAAAAGACAAAGAAATGAAAAAACATGAGAAAAGGTAAGAAAATTAAAAGGCTAGCCCAAATCCATCCAATATTCAAATAACAGGAATTCAAAAGGAGAGAGAAAGGAAAACACAGGAATGGAAATCATCAAACAAATAATTTATGACAACTTCTCTAGAGCTCCCATTACATGACTTTCCAGGTTTACTGAATCTCAGTATCAACCAGCCAAATAAATAAAATCAATCCAAACCAAGATATATAATCATGAAATTTAGAACCCTGAGGACAAAGCAAATTCTTGAAATTTCTGCAGAGAAAAAACAAACAAGTTTCATAAAAAAAAATCAATCAAAATGGCACTAACCTTCAAAACTGAAAGCCAGAAGACAACAAAGCAATGATTTAAAAATTTTAAGGGAAAACAATGTCCAGCCTAGAATTTTATTGTCAGCTTAATTATCTAGCACCTAATCAGACAGACTGAAAGACTCAAGTAATATTCAGTCAAGCAAAATATCAACAAATTTACCTCCGTGCACTCTTTTCCAGTTAACAACTAGGAATGTGTTCCAGCAAAGTAATAGAACAGTTATCAGGTAAAGTAACTAACGAGGAACCGAAAACAAGAGAAAGGCAAAAGGAATCTCCAGGATGATGGTGAAGAAATATTCCAAACAACTGTGAAGCAGGCCTTGAAATCAACCAATCTGGCTTAGAGGTCTTCATGAGAAACTCCTTTGAAACTAATCAAAGAGATGAAAGGTAATGAATACATATTATGAGGATATTTATAAAACTCAGGGAAAGTTTGGTGATGAATTAATACTTAAGTACTTAGAAAACTTGAAAACAATATTTAAGCTGCAATAAGGCAAGAAAGAAATAGAAGACATACAGATTAGAAAGGAAAAAATGAATCTCTATTTACAGATGACAAAAAATCCCAAGGAATCCACAAAAGATTCCTAGAACTAGTGATTCAGCAAGGTCTCACGATACATGACCAACACACAAAAACAAATGCATTTCTACATACTATCAGTGAGCATGCAAAAAAAACAAAATTAAAAACATAACACCATTTACAATTGCTCCAAAGAAAATTACTTAGCTATACAATTAATACATGCACAAGACCTGTATATTGAACAGTATAAAATGCTGATGAAAGGAAGATCTAAGACCTAAATCAATGGAGAGATATACTATGCTTATAGATTGGAACATCAAAATAATAAAGATATCAATTTTCTCAAAATTGATCTTAGGTTTAATGTAGTCCAATAAAAACCCCAGCAAGGTTTTTTGTCATAGACAAGTTTATTCTAAAATTTATATGGAAAGGCAAAGGAACCAGAATAGCTAACACAATCTTACAAACAAAAATAAAGTGCAAAAAATTACTTTAGCTGATATTAAGGCTTACTATATAGCTACAATAATCAAGACATTCTGTGGCATTGGCAAGGGGACAGATACAAAAATCAATGGAACAGAACTGAGATCCAGAAATAAGTCCATACAAACATGCCCAACAGATTTTTGAGACTGATGCAAACCCAATTTCATGCAGGACAGTCTTTTCAACAAACAATGCTAGAGTAATTGGACTTCGTAAGCAAAAAAGAATGAACCTTGACTTGTCATATGTTATACAAATATTCAGAATTGATCGCAAACTTAGATGTAAAATATAAAATTATAAAACTTTTTGAGAAAAGAAAATATTCAGGATCTGGCACATAGTAGGTACTCTATGTTTAAAGAACAAATGAAGAAACATGAGGAGTCTTTTGTGAGGGTGACCAGCCTAGAAAGCACACAGTCAACAATTCTCTCCCTTTGTAAAAATACCCTGGGACTCTTGGCTCCCCACTGAAGGGTATCTTCCATCTCAGGAGCCCTTTGCTTTACTCTCCAACATATATGGTAGCAACAGCACATTTTCACCATCCCAGGTTCCTTTAGCTGACGTAGTTAATGAGTCCAACTGCTGAATTAATTTCACCATGGGACGAGGCAGAAACATGTTTGGCGGCCAAAACAATTTCCACAAGAAGGAGGCACACCACACCAATCAGGGCCACAGGAGAGAACATGGCAGCTGATCCCAGGCAGAAAGAGTAGAGACTGCTTTTTCATGAGTCATTTTTTTTAATTTTAATTTTTAAAAATGTTCTACTCCACTACTCTTAAAGTTCAGAAGTGAAAGAAGGGAGTGGGAGAAATTAGCAGATAAAAACTTATGTGATTTAACAGATGATGTTAAAATTAGACATCTTATCTTGCTTACTTAGACAGTGATCTAAGGACAGATCTATATCTATTCCAAAGTTTTATACCCTCCTCTGTAGTACCTACCATATCACTAGGCATTCTGTAGATATTCAAAATACAGTTTTTCTTTACAGACTAAATGATGTTATATTGTTAATATATAACAATATCTGAATTATCAAAGGAATTATGGATTCCATATAATCATGACTGAGCTTATTCTTTAGTAAGTCAGTCACAGAATGATTCAAATCTCAGGGAAGCTGTTCTTTTTAATGTGCCACCTTCCCTAACCCCCTACTCCCACCAAAAAGTTTAATCAGAAACGTCTTGAAAACCTGCAAATACTCAATATTCTTATTCATTCAACAAATTAAAATATTCAAAACCTACAAATACTACCAAAGGGGGACAAAAACTTTTTCAGCTTTATTAAAATATAACTGACATGTAAAATTATAAAATATTTAAAGTATGCTATGTGATAATTTAATATAACTGTCCAGTTAATTAATACATCCATCATCTCACATATAAGAAGGTAAAATTTAATAAATAAAACTTAACATCTTCTGTCACAACTTCAAAACAACTTTCAATATAATCATATAATTCTATTATATGATTATATTTAATTATATAATCATATAATTCTATTTTATTTCTACTTCTAAAACAAATAACGCTACATTAAATAATGACAATCTGATTAAAATTTTTGGATTTCAATATTCTTTTCAGAAATACCCTATACCACCTCTCTATAATATCTATGTGGATCAAAAATATACTTATTTTTGAAAATAAAGTGATATGACAAAAATAAATAAAAACACTAGGCTAAGTAAGACAAAACAAGTTTAAAGGATATTAGACCAATATATTAATAGTGATTATCTCTGAACACAAGGGAAACAGGTGGCATGATCATTCCCTCTGTTACTTTTTTTTTACAATGTACACATTAAAAGAATTTAAGAAGACATAATGAAAAACAGCTCTCCTATAATGACACCTTAGCAAAGATGCTCCTAAGAAGTCCCTTGAAAGTCAGTGCAAAAGCTAGGAAAATAAGACTTCAAAATAAATGAAAGGTCATATAATTAAAAAGAAGAAAAAAAGAGAAACTTGGTAAATCATAACTTCTCTTAATAAATACTGCTGAGGACTATATCTCAAATCATTCTGTATCTTAATTATTACAACTAACTTCCAGAAACACTAGTACTACACTTTGCATTACTATCCCCTTTAATATTATTTTCTAAAAAGAATTTTAAAGATTTCACATAAAATTCTTAGCACTTACTGCTGTAAGGCCTTCATTATTACAAATGTTGACATCAGCACTGTATTCTAATAATTTACTCATGCATTTCTTCTGCCTGAAAAGAGAGATAGTCATAAATAACTGATACTAGAAAAATAAACAAATGACAATTATTTTACTGAAACATTAATTACACTTAACATCAGTTGATGGCAAGTATCAATCTATATCTGCAATATTTAAATAAACATTATAAAATTTGAAATACAAAATTATTTCTATGAACAAAAGATAGGAAAAAAGTACAATGAGATTTTCATGTCACTGGAACAAATTCATCACTCAAATGCTGAGAAATTTCTAGTGTTGACTGAATATTTGGAATAGTAATCTTCATTAGAAATACAAGACAGTATAAGTCTAATGGAAGAGGAATGCATATAGCAAAAAGGATATTTCAATGCTGTATCCTACATTCTTGATTACAAAATATTTAGAAGTTAATACTTAGATGAAATATAAAAAAACACCACAAAATTAACAAAATGCATGTATATGTGTCCCTCTACCTCCTTCATTTTATTATTTTTACTGTGGTAAATAAAATACACATAAAATTTATCATGTTAACTACTTTTAAGTATACAGTTCAGTGGTATTGAGTATGTTCACTCTGTTGTGAAACCATCACCACCATCCCTCCTGAGAATTCTTTTTCATCTTGCAAAACTGAAACCCATTAAACAATAACCCCATTTCCTCTCCCTGTATCCCCTAGCAAGCAACATGCTATTTTCTGTCTCTATAATTTGGGCTTATCTAAGTACTTCAGAAAAGTGGAATCACACAGTTGTTTTTCCTTTTGTGATTGGCTTATTTCACTTAACATAATAACCTTGAGGTTCATCCATGGTGTAACATAAGTCAGAATTTCCTTCCTTTATAATGCTGATAATGTTCTACTATATGTATATACCACATTTTGTTTATCCATCCATCAATGGACACAGACTGCTTTCGTTTAAGATACTATGAATAATGTTGCTATGAACATGGATATACAAATATTTCTTCAAGACCCTGCTTTCAATTTTACTGAGTATATACCCAGAAGTGGAATTGTTGGATCATATGGTAATTTTATTTTTAATTTTTTGAAGAACCACCGAACTGTTTTTCAATATATCTGTTACCATCTTACATTCCCATCAACAGTGCACAAGGGTTACAATTTCTCTACATATTCACTAACACCTGTTATTTTTTTAATAACTACACTAATGAGTGTCAGTTGGTACCTCATCATCATTTTGATTTGCATTTCCTTAATGATTAGTAATATTGAGCAACTTTTTATGTTCTTAGTGGCCATTTTTATATTTTCTTTGGAGAAATGTCTATTCAAGCCCTTTGTTTCTTTTTTTAATTGCCCACCCATTTCATTTTGCTCACAATATTTCTTCTTAGCATGATCTATTACCAGTCACTATTCAACATTCATCTCATATTCCCCTTCATTAAATGAAATGAAAATCTATGTGGAAACAAAGTGATACATACATTATATGTGTGTGTGTATGTATATATATGTATATATACTATCCTTTATATATATATATATATATATATATATATATACATATATATATATATACATATATATGCACACACACACACACACACACACACACACATATAAATATAATATATAATCCATATAAGATATAATCCATGGAATAAAAGTTTATGATTCAGTTGAGTAGTTACATATAAATAATATAAAATAGTGTGTGTAGTAATATATCATATATAGCATGTTACATAATACAGCATATATATTATGTATACATAACATCAGTATATATACATACACTAATACATACTAATATATATATATACATTAGTATAATATACATGAGTACAGTATCTACAGACATAGTACATGATATATAGAGAGTATTTAGCATATACAGTATATATGTATATATTATTATTTACTCAATTAGGTAAGTTTCTTCATGGCATGGATTGTATATTTCTTTAACCCAGTACTAAACACAGTTAGGCACTCTCAATAAAATTATTAATTCTCAATCTTATAAATCAATAGCTAAAAATTTTATTGACTGAATAAATCTTTTATAAAAAAACAAATTTCTTGCTTTGATTTTCATATCTGAAATGAATTTAAATATCATTTAAAAGCATTATAATCAAAGAAATGGAAGAAAATAAAGCTCTGAATAAACTTATAAGTTCAAACATTTACAAAATTCTTTCATCTAACACACTGTTATGAAAACCTTAGAAAATAAATCTTCATTAACTATAAGAGGAAAGACCCAGAGAGTCCTATTAAAATAAACTGTTTAAAATACACTGTGTACATACGCCCACGGACAGGTGTCTATATACATATTGCTGCATTTCTAAAACCTATTAGAAGCCTGTTGTGCACCACTGGCCTAACTGCAAAACACTTAGGTGGAAATGGGCCAGTAAAATAGTCCCAAAAAAATGGTTATGGTAGAGGCTGGTGAAGAAAAGCAGCAATCCATAATGTTTTCTCCTCTCAAAAATTAACTACAAAAGGTACATGGCAATAGGAGAGACATACATCCTCTTATTCATAACAATCATTATTGCTACTTTCTAGAACCTGAATTTAAGTCAAAACAACTAAGTGAGTACCTGTTTTGCTAAAATATGACCTAAAATACTAACACATGAGGTCTGCCCTTTAAGCGTTCACAATCTAGCCCAAAAAAAATGTTTCAAATCTGACCGATATGAAATCTAAGGACACACAATAATTTTGAAGTCTTCCCTTTTAACATTCTCATACAATTGTGAGGGTAAGCAACAATGAATCCTCCTGTACAGGAAGCAACTATTTTCCTGCCCTGATAACTGCAACAATTTTAGGAAGCTTATGGTAACCCAAATGACACAGGGACCAATCATCCAAGTGCTCTGTGGAAGCTTAATGGGTCTTCTACAAAAAGGAGAGCAATTCAGTACTAAAGCACCCAGCACCAATGTGTAAAGAGAGATACAAAGGCCATCTGACAATGATAGCTGAGGGAACAAAATAAAAAACCAATCCCAAAAAACAGATGGACCAGCAAAAGTGGCAAAATTCCCCTGACTGTTTCAGTCTACACAAATTTAAATTCATAAAGAAATTTCTGAAAACACCAAAAGCAAACATTCATTGAACACCTCTAAGTTGTACAAGGCACCCATCCAATAAACAATAAAAACCGAAATAGTTAAGAATTGAAAGGCATCCAAACTGATGTTATGCTAGCATTGCGAACTCCTTATTCCTTTTTTGCTCAATGACTTGCATCTGAATCATACAAAATCTTTCATATTTCTTCATCTTTAAAATGTAATTGCCTCTAACTTAAGTGTTCTCACACCAAAAAAAAAAATAATAATAAATGTGTAAGGTGATGGTGATGGATGTGTTCATTAACTAGATGGGAGGAATCCTTTCACAATGTATGGATATATCAAATCCCTACAATATACACTTTAAATATCTTACTATTTAATTTCTCAATTATACCTCAACAAAGCTGGGAGTGGGAGAGAAGTAACAGTCTCCAATGACTAAGTCTTCCTACTACAATGGCAGAAACATTTTATCCCTGCTGTGTACCAATCTGTCCTTCCATTTACAGTTGTTGAGACAAGAGTAATGAGGTATTTTTCTATATGTAACTTTTTGAAAGAGCTTTGTCACTATCCCACCAATAGCTGGGATAATGTATCTAGACCTGAGATTAATTCAGCAAGGAAATGAATGATTTACTCTATAATGACCTTGGGTGTAACACCCTACAACATATCTAATGTGGTAAATAATTATAAAACAATTGTTTAATCAGCACATTGATTAAAGCACAAAATAGCCAATACAATCCCAAGGAAAAAGAATGAGGCTGGAGGTATCACTCCGCCTGACCTCAAATTATTTTACAAAGTGACAATAATCAACACAATGATACTGGCAGAAAAACAGACACAGACCAATGGAACAGAATTGAGAGTCCAAAAATAACCCCCTCCCATACGTTTGGGCAGATAATTTTCAATAAAAAAGCCAAAAACATACAGTGGAGAAAGAAAGCCTCTTCAATAAATGGTGCTGGGAAAATTGGAAAGCCATATGTAAAGAATGAAACTAGATAGATGTCACCATACACCAAAATTAACTCAAAATTAATCAAGGACCTGAATATAAGATCTGAAACGATAAACTACATAGAAGAAAACATAGTGATAAACTCATGGACCTTGGTTTTAGAGAAGATTTCATGAATGTGACCTCAAAGACAAGGGAAGTAATAGCAAAAATTAATGAATGGGACTAAATCAAACTAAAAAGCTTCTGCACAACAAAAGAAACCATCAACAAGACAAAGAGACAACCATCCAAATGGGAGGAGTTACTTGCAAACAATGCCTCCAATAAGGGCCTGATATCCAAAATATACAAAGAACTCATACAACTCAACAATTAAAACAAATAATCCAATAAAAAATGGGCAGAGGACATGAACAGACACGTCTCCCAAGAAGATATACAAATGACCGATGAACATATGAAAAGATGCTCAGCATCACTAGCTATCAAGGAAATGCAAAACAAAACCACAATCAGATACCACCTCATACCTGTCAGAATGGCTATCATCAACAGGACAATAACAATACACTTCTGGTGGGATTGTAAATTGGTACAGCCACTACAAAAAACAGTATGGAGGTTCCTCAAAAAATTAAGAATAGAATTACCATGTGACCCAGGAGTCCATCTTCTGAGTATTTACTAAAAACCTTGAAAACATTTATCCACAATGATATATGCACTCCGATGTTCATAGCGGCATTATTCACAGTAGCTAAGACATGGAAGGAAACATTCAGTGTCCTTCAATAAGTGATTGGATAGAGAAGGCGTGGTACATATATACAATGAAATATTACTCAGCCATAAGAAAATATAAAATATTGCCATTTGCAACAACATGGATAGATCTTGAGATTATCATGCTAAGCAAAATAAGTCAGAAAAAGTTGAGAACCATATGATTTCACTTACATATGGGATATAAACCTAAAAGTAACAAACGAATATGACGAATAGAGACTCATGGACATAGACATCAGATTAGTGTTTACCAGGAAAAGCAGGAGGTAGATAAGGGTAAAGGGGGCCAAATATATGGTGTCAGAAGGAAATTTAACTTTGGGTGGTAAAAGCACAATACAATATACAAATAAGGTATTATTGAATTGTACACTTGAAACCTATATAGTCTTATTAGCCAATGTTACCCCGATAATTTTAATTTTAAAAAAAATTAAAAGAAGGGCTAATAAATGCATTATTAAGTAAACTTTTTTTTGTCATAATTAAAATAAAAACTAGTTTTGGAACTGAAAGGAGTAAGCAACCCTTATCTAGAAAGCTTACTCTAGTACAGCTCATTTCAAATAATCACTATAAACAAACTGGGTGTAATATATCTACTCTTGGCTTTAATTCCAGTAATAAAATTAACTAAACAAGTAATGTGGAAACTAAGACATGGAGTTAGATATGGCAAAAGATTAGCAGGAAAAAGGACCCAAACAAAAAGGTTAAAAATTATGCTTTTCAGAAAATAAGATATCATTATAATACAAGTAAAAATATAAGTTAAAAATTTAACAAATTATTAGCTATAACAGTTATTTTAAAATGAAATACAGGTGTGGCTCCATAGTGTAGTGGTTAGCACATCTGCTTTAAACACAGAAGGTCCTGGGTTCATGCCCCAGGTGGAGCCACAGATCACACCCCGGGTGTGCCAGGCCCCAGGTGCACATGACAAGCATGTGGGAGATGTCCTGCCTTCAGAAATCCAGTTCTTAAGGGGAAATAGCAACATCCATAGGTCAGGAGTGGAAGTGGGGGGGGGGGGTTAAAGAGGGGGAAAAAATGGAATATAATGACCCAAAACCCTCTTCTCAAGGCAAATACAAGGTGAAACAAATATCACCAAATCAAGGTAAAATGCCTTGAATACTGATATACAACTTAACTTACTTAAGAAAACAAAATATTTACCCATTTCTAGCTGCCAAATGAAGGGGTGTACAGCCTGAAATATCTTGATAGTTAGGGTTTGCTCCTTTCTTTAATAGCAGAACCAAGCATTCCACCGATCCACAACTAAAACAATATTAAAAACAGTTGAGAAGCATTCAACAAACAGTGTTAAATTGACATAGCTTAATTAAAAAAACAAAATGCTCTATCAAACACATTATTTTTGAGATGCACATTAACCTAAAATTTGATTAACTACTGTTACAAATAATATATTTGTTAAAATATAAAGTCAATGACCTCATGTGCAATTAGCATGTAAAATCTCATACTGGTTGAATAAAAGAAAAATTTTAGTGAATGTACCCTTTTAAGTACATCTAGGAAAAACAATTCCCATGTCTAACCTACTGATTTTATCTAGAACAAGCTAAGACAGGAGATATGAGACTTGAGTTCAATCCCAAGGTTAACAATTTATTTAGAGAAAGAATATAAGCTTTGCACACTATTCCCTAAACAGATAAAGAACCACTCAGCTGTCCTCATATCTTTCCATAATTACTGTAGACCAACAGTGATTCAAAGCTTCCTGATCATTACTCTAGACCAGACTTTAACTTAAAACATCTTTAGACCTACTTTGCTGCAATGTGAAGCAAGCTTCTTTTCACACGTCCAAATGCATAATTAACATCAAACTTAGAATTTGATAGTAGCTCAGAAACAGACCTATGCCAAAAGAAAATTAAATAAGTTGATATGTTTTTACAAAAAAGTTTTAAAAGAACATAATAGCTAAAGTTAAGAGCTCTTTAACAATTACTCAAAAGATTCCATCCCACACAAACCAAAAAAAAAAACAAGGTACCACTCTCTAAGTACAGCATGGAAGGCAGCACAGTACCATCCAAACACCAACTGCCTGAGCTATAAACTAGTGCTGAAGGTTACTTCATCTGTGATCTATGTTACCTACTCTGAAAACATCTAAGATGCCTTCAGTTCTCCCTAAATTCTTAAGAAACAAAAAGGAGCGCTGGCCTCTCTCCTTGCAAAAATGGTGCCCATCTATATTAATTATGGCCAAATTAATAAAAATCAAAGACCAAAAAAAAACCTATTTTAATTCTATCAGCCAGGAAATTTAAAGCAAAAAATCATTTATATTTAAAATCTGTTTCAAAACATAGTTTCTCTTCACTTTCTTCTCATTACACCAAATTACCTGATGGCTGGCTACCTCATCCCAGTCAGATGGCTGTATCTTATGTGACCAACCAAATACCTGACTTAATATTGGACTACTAATTTAGAAAATCTCTTACCACAGAATTTCACAATTGACATGAATCTTATAAAAATCTTGTTTCTTAATTCACAAACAGAAAATTACAACGGATGTTCAATAAGTTGCCCCAGGGTAACATCTATGGTTCAAACTGCGTGTGTGTGTATGTGTACATACAACATTTAAGTAAATTTATACTTATCAAAAAGTATAAATTTGTGAAATTGGCACTTACCGATGTTGATCAGCCATAACCATTGGCATTAATGTATAAACAGCAGTTTCATTATCTGAGTTTAAAAAAAAAAAAGAAAAAATTAGTTTATCTCCTACTTTTTCCAAAGGGTGGTACTTTAGACTACTTTGGAGTTTTCTTAACTCCACATTAAAGGCAAGAAGAGGTGAAAGAAGGTTAGAATAGTAAAATATCAGAGGTACTGAAAAATCTTTAAAAATGCAGAATTTCTTATCCCCACTAATGCTTGTCCCCTCTATATCACCACAAAAGTGCTTAGCTTCTGGATTTGAGGAAAAATTAGAGAGCCAATATTTTCTGTAGCTTTAACAACTAAAATTTCTTTTACTTCCAATGAGGTTATCAACTTCATGTTTTATCATATTTACATGCTAAATAATTTTTAAAATGTGAAATATACATATTATTTGCTTCTTGCCAATATTATAAAAAAAATATTTTAGAAGCTGTTATAAAACAGTGTTAAAGTCTTTTACTTATTGGTTTAAACTATTCATATTTTCATTTACATATTTTATAGAATAAATTCACAGAAACATTATCCAAAAGTAAAGGTTAGAAGTCAACAACATCTATGATGACACATTATACTTACGTAAATTTTAGCTAGTGTTTGAATTTATTTTATTTATAACTGTCATTTCTCAATGCAATGTATATTGGAGGTTTAAGTTTATTAATAATTTATTTACAGGGAAGTAACAGTGACAACTCCCTGTTAGCCCTTAAAAAGTTAACAATGAAGCTTAAATTTATGAGTTAAAGTTTGAAGAGAAAAAGAATATCTGCATAGTATCAAAGTATCTCCCAAAAATATTAATTAATTACAAAGGAAAAATAGTAAATTTATAGTGGAGAACCCAAGAGAGATCACCTTAACTAATAAATGGTAACATTACCAAAAATGATACATATTGATATCATGTAGCCCCTGGTATGATCCACTAAGAATTGGCATATCACTTTTGTAATATTCTTGCCATTATAACATTCTTGCCAAAAATGCATAACTTTAATCATGAGAAAACGTTAGGCAAACCCAAATTAAGAGGAATTCCACAAAACAACTGATTAAAAAGTCTCAAAGCCATTAAAAACAAGGACAGACTGAAGAACTGTCACAGACTTGGAGGAGGCTATGGAAATATGACAACTAAATGTAATATGGTATCCTGGATTGCATCCTAAAATAGAAAAAGGACATTAGCGGGAAAACTTGTGATGTTAATTCCTTAGTTTTGATAATTGTACCATGGTTGTGCAAGATGTGAACATTAGGGAAAAATGGGTGAAGGGTGAATGGGAACTCTGTATTATTTTATGTAACTTTCCTGTAAGTCTAAAATTTCTTAAAAATAAAAGTTAAAAAAAAAAGAAAGAGAAGAGAGAATTATTATCATTAAAAGTGTCTTAAGAGACAAATCAACCAAATGTAATGTATGGACTTTGGATACTTACTCAGACAAACCAACAGTAAGGGGATATTTTTGAGAAGGGAAACTGCATATGCACTGAGTATTTAATGATAATACAAAATTACTGTTAATTGTCTTAGCTTTAATAATGATTCTGTGATCGTGTTTGAAAAACATTAGAAATATATAATAAAATATTTAGAGAAAATAAGGAATATAGTTATTACCATTTCTTCACATTTTTGTTTGTTCTTTTATTATTTGGGTATACATACATGAAGAGCAGTTTAGTCCTAATCAACATTCATAAATTCAGTATGCACATGCAACAACTCTTTAAGTATAAAAATAAAATACCAAAGAATCCTATTAATTAACAGCCAACATGTTTTAAGGTAACTAGCTTAAAGGCACTATTTGAAACACTTATCATTTGAAACTCTTATCATATGTATCATTTCTTTTAACCTCACAACCACCTTATGATGTAGGTAGTATGTTATCCATCCCCATTTTACAAATGAGAAAACTGAAGACTGAGCAACAAGCTGGTGATAATGACATTAAATGGCTGGAATTCAAACCTAGACGATTCCAACTCGCCCCAGCCACCAACCCCCAAGAAAAATGTTACAGTGCACCATATACACTATATGTTGTAACAAAAGGTCTAAAATACTTATTCTTCACATGTGCAACACATTCTAACTAGTTTTATTTTCTTCTATTTAAACTTTTTAAATCATCATTGAAATTAAATTGTTCTCATTAACTATCGGTGAATCACCACCAGCTGAAAAACACTGCACTTAAGCCTCTGTGGGCATGGCAACATTCTTTATATCTCCTTTAATAAACACCCCAATAAAAATCTGAACTTCTAAACCATGACCATTTTAATTGTCATTTCATAATAAACAGTCATAAACAAGAAATACCCTTATCTATGAAACTTGTAAGTCACGATAGTATATAATTTTAAGTGAGCACGAGTGAGCATCATAAAGTTCATAAGAGTTTTATTTACAGGGTACCTATTTAGATAAAATTTAGAAACAGATCTTATTTTCGAAGTCACATCTAACCCTATGAAAATATAGCTTACATAGACTAAGGGATATGAAGAAAATATAACCACAATCGTGGTGCTAAAAGAAGGCTATCTAGAAAATAGTATATTAAGAATGGAATAAGATATGGTGTCAGGTGCTTCCTTCTCTACTCTCATGAAGATACCCTGAGAACTAGCTAGGTATACAATAAAGTTTTCAGATTAATAAGTAAAATTTAACCTCTCACTTTATCAGATATGTTGGCCATTTTTATCAACAAAATTTCCGAATCCAACAATAAAAGGAAAATCTTAAACAGGAAGCTCACACTCATACACAATTTCTCTTCAAACCATCAAATGGGAGCAATTTTTAAAAAACTGATAATGATTCGACATTCAAATACATGCTAAAATAGTCTCATTTTATTAAACAAATTATATTCACTGTAATGCAATAGTTTCAGACTTTTCTCACATAAGCAACAATATAAACCAACTTTTAAAGTCAACTGAGAATGCACATCCCTAAAGTAATTTCCTTTCATTTCCTCTCTCATAAGAATATTTATGTCAGCCCTGCCAGGATGACTCAACAAACTGTACTTCATTACTTAGTGGCAATACTCTGATTTTCATCATCCCAAGGAAACAGAAATGTGACCTCCTAGTAACCAATTCAGTAAATCAAATATCTGCAATTTAATCCTATGCAACAAGGTTAATTTTAGAGTAAAAGCCAATTAAAAACTTTCCAAACTTAATAATCTGTTCCAATTAAATGCTTATTAATCAATGAATTCTAACAAAGCAGTTATTTCCTATATTTAGAGAGATCTCATAACTTATCTGTCCTTCAAATTCAAGCACAACAATCAGGATTTTCATAATTAGAATGTTATGCTCTTTCCCTCTCTCTCTCTAATCTCAAAGAATTCAAAAAGGAATCATCAGAACTCAGGGACAAAGACAAAGAAACAAGATGAGCAAATGTATAATCAAAGAAAAAAACATAAGCTAGATACCACTTTTGCCTAGAAACATAGGGAAAAGTTTCATTTTCAGTCCCTCTAGTTTCCAGGGAGTCTCAGACTGTTGGTGGAAACTCTCAAATTTAAAATTAGAGGGGACAGTCACAATCTTAAAAATATTGATATAATTAGATTTATAATTCTTTTTTTATGTATTAACTCTAAGGAAATACTTACAGAGGCAGACTAGCTTTAAAAAGTACAAAGCTGCTCCTCATAAAATCTATTATAAAAACAAAAATTAGATTCAATATTTGTTACATGTATTCTATGAAATCCCTGTCATTAAGCATATTTAAAGATACAAAAAAAAGTGATTTTCTAAAAGCAAAATAAAAAATATGCAGTATGAGCTTAATTTGGTAGAGAAAAAATAATATTGGAAGGAAATAAAGAAAATACTAATACTAATACTGGGTGGTGAAATAACGGATTTTTAAATTTTTCTGTTCAAAACTTTCTACAGTAAAAATATGTAACTACTTTTATTTATTTTATTATTATTATTCTGGTGACATTAGTTAATGAAATCCAGTAAGTTTCAAGTGTACAATTCAACAGTAAGTCAAATATATACTGCATTGTCTGTTCACCACCCATAGATTTGTTTGTCACCACATATTTGACACCTTTTACTACTTTTAAAACTAGGAAAAATTATCAACCCTTCTAAATCACATTTATGTTAAAAAAGAAAGAAAGAAAGAAAAAAATGGGATTTAAGTAAGCAATACAAATTGCTGTGTCAATACCTACACATGCAGTGTTCTTCCTCAATCTATACCTCATCTACTTGACTGTGGAAAATGAGAGCAGCACTTAAGAAATGGACTCGAAGTTGGAAGTTGGACAGAAAAGAGAAAGAAAAAGTTGAATCTGGGAGTCTGGTTACTGAAATTTATAGATTTTTTTCAGATTTTCGGTCGATTACTTCATACTATCAAAGTATCAAATACAAAATTATTTTTGAGAAACAGTCACCACAAATCATCCCTATTCTGAATCCTAAGTAGAGACGAAGTGAAATTTTTCAAAAAAATTATCCTCCAAATCCCGAGTCCCACATTTCTTTGATGACTCTCCCCAGGTCTTCTTCCCTAAACTACAAATCACCTCTCCAAAAACAATTCAAGGAAAGTTTGGGGGTGGAAATTTAATTAAACTAACAGATTTTTTAAAAATCACCCCTTAACTCTTCTCTCATTTGAGCATACATAAACAAAAGCCTCTTAGAGAGTCTGCCATCTCCCACTGCCACTAAAACGTCTGAATTCATGAGGCTGCAAACAAAACGGCTTTCTCATCTTTTTTATTACTAGTGTTTTGCCAGTCCTGAAGGAACCCTGGCATGCTGAACTAAAACTCCAAAACTACAGGGATCTTGCTTTATTCCTCTTCGTACACACTCCTGAGCCCCGACCTACGTTTGACGAATAATGAAGGTAGGTATGCATATTAGAGTGTAAATAGGTATACACACAGTATATTAAAAGTATAAGTTTGACATTTGACACCCTCTTATTTATCTTTGTCAAGATACAGTACTGTTCTACATTTTCAAAAAGAAATGAAAGACTGCTTAACCCCTTCTACAGTTTAAAGTAAACAATACTATTTTTGGAGCATGTCTCTATCCCCAGCAAGCAGCGACTGTAAAATGGCCCACAACTGTAATGTTTCCTAAATTCGGGTCTCCGCCCGGATTTATTTCTGTCCGTTTGCCAAAACCCTAAAATCGATAGTCGGAAGAGGCTTCCGTCTTTTCTGCTTCTTCCACCTGCAGGATCCGCACAGCTCAGGCCCCTCCCGCAAGCGCTCACCAGCCTGGCTGGGAGCTGCAGGCGACCAGTGGTAGGGGGTGGGGAGGTGGTGAGGGTTCCCAGCGCCCACCCCTCCCGTCTCAGGAAAGTAAATGTGGGCGTTTTCTCAGCTTTCAGTTAGTTTTCCAACGCGACCTCTCCACGGCCCGAGCCCCGCCCCCGCGACCCTCACACGCGGCCTCCAGCCGTCAAATCCGCGGTTCGGCTCACCGTCCGGCAGTTCCACGGTGCGAGCGCGGCGCAGCGAGCGCGTCAGGCGGTTGAGTTGCTCCATCGCTCTCTCCATCCTCGGCGCGCCCTCCGCGCTCCCCTAGCCGCGCCGGCGGCCTCCGCGCTCAGCGCCCTACATCCCGCCCCGACCCGTCCTACGGCCGGAGACACCGGCTCGCCCCAGCCAGCGCCCGGGGCTGCACAGTCCGCTCGGCGCCGTGTCCTCTGTCTGGGCCTCGGGTGTTGCCGAACCGATAACAGAGGGTACCCACACCACCACCGTGGCTGGCGCCCTTCCTGCCGCTGCCACTGCTTCCCTCCTGGACTCGCACGGCCTTCTGGGAACCGTAGTTCCGAGTCGGCCGATCTCCGCAAACTGGGCGGAGCCACGCTATGTGCGCGGGTGGATCCGCACTCTGGCCACGCAGAAGCCTGGGTAGGGCGGTGTGTGCGGCAGGCGGTGCCAAACTGGGGCGTACCTCCAATTTCTTGGAGAGACTTCCTGGATATCTCCCCTCCCACCTCTCTTGTTTTCCAAAGTTGTACGGGAGCCACTTCCTTCAATTCACCTTACATTCTATCACTGTCCTGTATAGCAGATTGGGGATTTGCACAGTTAAAAGAAATCCATCATTCCAGTTTTGGTACATTTGTCTTTCAGATACATAAACTGTTGAAATATACTATTTTTGTATGTCAAATTTAAAGAATAATAAAGTCAAATGCAAAGCCAGTATCCACATTTTCCTTCATTGCAAGTAATTTACAGCTTAATTATTTGTCTCCCCTGCTGGATGACTTCATGAGAGCAAGGACACCATTCTACCTTGTGCCTTGTATTCCTTTACTTAACACAGTACACGACACAAAGTTGAAACTTTGGGGAAGGCAGGGATAATGAATATTTTAGTTTACCTGGTACAATGCTGAAATGTCTTGTGATGACAGATCCCAGTGGGAAATCCAAAAACTCTGACTTTGTAAGTGGCAAAAAACGACAATGCCAACAAAGTGTGGAAGAAATGAATTATAAGGAAATCAGTGGCAGGGTGGGGAATCATTTGACAGCTCTACACAGAAGTTGAGCACAAGCCAAGGTTAAAAAAAGAAATTCGAGAAGCTGAAATATTTAAGAATTAATCCATTCAGGTAAATATGAGCCTGGCTAACACCACTGACAATGAAAAGTTAAGGTGGGAATTTTCTCTTCTTGCATATGCCCAGTGCCAAGATGCTATGAGAGTAAGAGAGCAGCAAAGAACTTGGGCTTTCTCAGCTTCTTCCTGAGAGAGTCAAAGTTCTTCTGGAAATAGATGGGCACTGGTGTCTTGAAGATGTTGGCTGGCCCAGAGGAAGAAAGCAAGTCTCACCTGCCCATCAAGGCTATGCAGGGGCTGATGGTGGCTGGCATGGGCATTCCCTGGCAATACAATCCTAAATCAGTTCCAATCTGCAGTTATCAGTCCTTTGTGCCAGTGGTGCAACAGGCTCAGGGTAGATGTCCTAACGGGTTGGTTCAGATGAGTTCTACCCAGTCTGGTAACAAGGTGGAGAGGTCAAGGTTTCAAAGGAATGCCAAATGCCATGAGCCAATCTGGGCCATGCCCGACCCTTTGCCATCTGACTTCAACTGAAAATATTCCAGCCTTTCTAGGCTTCCCCACACCATTCAGAAAATCAATATTCCCACCGCTGTTCAGAAGTTAGCACTTCAGTCCTTATTATCACCATCACTCTTTAAGCTGTTTCTCTGTATATATCACTTCCAATGTCCAATGGGCACCAAGCCTGGAGATTCTGTGCAGAAGCAGGAACCTCCAATAGCCTCCATGGTAGGCATCACTCTCCATGCTGGTCACTGTTTGCCACTTATTGCCATCACTGCAATAATGTTACACAATGCTGCTGTAGATTTTCAGTTACAAATTCTGCAACATGATGCAGTCAGTCTCTCAAATAACTCTGATCCAAGGTGTATGAAACCATAGTACTATAGGTTTATCACCACCTGTCCAACAGAACGTCCTACAATAGCGGAAATATTCTATAATCTGCACTGTCCAAAATAATAGCCACTAACCAAATGGGGCCACTGAGGGCTTGAAATGTGGGTAGTATAACTGAATTTTAAATATGTATTTAAATGTAATTAAATTAAATAGCTACATGGGCCTAGTGGCTACCATATTAGACAGGGTAGCTTATCATATCAAGAGGGAAGTTGCCCAGGAGGACAACAAAAAAGCCGACTAGCTCCTCATAGGTTATTAGCTAAAGAATTCTTAAATATTTTTAAAATAATTCTTTAAAAATTAAGATTTTCTCACTTGTCCTATGGAAACCAACACCAAGGATATCATATGAAAGCTTTAAAAGGTCATTTTGTAACATAAGTTTCGTTATCAAAAGCACAGAGTTTTTCACTTATAAGATTCCAGATTTTCTGTGACCCAGTTTTAACGATTTTTTTTTTATTTCTAGATTTTTTTTTTCTTCCCTGGAAATTGGTTTCTTGGAGATACCCAAGCTTAAGTTTCTCCATTTAAAAGAAGAAAACAATCAATTCAACAAAAGGCAGGAAGAGAGCAGGAAAAATAAAAAACAAAGAGCAAAGAACAATCATTATAAAAATGAAACACAAGAGAAGATGGTAGAAATAAGTCTAAACATATCCATGGTCATAATCACAGAAAATATAAACAGAGTAAATGCAATGACTAAATGATAGAGGTCTTAGATTATATGAAAAGGTAAAACAAAACAGCTATTTGTTATTTCCAGGAGACCACCATTTCCAAGAGAAAATGGGAAAAAAGAATATGCTCAATAAATATTAACCAAAAAATCTGGTTATTGTTATGTATTAAGTCAGCTTTCGCCAGGAAAACAGAACCAATAGGATATGTTCATATATAGAAAGAGATTTTCAACAAAGGATTGGCTCGTGCGATTATGGAAGCTGTTCAGTTCAAAATGTACAGTGTGGACTGGCAGGCTGGACACTCAGGAGATTGGACGGTGCAGATGAAGTTTAAAGGCAGTCTGCTGAAGAATTCTCTTTTGCTAGTCTTTCTGTTCAATTCAGGCCTTCAAGTGATTGGGTGAAGCCCACCCACATTATAAAGGGCAAAGTGCTTTCCTCAAACATCACTGATCTAAATGCTAATCTCATTCAAAAACACCCTCAAGATGGAAACATAAAATTAACCATCACAAACAATATTAATATCAGCAAAGTAAACTTGAAAGAAAAAAAAAATAGACTCAAAGACAGTCACTAAGAAGTTTACAATAGTGCTGAATCTATACCTAACAACAAAGACTAAAAATAAATCTACACTTGACAGAATTATAAGAATAAATTCCACCACCAGCAGTGATAGATTTATAATACTCTTCTCACTGAAACTGATAGAGCTAGCAGGAAAAGATAGGTAATTACGGAGAAGCCTCACCAAGGACATGTGTATGTATGGAACACTCACTCCACCTTACAAAGAGGAAATATATGTTCTTTTAAAGAGTGTATGTTACATTTACAAAAACATAAATGGTAGTTGATCAGTGTCAATCAGGAGGCAACATAGGAGATCATGACCAAAGCCAGGCTGGGATTGGGTGAGAACTGAAAGAAATAAAGTGGACATAGGGAGGTATCAAAGGAAAACAAAGCAGGCTGAAGGTTAAGGAAGGCAGGGGACACAGGAGCCAGTACAAGGAACTCTGGATCTGAGCCACGAGAGACAGCCATGGATCTCACTAAAACACACTTTCAGTACGCAAGCAACAGAATTTTAAAAATATAGTGCAGGATCTTGTACTTGCTCTGTTGGATTTCATCTTCAAATATTGAGGCCATTGCCATAACATGCAAAGATCCTTTTGGATCCCATATCTACTAATCAGGTTCTTGGTATCCTTCTGTATATGTATATCAGGTGCATCTTTGACAAACTCTTTCTCTGTAGAGATTTAAGTCAGATATAAGTGCTTAAACAAGAGAGGGCCAAAGGAAAAAGTCATTAAAATTGCCACTTAAAACTTTTCCCAGATTATTTTTTATTCATTAATGAGCTCTTTTGGGGAAAATGTTTCATCATCTATTAATACATCTAATTGTGTATTGAAAGCCATTTAAAAATGGCTGTGCACCTTTTGATCCATTCATTTCATCACTGGGACTATAGATTAAAGAAATAATCTGAAATAAAGACAAAAATTGATAAATAAATATATTCATCTATTCATTCAGAAGTATGTATTAAGTACCTTCCATGATCCAAGAACCATACCAATAAACAAATAAATAGTACCAGCATACTTTCTATGGGAGAAGATACTTCTTAAATGATAGTTTTCAAATAATTACACTAACAAATATATAATAACAAAAAGACATAAGTGCTCTGGAAGAAAAAAAAATCATTCTGTGAAAGACTGAAGACATCTAGAAATGCTTTCCCAAGAAAGAGACACTTAAACTAAGAATCAAAAGATGAACAGGGATCTCTAGACACAGGAGAGCGGATGGTGAGGAATGTTTTGGATGAAAAAAATGGAGTTTGCAAGGATCGTGTAGTGCATATAATGTTTAAGGAACTTAAAGCTGTCTTTCAGTTTTGTCACTGAAAGTCAGGGAGTGAAAGGAGATACACTGTAAGATGCGACAAGAGGAAGCAGTCCATACAGAGTTTGAAGACCATGATTGGGCCTTTAGCATAAATGCAGTGGAAAGGCATTAAAGAATTTTAAGCCTATGGGAGTAATATAATCAGATCTGTCTTTGGAAAGGAAAAAGAAAAGTCTCTTCACATATGAAATATGGATTGGATTGATGGCAGAGTAAATAAGGAGAGACTAATTAGTGGGCTACCAATTATTACAGGTGAGAGGTGATTGTCTTTTGGACTAGCATGGGTGACTCTGTAAGTAGAGAGAACTGGATTGACTAAGAAATGTTCTAGTGATAAAATCAATAATACCCAATGATGGATTGACAATGGAAAGGAGAAAGAGGAAGGTGGCTCATGCAATTTCATGTATGATGGTACCATTCCCAGGAACAGGAAACACTGTAATCAACCCAGGTTTGGAGGAGGAGATCATGTCATGGAGAGTTTGAAGTACCTTTGAATTAGTAAAGTGGGGATATCAGATAGATGATTTTATGTATGTGACTATTCTGAGCTAGAGATATATTCTTTGAGACATCAGTGTACAGACGGGGTTTGAAGCCTAAGTTGAGAGTACAAAGTGGAAAAGGAGAGTTAACTTATCCAAGACTGATACCTGCAAGTTGACCTCCCAAAGAGAGCTAGCTTCCTGAAAAAGCTCAATGGAAACTGGGTAATATAACTAGTAAACATAGTCTATCCCAGTAGAATATTGATGTGTTGGCTCAGGCTGTGCATGAAAGAAGAGTAATAAAGAGGTTACTAGAGTTGGATGTGGGGTTGAGGAAAGGTTTTTTTTTTTTTTTGCTTTGTTTTAAGTAATCGGATAATTGAGGATGTTTTAAAGCTCTGGTTGAAACAATTGAATATTCTAGAGAAAGAGGAATGTCTTAGTCCATTCTGGCTGCTATACCAAAAACACCACAGACTTGGTGGTTTAAGTAACACTTAAACACTTATTTCTCACAGTTCTGGAGACTGGAAGTCTAATATCATGGTTCCAGCATGGTTGGGTTCTGGTGAGGTCCCTCTTCTGGGCTGTCTTCTTGTATCCTCACGTGACAGAAAGAGAGCTAGAGAGTTCTCTGTGGTCTCTTTTATAAGAGCACTAATCCCTTTATGAGGTTCTATCTTTATGACTTAATTACTCCCAAAAGACCTCACCTCCTAATTCCATCACATTGGGAGTTAGGATTTCAACATCTAAATTTTGGAGAGATACAAATATTTGGTCCTTAAGAAGTAACTGATGATGTAACATCTAAAGTGCAGGAAGCTTTGTAAATAAATAAGAACTCCTTGAATGTCAATAAGAAGAAAATGAGTCCATAAATTGTGGTATGTTTGCACGTGCAATATTTTGCAGCCATCAAAAATGATACATGAGAAAAGGACAGCATTGATTCCAGTGTAAGGCAGGAGAGAAGCTTTGGGGCTGGAAAACTAAGTAACACGGGCTGCCATGAGAGGGAGACTCAGCACTGTCTTCCCTTTTAGATCTTTCTAATTTTGACCTCTGTGAATTCATTTTCTTCAAAACTGTGAATATAAACAAAATTAGTAATTTTAAATAATCAGAAATAATAATATATATGAAAAGTATTAATAGAGTGAGCACTATAGTTGTCTCCAAAACATTCATTATCCCTAGTTTTGATGCCAATCATATTTCTTTTTTTTTTTTAAGTGGAGGAGTTTTTAATTCCATGAAGGAAACTTTCTACATAAGAGTAAAGAAAATAACAAAATAAAGCTCATATACTCATCACCTAACCAATCAGGTTTTGGCAATAGTCCCATTTACTCTCCCACCTTCATACTGGATTAGTTTAAAGTAAATCTCAGACATCATAGCACATTATCTATAAACATTTCTTATGTATCTCTAAAAGATAAGGACTCCAAAAATAATTATAATACTACTGTTATACATAAAGCATTTGCAAAAATACGCTGATGTTATCAAAGATCCAGGGAATGTTCAAATTTTTTCAGCTGTCTTAAACAATTGTAACAATTGGTTTATTGGAATCAGAATCCAAATCATGCTCACTAACACATTTTGTTGATATTCTCTACAGTCTTTATTATTCTATAGGATCCCCATTCTGTTTTTATTTTTCTTTTTCCTTAACACTTACTTACAACTCTTAATTGTGCCCATGCTTTTGCACAGCCCATTACCAACTCTACTTCCAACTCCAGGGGCAGGTGGCTCAGGTATAATCTCATCCCTGGCCACTCCTGATAATTGATGGTTCAGAATTGGACCAGTGAAAAACAAGAAGTTGCTGAGAACTTGTAGGAAAGAATCTTCCTCACTCTTTTGAGGAAGCCTCCAGAACTCAAGCATTCTCTCTCTTCTTCTCTCTCAAATATGATATTTATGGCAAAATATCTATTGTTTTACTAAGATCAGGAATAAGGCAAGAATGTTTGTTTTCATTACTTTTCTTCAACATTATACTAGAGGTCCTAATCAGTGAAAATAGTACTGGAGTAAAAAGAGAAACCACAATACCTACATCACATTACACACAAATTAATTTGAGAAAGATCTTGAATCTGAACATAAGAGTTAAAAATTTAAAGATTCTAGAAGAAAAATATAGGAGACTATTTTTGTGACCTGGGAGAGGCAAAAGACTTCTTTACAAGACTCAAAAAGCAAAAAAAGCATAAAAGCAAAAAATTAATGTTAGTTTTCAAAATTAAAACTTATGCTCATCAAAAGGTACCATTATGAAAATGACAAAGCAAATTATCCATGGAAAAAATATTCACAATGCACATATCTTATAAAGAATTTGTATATGAAAAACTCCTACCACACAAGACAACTCAGAAAACTGAAGATGTTTGTGCTATAGTATTCTCAGGAAACATGATAAGTCCCCTGCGATAGAAAGACATTCTAACATTCTGACACACCAAGTTAATAAGTGTTTATTTCATCAAAGCAAGAGGTTTCTTCTCTAAAACTAAGATGAAATAATATTGGGATAGGGTGAAAGGTGTTCTTTCCAGATAACATGTGAACTTAATACATAGGAATTAGTACTAAAAAAAATCTAACTGCAGTAAAATATCTTTTCTATTTTCTTAAGTCCTGAGATACTACAAATGTTAAAGACATATGCATTAAAAATCCATATCTAACACTATGAATTCAAAGCACTGTAAATATCAATTATTTTCCCTGCATATCAACCATTGGAAGTACATGCCAACCACAGCTCTTCCTTGTGGATATAAATTGCAAGCCACTAGAACCTTTTCAGGAGTAGATTGTTGCAAGCCTGCATGAAGTTCAGTATTAAAAATGTATTAGCTCTTGGGAGAGATGTAAATCATGAGATTTTCATAAATCGTACAAATTGTGAGTGTGTAAAGTAGGTGCTTTTGGCTTTGTTAAAATAATTTTGATATTTCAAAATTTCTTATACCTGTTGCAAAAATTTCATGGTTCATACTAATATTAAAAACAGTAAGTCTTCCAAAGTGATCATTAGAATATAAATAGACATATTCAACATACAAAATGAGATCCATACCAAGGATTTAAAATTTTTAAATCATTAAAGCATTCGTAGGAGTCTCTAACTTTCACAATAAATGAATTGAAATAAATGATTAGTTCTACAAAAGTTTTCTGAATTTTGTAGTAAGTTTAATGACTTTAGTGATCACAAGAGTGTGAAAGATCATGTTTTCTACCAAAAAAAAATAGTGTGAAGAAAACTAGTATCATTGAACTTGTGTATATTTGAAACCATTATTATTTGTATTGAGTGTTTTCCCATTTCAGATTCTGCCTTTTTTTAACATTCAATTTGGTTTAGATAAAAGATGTTGGTGAATTCATTCCATCATCAGTAACTTATTCCCAAACTCAATGCAAATGAATACTTACGTGGAAGGTGCAAGGTGGAAGTACAATAAAGAATAAGACTTTTTTTACTCACAAGGTGTTTAATTTTTGGAAAGAGAGTTAAGTAAGACATGTACAGATATGACAGTAATACATAGAAAACTATGGAGAGTCCTTTAGGTTGTGCCAATAACCCTGGAAATGTGTGAGAGAGTATCATCACTTCATTGTAAGAAGGGAATAGACTCAAGAAAAATTTCATGCCAAAAGGTGGTCAAGTTTACACACGGTCAGTCAAGAAACAAGTAGGAAAATCTGATTAACAACAAATAATAACAGTTGATACTTGTTAAGCATTAATAGCTGATTTAGCTGAGGCTCATAAGTAATTGGATAATTAAGACTGACTAACATGTGTTAGTAAGATTTCAGTTGGCTTTGAATACCATGCTTAAGAGCTGGAAGCCAATTCCTCAATCAGTGAATAGTAACATAATTAGATGGTAGTACAAGAATGACAACAGCTAAATGAGTTATGAAGCCACTACAATTACACAGGTCAGTGGAAATGAAACACTGTATCAAGGTGGGAGCAAAGAAAAAAGCTGGATATGAGTATTGTGGATAGACAGGATGCAGAATCTAGATTCTAGATGGGTAAGAGTTAAAAATGACTAGGGGTAGTCAGGAGTAAGTTCTTTTGAGGGAGAACGGCTTGTTCAAAAGTTGTTAAAACTTTTTAACAGATTTTCATGGAGGAAGAAAATTATTTTAAACTCAAGTTATCCATTTCTCATGAAGCTAGGTCTGAAGCATTTGTACATGTTTGAGCCTGTCTTTTCTTCACTTTGATGCAATGGACTTGTTGATGAACACACGTTACCATGTTTTTCACTATTTACGTGCACATGTTGTGTTTCTAACTCCAAATCATTAGATTACAGTCTGAAGAGCCTTATCAGGTCTGAGTCTGGAGTATGGGATGGTCTTATGCTACACACATTTAATAAATGCATCTGTCATCTGAGTACTGAGTTTCCACATCCATGTCAGTGTGGATTTAATTTAACAAAATCACTTTCAATTGTCCATGAAGAATCGATGTGGCCACCTTTTCTTCAAGACAAATAGTGACATGAAAAATAAAAGGTCTAATTTGCCAGGGTAGAGTGATTTAGGCCCAGGGATCAAAGACATGGGCATCCTAGCGCCAACACCGACGCCCAAAAACTGGGATTCATTCAAAGTGTCTGGTTTCGAGTTTCCTCATCTGCAAACAGATTTATAAATTAATAGTCGGAACTTTTTCACTTGCAAGTGACAGAAATATGACTTCAGCTAGCTTATGTTAAATAAATAATTTTTCAATACAATGAGATAGTTCATGGACCCCAAGAGGTGGGAGCACCATTAGAACTCTCTCTGGTTTCTGTCAGAATTATCTTCCTGAAGAACAACTTAAAACATTTCACTTCTCACTTTAGAATCCATGTCGGTGTCCCCATTCTCCACAAGGAAAAACCTACACTCCTAAGCATGCTATTTAAATCTTGCTACAGTCTGTCCTCAAACTTTTCAGTCTTATTTTAATAATTGCCTGCATTTATGAAGTCCTTCTATAATCAAAATTTGTCTTAGAGGGAAACAAACCAGCATTAGAATTCCTGGGTCTACCCCTACTAACCATGTGCCTTGAAAAAGGTTCAACACATGGAAGCCTCCATTTTCATCATTTGCAAAATAGGGGTAATTACAGAATCAAAAAATAAGTATTATTTCACTTATTTCATTCTGTATTTCATGGTGGAAACATGGTCTCACATCTTCCAGCTTTTCCCGATGGCCCATTCTTGGATCACGGTGCAGGGTCAAGCTATCTAAATGGGCTGCTCTATTAGGAAATATGTGTATAGGAGATGCAGTTCCCCAAATTGTAGGAGCCAAGAAATGCAAAATAATTTGGCCAATACAGAGGATGTGAATTTATTCAGTATTAAAAATCTGTATCTGGGAAACATTATCCTTCTTTGGCACATCTTTCACATCTAGTCTTGCAAAATGTTGTTAAGCTTTTTTTTTTCCCACTTCTTTTGTTTATACTTCCAGCTTTGTATTTATCTCCTGAATCCTTCTTCATGTTTATCACTATCACACTTCCAGGAATTCTCACTTAATTGAATATCTTAGCACTAACTGCTTTTAAGAAAAAGGTAAGCTGAGTTGATCTAACAGAAGCTGCTGTCCTCTCTACCTTCCAAATAGCCACTGTGCCTCCCACCATTCTCTTGATGCAAATTGGCCATTTAGGACAGGATCAAGAATCCTTAGCCAGCCTTCTCACTCCGCATCTTGGGGGTGGTAGATTTCATGTTATCAAGGCACAAGCAGTTTCTTTACAGCTTTATTGTACCTGGACACATACCACAGCTCCAAGTCCTTATTTAAGTTCAGCTCTACCTAATGAACCATCGACTTCTGTGTCTCATGCTACTTCCTACTTAATCCCACAGTTCCAGTTTAACAACATTTCAACATTTTGGGTACCATTTCTTCAATTAAATCTATGACTGAGTATGCCTATAGCATTCACAAAAACAGGGCTTGACTTCACATGGAAATGTAATGAAATAAGGATTTCAATAGGGAAAAACATTAAAGAAAGTTGAATATATCTTTTCTTCATAATTACATAAAATGTGGATACATGGGAATGCAAGTATACAGATTTAGAAGTTGAATGTAGTAAAACTTTCTTGCATAGTGGTACTTTCTTAACTGAACACTAACTCAGTTGGGGAGGGGAGATTTTTTTAAATCTTCCTAAATAATCTATACGGAATATTTGCACTCTCTCTCTATTTACTTATCTCTATCTCAACACAGTAGATCCAGTTACAATTCTTGAGTCATTGTGGAGAGAGGTTTGGTGGGGATGGGGCAGAAGGCAGATGAAAGAAGTAGGTACTCTAGACTAGATGGCTGAGAAATAGTGGGGGCAGGGAGGGGGATCATCTGCACTCTTGTGCTTGGAAGTGATGCTTGGAAGTGATTTCTGTTAGAGGATTTTTATGGCCCTGACCACCTCATTTCTGGAAGGAACTGTTCCAGGAGTATTGAGGATAGAAAGGGTTTTGATTCTCATCAAGGATCACACATGGCCATGTACTGCTTACAATGATGTTCAGAAAAGTGTCACTAGGCTGGCACTTGGGCTGAGAGCAACTGCACAGCTATTCTAATCTGAGCAGCTTTTTTATAATTGTGTTGATTATAACAGTAAATATTTTTTGCAAGATATTATCAGATTATAAGGCTAAAAGAAATAGCCTTTCCTTCTTCTGGAACCTCTTTATTTCTCAAAATCCCTATTTCATCATGTGTTCAACAGATGGAAAAAGAACAGAGCCTGTGTTTCATGCTGAAAGAGATATTGATGAATATAGGGTGCTGTCCTTGTCTATAAGTGAGAGCTAGTGGTGGAGATGGGGAAGAGGTAAAATACATGGGAGGAAACAGATTAAGACATGCACATTTTAATTCACTGAACACATATTTATTCTGTACCTATTCCATTCTAAGTACTATTCTCGGTACTGGGGATATAGCACTAAACAAGACAGAAAATATTCTTGTCCTCGTGGGTTTATGTTCAAGTATAGAACATTTTAAATATGAAAATAAAAATATAATATTTCCTATTTAAAAGTTGTGGTTGTAAAAGTCAGAAGGAACCACAAGTACAAAAGTCATGAAGTGGAAAACAGTTTGGAGTGTTTGAGGAATAGCATAAAGTCCAGTGTAAATAGAGTACAGTGAGCTTGAGATAAGTGTTAAGAAATAAGATTAAAGAAGTATTAGGGTAGATAGAATGTAGTTTGATGAGCCACCAAATGATTTGTACCAATGGAGTGATGTAATCTAACGTATATTTAAAAAATATATATTTCTCCAGCTACTGAGTAGAGAACAAATTGTAAGAGATATAAAAGTGCAAAATAAGAAGCTGTAGCAACAGTTTAGTAGAGGAATGGTAGTGGCTCAACCAGGATTGTTTCAGTGAAGATGGTATGGCTTTTGAGGATTTGTTGATGGATAGGATGAAGAATTTAAGAGAGAATTCAAGAGTCTAAGATTTAGAACCTAAGGATTTTGGCCTGATTTACTGGGTGATTGGACTTGCTATTTACTGACATGAATGCCACTAGAGGAAGAGCTGATCTGTGAAGGGAGGAATCAAGAGTCCTTTAAATTTGAGGTATTTATTAGAAATTTAAGAGAAAATTCATCAGGTAGAAGTTGAATCTTTAAGTCTGGCATTGAGGAAAGAGGTCAGGGCTAGATATATTACATTTCTCATCATATTGCATTATATATCTCATCAGCATTGGATAGTATTAAAATTATAAAACTGAATGAGACCTCTTAGGGAATGACTGCAGATAAAGAAATCTAAGGTAATATGCCAGCCAAGACTTACAGTTAGGGAAGGTTAGATAGGTGCAGCAAAGCAGTGAAAGTTGGTAGGTCAGAAGTCAAGAAAAAAAGTGTTTAGTGTTCCCAAAAGTTAGAGTTAAGAAGCCTGAAAACTGACTCTTGAATTTGGCAATATAGAGGTCATTAATGTCCTTGATAAGTGCAGTTTCAGTGGAATGATGCATGTGAACCTGACTGGAATGAGTTTAATGGGAAATGGAACAGTTTTCCTATATTGCCAAAGACAGTGTTAATTGGTATAACTCATTCGGAGGACAGTTTGACAGTGTCTATAAAAATTGTAATGCACATATCTTTGACCTAGCAATTCAACTTGGAATTTACTCTGTAGATATACTTGAATTTGGGCAAAATAATACATGTAAAGGTAATTTTTTAAATTGTGGTAAAAATTTCCATGGCAAATTTTTTAAAATGAACCATTTTTAAGTGTACAATTCAGTAGAATTAAGTATATTCACACTGATGTGGAACCATCACCACCATCCATCTCCAGGCATTTTTCATCTTACAAAACTGAAACTCTCTATCCATTAAACAAAATTCCCCATCCCCTCTCTTCCCAGCCCCTGGCAACCACTCTTCTCCTTCTGTCTCTGTGACAAAGAGGTGTTTTTTAACCATTATTTTGCAGAAATTAACACTGTTAAGTTAGTTCAACAGAGAGATCATTAGACTGAACTGGTTCTAATGCCTTAGCAGCCTACATAAGCAATCCAAGTACTAAGCCTGTAAATGCCTCAAAATTAAAAACTAAGGACAACCAATCACAAACATCGAACCACGTGCTTTCCCAAATAAGGCAACCACTTTTGCTATAGCCCAATCCAATAATTTCCTTGCTTTGCTTACATGTCTTCTCTGTAAGTCTTGACTCTAGCTCCTGTTAGTGGAGTGCTTCTAACTACTTCTGGTTGTATGCTACTCAATTTG
Organism: Macroglossus sobrinus; assembly: GCA_004027375.1. Classification (NCBI taxonomy): domain Eukaryota; kingdom Metazoa; phylum Chordata; class Mammalia; order Chiroptera; family Pteropodidae; genus Macroglossus; species Macroglossus sobrinus. Next base: position 731,423 of record PVKZ01000169.1, read on the forward strand.
AGTAAATTTTGTTTAAATAAACTCTTAAAAATCTTTAATATGCCTCAGTTCATCTTTAAGCAATACCCATCCAACTCATCCTATCATTTTCTAGCTCTTTCATCCTGTTTTATTTTTTCTCCTTATACTTATTTCCATCTGACACATACAGTTGTTTATGTGTCTCCCCCTACTGAAATGTATGCTCCCTGAGTGCAGGATCTTCGTTTATTCTTGTTCGTTCCTATGTCTTCCAAACCTAGCATAGTACTTGGCAAGTATAGGAGCACAACTATTTGTTGGCAGAAATAAGGTTCCAGGGAAAAAGCACTCCTATTCTAATTTCATGGTTATTTGATAAGGTCCTATCCTTGAGGATGTGGATTCTCCAAGTGTTGAGCCCTTAGTTCTTGGCTCCTGTTTCTCCCCAACCATCAGTTCTCTACCAACACAACTTTTTTCTTAATGCAATTTTTTATCAATTTCTTATCTTTTTCAACAGTTCAAATTCCTAGTCCCCTTGCCCTTCCTCTCTGATCTCCTGACAACTACTACCTCCAGTCCATTGATGGCCCCAAAATACAGGAATATATTATTTCTTCCTTTTTCTTCATGTTTATTAATTAGGAAATATTATCCTGAACATAAACACATAAAGTTTCTGGAGTAGAGACAGATCGTTATTAAAAGCAATGTTTAATTGCTTAAAAGTAAATATGATTCTCCATGTCCCAATTTTTTCTCCTGGGGTGGAACAACAAAAGCCAGATATTACTATACAAATAAAGGACTTGTATTGTAAGAGAGGAATGCCCCCTCCCTGCCAAGAATCTGGACCTATATACTGAAGAGAAGTAGCTGTCTCCTTCCCTACTAAAGTCTCCTTGGAGATAGAATGGAGAGGATACTGGGTTCTCTTGCAACTAAATCTCTCTGGGGTAAAGATAAGACCACTCTTTTTAGTTTTACAAGCCAGCGATGTCTCCAAAGTCTTGACTTTCATGCCCCACCCCCAAGTGTAAACACATGTTTGAGGTAAATCTCTCTAGAAGTTTCTCATTATCTAATCAGTCATAAGTTACCTTTCAGGGCTTGTTGGAACAAAGTTTCAGTAACATTTGTTCAGAAAGCCCTAGCTGTGCAGAAACAAGCATTTTCTCTGCAGCCCCACACTATCTTACTCTCTAAGTTTGCTACTGTCCATCAAAAAGCTTAATCACAAGCATCAGAAACTTACTCTGAATATAATAGGCTGAAGAAGAGTCACTAGGAGACATACAGCTGGGTTTGGAAACAAGGCAAGTCCAAGCAGATCTGGAGAGCAGTCAGGTTACAACCAGAATCATTCCACTGAAAGAGTCTGATGTGACTGCTAATGAATGGCAGACACACAGCCATATAGCTGCTATCAGCTGTTAGCTGAGGACAGCAAACACTGGTTGACACAGCACAACTTCTATTGCTACTGCCACCACACACACAAAAAAATGGATTAGAGAATCCATTCTTAATATCACTGATTTCCAGTTTAAACTCTGGGCCTGGAGTATCTGATTGGCTGAGCTTAGGACATGTGCTTCTGACCTAGCTGCAAAGGACAGTAACAAAAATGTGAGCCTGTCTTTCTACAGTGAAAGGTAGGCTCTGACTACAGCTAAAACTTATGGACAATTTACCGCCAACCCCCCCCCCCCCAAAAAAAAGAAGGAAGTTCAGAGCTGGGCAGCCACAAAAACAATTGTCCACTGTCTTCCTACTCTGTCTGTATTCCTTATCTCAGTTTTTATCTACTTCCATCTAAACATATAAGCATCATCTTTGAATTGTTCACCCTACTCCCAATAAATCTCATAGTTCTGTAGCTGCCCCCTTAAGCATTTCTTCTTCCCCCTCTTAGGGTTAATGAGATATAACTGACATATAACATTGTATTAGTTTAAGATGTACAACATACTGGTTTAACGTATGTATATGTTGCAAAATCATTACAACAAGTTTAGTTAACGTGCATCATCTCAAATAATTATATATCTTTTTCTTGTTATGAGAATTTTAAGATCTACTCTCTTAGCATCTTTCTACCATACAACATGGTATTGTTAAATATAGTCACCATGCTGCACATTACATCCCCAAAGCATATTTATCTTATACTTAGAAGTTTATACCTTTTGTCCACCTTCATCATTTCCTCTACCCCCTTAAACATTTCTTGTATCTATCCTTTTACTTCTATCCCCATTACCATCGCCACAACTGGGCCTTCATTATTTCCTCTTGGATTTCCATCTTGATGTTTGCTATAGTATTCTATTTGGTTCCCCTAAGCCAGATCTCAATCCCTGCAATCAATCTTCCACAATGCTATTATACAAATGTCTTTCTAACATTTGACCATATCATTCTCCTATTTAAAGTCTGTCAAGATGTCTTCATCACATTCATAGTTAAATTCAGACTATTGGAATAGCATACAAGGCCTTTCTAAGGCTCCATTTTCAGTTTCATTTTCTTTCAATATTCCACTCTATGGACCCTGCAGTCTAATTGTGACAAAATACTTGTTCTCTAAATATATAATGCTTCCCCACATATCACAACTAGGCATGTGCTGCTGCCTCTCCCTGGAATGTCCTTCCAACTTCATTTACTTATTTAACTCCTCTTCCTTCAAGATGCAGTTCATGCTACCCCAAGATGATATGAAGCCTACCCTCTGTGATTCCATAGCTTATATATCTCAGCTTGATTACCATGTTTTAAGTTATTTTACTGTCTCCCTCACTGAGTGATTTATTTAAGGTAAAGTATTGCTATCTCCATCTCACCATTGCCTTCAGTATTCAATATACATTTGGAGGCAGAAAAGAAAGAGGATTTCCATTGGACAGATGAAACTGAGACTTAAGAAGATTAGATGAGTTATCCTAAGCTATACAGCTAATTATGGCAGAATTAAAACTAGAATTCTTAATACCTAACTCACTACTCTCTCCTCTCTACTATAACTTATCTTCTACAAGGCATATTGTTGCTTATGAAAATCTCACTGCTAATTTGATTCCGGAAATTTGTTCCTACCTACTGAAGGGCCATATATGTTTTTAAGTAGAAATTGTTCAAAGATATTGCCCCAGTAGCAACCGAGTAGTACCTCAGGAAAAGTTGTCCAGATTTTATTCATTTCATATAACAAAAGTTCTATAATAAAGTATTTAAAAGTCGAAGTCTTAAGACACAGTTGGTCTGCCTCAGTGAAGGCTGAGGTGATGGTACTTACAGGAAGGCAAAACTCTGGGTTTTGACAAAGATAAATACTGTATGATAGCACTTTTATGTGCAATCTAAAAAGGACAAACAAATAAATAAAGTAGAGACCTGGTTACCAGGGCAGTAGGGGCAGGGGATGGGGAGATATTGGTCAAAGGATATAAAGTTTCAGTCAAAAATTAACAAGTTTGGAGATCTAATGTATAGAAATTATAGTTAATAATATTGTATCACATACTTAAATGTTGCTAAGAGAGTAGATGTTACATGTGCTCACCGTAAAAAAGAAATGGTAACTATGTGATAGGTTGGAGGTGGCAGCTAATACATATCAACACATTGTACACTTTAAACTTATACAATGTGTCAATCAAATCTCATGAATACTGGGAAAATAAAGAAAACAGCTCATTCAAAGGGAAAAATCTGGGTCTTAAGGAAGTAAGTACTGTTGAAAGACAATGACATGTCAATAATATGGGGCAGCTTTGTGCTATTATTGTTAAGCAAATTGGATGATTGTTTATACCTCTGCCAATGTTTAGATGCTGTAATTGCAGTAACTCTTGGGTTAATAAAAGTAACAGAGAGTAACAAGCAGCCATGAGCACATGGGTGATCCAGAACAAAATTGTCAGATTCTGCATGTGAGGCTATAATTATAGAACCAGAGCAGAATCCACCATGACTGGAAGTCTAGTGTGGGTCAATACCAGGAGTCTGGGAAAATTAGAGAAGTATTTCCAAATCATTACTGCCAGGTGTTTTGTAGCCTCAGGTTAACAAATTATCACACTTACCTGAACTATGGTAATAGTAGGCCATAAATGCTTTTTTTTAGTCTTTGAAATTTCATTCTTTCTTTTGTTTTACACACCAGAAAGGCTCAGAAGTTTGTCATTAGAATGAGACAACAAACTTAGTCCTATGAAAAAATAGGTATTTTAAATAGAGGAGTAAATTTATATTTAATGGGCATTACTACCTCTCAAATACAGTTAAGTTTAAAATTCAATTGGCAGAAAAACATTATACAATATGTATGTGTGTGTGTATATATATATATATAATAAAACTATATACTTATAGATTTATACACTAATATCAATTCATTTTTTTTAAAGTCTACAAGGATAGTACCTGTGAAGAACTTCATAATGATGCCACCTCTGATAAGAAACATTATATTGAGAGAAGTAAAGTTAAGGTTACATGCAGCAATTTATTTTACATGTTTCTGAATTTTTAAAAGATTTTATCAACAACAAAAAAAGAAATCCAAAGTTGAATTAAGTATTAATCTTATTTTAAAAAACTCATGGATTAGTGGAACAGAATTTAACCCAGGCTAGACAAAATTTCCCATGACCTTCATAACTGTTACTATGACACAACTATATTATAAGCATGTTTACATAAAACAGTCTAGAAATAATTTTATATGCATCTGGTATTTTATTATATAGATGCAGTATAATTTGATTCCTGTGTTTTGTTTCCAACTATTTAAAATAACTTTTAAAATTTTTGTTATGAAGTTCTCCAAACACAAACAAAAGAATACAGAACCCCAAAGTATCCATAACCCAAATTCAATGATTATCAGTTTAGTCCAAACCTGTTTGCCTAAAATGAAAACTTTATTTTCTCTACTCATATAACTTCTTTATCTTTGTAATCATCTTTATCTAAAGCTAAACAGATTTTATGGATAACTGGATTCTGATCCATTCACCATTCTTGACCTTTAAAACCATAATTAACCTTTAAAATCATCTTCCATTAAGTATAGTATTATTTTTCAGAGTTTCATAACTATCAGGGACAAACTTATTTAAAATCTAAATCTTTTACAATTTTTCTCTGTCCCTGTGACAATTCAAAAATATAAAAATCTTGTGCAAAGAACTACAATGATAATTTTGTATATAAAGTTATCAGGGTACATTGATGAAAAGTTAAGGAGTTGAGTAAAATAGAGGGAGTCAAAAAGGAAAATAATTTGGAAAAAAATCTAAAGGTTGTATCCACACTTACCATTTTCATTCAAGCCATAGTCTTTGAATTTAAGCATCTTTTGATCAAATGAAAATAAACTCAGGTGGTAGATGCAAGCCTAGGTCACTATTTCATTTCTTCCACATAGCATCCTCCTAGATGTATTTGAAACTTAAAATAGTGTTGTCTTGTCCAATGCATGACAAGTGGAACTCAGAGACCATGAATCAATCTGGAGGGCAAAGTGAATGAAATGTAACCATATGGTGTTTCAGCAGAATGGTAATTCAGGACCACGGACAGCGGCGTGCAAGCCTCTCCTTACTGTGAGTAGTTTGCTCATATCAAAAAGCATCTGCTATCGTATATTAGGAGGAGCTAGAGCAAATGCACAGAGATGGTTCAGAGGCCAACTGTAGAGGCCAATCTAGCATCCACAGAGCTCAGGCAGAAGCATGGTAAATACCAGCAAATCTAAAGACAAATATTCAGGAATCACTTTCAGGGAAAGAACAAAGGGAAGGATTGGAGTACAAACTAAGAATGGATAAAAAAGAAAAGGGAAGACAGTCAAACTTGAGAACTAGAAACAGCATTTTGTAGTACGAAAGCAGGCAAGTAGGTCTACACAACAGTGCAACTGGTTTAACGTCCTCCTGCCCTTTGATCTGAATTCAATTCATTCATGTTGATTCAAATCCAACAGCACTCAATGCATGGCAATAACAGTGAGATAAAGGTTTTAAGCAGTAATCCTGGTGTGGACAGATAAGAGCTAACAGATTTGCCCTCTTCACAGGCATGAACAAGATTGAATGGATGCTATTGATTACACCTGTGACCTAGGTCCTCCAGAGCCCTCATGGTCTTGAAATTTGGAAGCAGATACCTTAATTCACTGCCAATTTTGCACTAACCCAGAGGAGATCAAACAGAATGAAAAGAGAAGTGAGGCTGAGGAAGAGAAATCTGATGAATATGGCATGATTACCCCCACCTTCATTTAGGTATTTCATTTTAACATTTTTTAAAATCCCTCATAACAAAATACTACTTTATATGGACATCCTTTAGGAAGAAAATCAGTTTGTGTGTGTTTGTGTGTGTACATGTGCATATAAGTTGAGGAGAATTTTGGTCCTGATATTATCCAAAATAAAGAGTTGCCAAAAAAAATTGGAATAGACAAGTACACACAGTATAAAAAAATATTTTTTTATTTCAAGAAGAAAACTATCTCTTAAAGGTAAAAAGAGAATCCTTACACTCTCTTTTTACATAGTTTAAATTAAGAACAACCTTATTAGAAGAAACAAACCAAGAGAACACTAGGTAAGATTCTTAACATCAGACGCTCCTTTCACAGGGATTGATAATGCTGCCAACTTTGCGGGAAGAAAATGTGAATAGAAGTTCAAGAATTTGGTAAATAAACAAACAGAAGTAGTGGAAGACCATATACCCACTTAATTTTGCTGCATCACTAGTATAACTATTGTATATGCAAATGTCTGGCACTAACATAAGTCTATTCACTGACCTCTACAATGGATTTGGTATAATGTGACTGACTGCGTGGATGCCCTCAAACTTCTTCAATGCTCCATGTGTACTTTTTTCAGATTTGTGCTTTGTTGGTTATAGGATACCTTCCTAGAAAAGAGACTCATTCTTGTTCAAAGATATACAGGAAACCATATTTCTGCTAAACCATATTCAGGACTTGCCTAACATCTAGGACTATCAAGGGACAAGCTTGGATCATAATAATTTTTCTTCTGCATATTCTATAATTAGGAGCTTTAAGCCAACTCCTAGAATTGAGGCTGGCATATTTTTTTTTCTGTAATGGGCCAGATAAATATTTCTAAGCCTTTGTGGACCACATAGTTTTCTCTATCACATATTCTCTTTTGTTTACAAAATTTTTTAAACAACTTAAAAATGTGGAAAACATTTTTAGTTTAAACAGACTACAAGCCAGGTTTGACCCAAAGGATGTAGTCTGCCATCTCCAACAAGAAAAATAGTTGGAAGATTAGCGTTGCTTTGCCTAAAGAAAGTAATGAGATGAGGGTGTGCCAATGAAATCAGAAAAATATAAATAACTCTTTTAAAACATAACTTTTTTTTTTGCAAGGAATGTATGGACATGCAATTTATGTTTTGTTTTGTTTTGACAACTAAAATTAATTTGTCTATTGTATGAGGATATTATTTGTGTATTCTGTATAAGCAATAATGTTTATAGAAGTAAAACTGATGACCAAGATAGCTGACAAACTCAAGTATTCACTATCATTCTTGATTTTCTTCCTGATGTCAGAGCTATTTAAGTAAAAATGAGAGAAAAGTTTCTTTTTATATTATGTGGAGAAAATCTGCATGTGTGTGCATTATACATAGGAATAGATAAAATGTGTGTTTACATATGTGATAATGACTATATAAGGGAGCTAATAGAATATAATTGAATAAATAGGAATAGTCATTACACAGCTAACTAGTTTTGTTCAATTAACTAGTTTTGTTCAATCTTTGCCTCCCATCCCCATAAGGTACATAGCCACTTATGTAGTAAAGAAGTCTCCAGTGTTACTTTATAGAGCAGTACTCATGTCTGGAGTGAAGAGGGTTCTGTGCTTGCCTGACAACCATTGCTAAGATACACCTTCTCCATTTCTATTTAATCAATTAGTTGCTCCTCTTAGAAGTTTTTCATAAATATACTTATTTAGATTAAGCTTATTGTTAAGGAGGTGACACCGCCTGCTACAAATGGATCCCATATGTGCTAATTACCTTACAGAACACAGAAGCTATAGAGATTAGGGTAATGACTTGGATGGATGAACAAATAGGTCAGCTAGAGATGAGTGAACTGATTTGTCTAATATTAGAAATGAGCCCTACAAACTCCCTGCCTGAACTAAATCATTCAATTGCTTCTGTAGCTTTAGAATTTAAAGTATGGTTTTAAACTTTAATAGTTTTAAACTTTTACGTATTTGCCAGTTTTCTGCTTCTGGAAATTATAAGTGATATAAAAACATACTAACAAAACTACATTCCTAGGGGTTAATGATTTATCAAAAGATTCTCTGCCATCCTGCAGGGCTTTCATAATTTCCCTAACACCCGTCATATTAAGTCTCTAAATGTGAAAATCCTCAGCCACTGCATGGGCTGCAGGCATGAACAAATGTCAAAATGTAACAAAATATTCTTCCATAATATTTATCAGCAGATCGTAATTTCTGATTTGGATAATAAAAGGTGATAAGTTTGGAAGCCAACACAGATGGTTTGCTCATCTACGAGTCAAGGAACACAGATCCTTAATTCATTTCTGTCTTTAGGGGCTTTGTGAAGTTATGACATTTAACCCCTCACTGCCTCATTTTTCTCTTTTTATAAAATTGATTTCACATACTAGTATCTATAACTCAATTAATGCTAAAGTTATTTAAAAGAAGAAAAAAGAAATGGTACTTTATTTTGTACTTCTACTTGCCTTTCAAATGCACACATCTCAATTTTTATCCCACAAAAATAAAAATACTGATTCAGTGACAGAATCAGAAGGCTCATTGGTCAAATAAAAAAAGAAAGCTAAGATATTAGGCAATGTGATCTGATTTAACACTAGTTTTAATTTCCTTAGTCATCCAAAAATTATCTCTGTATGTCCTGCCCAGACATCTTATCTCTGTGGTAAGACTTAAGTCAGAGAATTTAAATAACACCAGTTTTTACTACCACAGGAAAACTTGAAGGTTACTCATATGACTGGATGTAGTTGGCCCCTACTGAGTCAAAACAGGAGTCTAGACATGTCTAGACTGACTTTTAACTTTCTATTCTTCTTCTCTTTTCTTCCCTGTCATCTTTCACATATGTACACACTCCCATGCCAACCACTCACCTGAATAAACAGTATGTTGTATCAGATACCTGTCCCCTGGCTTAGTTCCATTAATTCTAAATGGAACCCTCTAGAAAAAGAAGTTTCAAAATGAATTTCAAGGAACACTTTGTATGGTACTTTGGGGGGCACAGTTTGATACAAGTGAAAAAGAGGGTATTCTCCACACATCTTCTCACAGCACACTATGGCTTGGCATCACCCACAACAGCTTCAGAAAATGCAGTGCTGCTTCAGCATCTCTGTATTTGGCGGCTCTGAAAGCAAAGAAAAATGGCACCTTCAATAAATTCAATACTCTATTGGACAGGGGCAGCAAAGGCAGGCACCACTGCAGGGGCTTCTTTTCTAGGGCAGCATGTTAAGTAAATGATCAAAATTTCAGAACATGAGAGGGGCTTCCTAAGATGATACAAGACATGCCCTGGGAATTTTGAAGGTGCTTAGAGGTCCTGTAATAGAAGATGGAGGGCAGAAATGTTAAAATTTGATTGATCACTTATTTAACTCCATTTATACCCACAGTCTGGTAAAAACTGACAAATTCAGCTTATGTGGATTTCCTGGTAAAATACAGATTTCAAATATCCTTTCCATGGTGTTCATAAACCATGGAAATGAATAAATTTGATCAACAAGATATATGTCTGATTTTGGCAGAAATATAGTTCCCATATTCATATGTTATAATGAGAAAAGTGTTGGGAAGAACCATCACTAAAAGAAAAAATAATTTCCATTGAATTTTGAAATTCTACCATTACTTTTTCTTAAGTACTGCTCTTTAAGAACAGATCTATTCTTTTACCAGGTGCAAAGAAGCTGGAAAGGAAGTTAAGGGGGCAGTGAAGAAGTGAAAATGATGGGAAACAATTAGGAAAATGTCTCATGCCACAGTCCCAACTAATGTTATTCCTCTGGCCAGAAGTCAGGACAAAAGGGTCCTGTCATTCCCTGCTTCAGTATCCCCCCTTCACAGTGTATCCCTGAGCAGTTTCTAATTGTGCTGGTGAGACAGATGGCAGGACTTGGGGAAAGAATGACTGGATTTAGAAACAGAACACCTGGTTTTAGACCTTTCTCTCTAAATAGTTAACAAAGGCCTGGGGGTTATAGAAGAGAAGTGGCCAAATTTATAGTATTTGCCAATTTTTGTGATGCAAATATTCCCACCATAACCTATTTCAAGCTACCAGCATGACATCAATAGATGTGGAGTTGTGAAGAGATTTGAAGTGGCATCCTATCATATAATATTGCCATCATACAGATACAATAGATATAAATAACCTCAAGTACACAGATGATAAAATGTGATAAAATAATTAGGAAATGAGTTCTGAATATTTCTTACTCGTGTGTGTGTGCATATGCACGTGCACGTGCTTAATAGTTAAATTTCATTGAATTACCATTGTGGATGAGAGGGGTTTTTTTTTCATTTTTTTCTGACTGAAGTATAATTGGCATATAATAAACTGTACATATTTAAAGTATACAATTTCATAATTTTTGACACACACACACATATATATATATATACCCATGAAACCATTAACAATCAAAAAGGTGAACCTACCCATCACCGCAAAGCTTTCCTTGTACCCTTTATAATCTCCCCTCCTGCCCATCTCCAACCTCACTCTCTCTCCCAGGCAATCTGTGATCTACTTTTTGTCATTATAGACAAATCTGGATTTTTCAGAACATTGTATAAGTAGAATCATACAGTATGCACCCTTTTATGTATAAGTAGAATCATACAGTATGCACCCTTTTATGTTTGGGTTGTTTTTCAAAGTTTAGTTTAAAAATTTAAAAATTTCATTTAAAAATTTCTTTTAACTCTTTGGGTGTCATTGTGGATAGTTTCTATTGCTATATATTCAAGTTCACCAATATTTTTTTCTGCAAGTCTAATTAGCTGTTAATCCAAGCCAGTAAATTTTTTTCATTTCAGACATTTTAGTTGTCATCTCTAGAAATTCCATATGGACGGGATTCTTTTTTGTTTTTGTGTGTATGTGTTTTGTTTGTTTGTTTTTGTTTTTGTTTTTTGGTATCTTCCATGTTTCTGCTTAAATGTTGAATGCAGGGAATATAGTTAACTGTTTTTATCTGCCTTTTTTTGCTAATCATAAACTCTGTATCTGTTCTAAGTTGGTTTTAACTTATTGATTTTTCTTCTTATACTATTTTCCTGCTTCTTCACATTCTTGTTATCTTGGATTGCATACTGTGAATTTTACTTTGTTAAGTGCTTTATATTTTTGTACTCCTAAAAATTTTCTTGAGCCTTTTTCTAGATGTAGTTAAGTGACTTAAAAGTTTATTCCTTTGGGGTTTCAATTTTAAGATGTTTTTAAGATGAGGCCAGAGCAATATTTTGTCTAGTCCATGGTTAATTATTCCCTATTATTGAGGTAGACCCTTCTGAGTATTTTACCTAAGTTATGTTTTTCTAGCTGAGGGGGAACGTGTACTATTTTAGATCTTGTGATCACAGAGTATCCATACTATTCCCTCTAATCCTTTCCGATAGTTCTTTTGCTAGTCTCGTGTGATTTCTTTATATGCATATGCTGATCAGTACTCTGCAGAACACTATAGAGAGACCCTATATAGAGTCTGAGATGCTTTCTCTCTGCAGCTCTCTCCTTTCTAGTATTTTGTCCTGAGGATGCTAGCTGCCTTAGTCTTCCTGAACTCTCAGCTCATTCTCTACATCTTAGGGAGTCCGGGTTCTGCCTGTGTTCTCCCACTCTGCTCCATAGCCATGAACCATTATCAAGGCAGTAAGCTAGGTACAATTATAGAGTTCCCCTAATTTTTTTCTCATCTTGCAGAGATTACTCCTTTATTACCAAATGTCTAGTGTCTAGAAAACTGTTGTTTACTGTATTATGTCCAAGTTTTTAAAAAAAATTTTCAATAAACAAGTAAACCCGGTCCTTATTATTTTAATTTGGCAGGATGCACGAGTGATTACCTTTATTTTTAGTATAATGTATTTAATCATAAGTTTACACTATTTAATTTTTAATGATGGCTGTAATCACCATGTCAATCTACTGGCTAACAAAATTCCTGAAAATTCAACTACTGGCTCACACAAGCCAGTATAAGCTGCCTGCAACACACCTCTGCTTGAGATTTACTTTCTACATCCATCTGAGAAAGAGACTATTTAATGTAATTTAAGATTACTTTTAGTTTATTAAGTCTAAATTCCATGGTGATGGGAAGAACTGCTCTGGTCAAATTTTCAATAATTTTTAAAAATGGAGTAAATAAAAGAAAACTAATAAATCCTTCAAGATTCAGACTCAGACTCGGGATTTAACCTTCTGTACTACTCTCTCCTCTTTACTCCCTTTATGCAGACCAAGACACATATCTAGTTCATGCCTTTGTCGCCTCTAGACTAAGACATTACTGTAACTGACATCTCTGCTTTTTGTCTTGTTCCTTTTCAGTTCTATCCTCTGTACATTTGGAAAATTATCTTTCAAAAACCACAAATTTGATCAGGTGCGTCCATGACCTGTAGGATGAAGTCTAAACTCTGTAGGATGATATATAAGGCCTTTGTAATAAAAGAAATCTAGTAAAATAAATTACTCCCACATCTCATTTCCCTTGGTGGTATAATATATTCACACCTATGTCAGGGCTCATGGAGGCACAGGGTGCTTCCTGCCCTTTGACTTTCAACTTGGCTATGTGGTTGCTTTGACCAATGGGATGGTAGAAATGTGACATGAACAGAGGCTTGGAAGGAGCTTACATGGTTAGACTTGTGCTTCTGCAATCACTAATCAGGAGAACATATTCTGGCAGCCTTTATCCATACAGCCTGAGCTCAGAATGAGCTATGTGGGCTGGACCTATACAGCCTGAAGCAGAGCTCCCCAGCAACCCCAGTCTAGATCAGCCCTTCTACAACTGACCTGCAAATCAATAAGCATGAAAAGAAATGCTAATTGTTATAGGCCACAATAATTTTTTGATTATTATGCAACAACAGCTGATGGATACGATAACTAACCTTTAAGTTACTAAACCTCCATGCCAAGAACTTTCATATTTATTAGCACATTTAACTTTCACTATAACTTATGAAGTAGTCTTACTTATAGTACAAATAGAAGAAAAGATATTTAGTGAGCTTCTGTTAGTCACTTAAGTTTACATACTAAGTAAGTGTGGTATATATGGGATTTGAATTCAAATTTGTCTTTCCCCACTATACACTTTCACTTCCTACTGCTCCCCCAATTTCTTCTAATTTCTGCTTTAGCAATAATACTCTAAAATAGCATTTATATCTCTAGTCTTTGCACATGCTGTACTGCACTAGGCACATGTAGATATCCAATACATATTTATTAAATGGCTAATGAATAAATGAGTCTAAAAAGCCTCTCTTTTGTCAACTGGATAATTTATAGAGATCACTCCTAAGTGAAGTTTTAGAAATCACTCCTATGTGAAGCTTTTCTTCCTCTCTCCAATAACTTCCTGCTTTGTGCTTTTCAATCTTTACCATAGTTCAAATATTCTATTAGAGTAAACTATACATAATTCATAAAACATTTTTCTTGCCTTATAATTTCTCAATGTTAAGGTTTAAAAAAATTAATTTTATGTTTCTAGGTCTAGTCTGGGAATAGTATGTGCCTAATAAGTGTATGTTTTCATTCCTAGCATTCTTTATGATCACCAAAATTGTACTAGACCTAAGCTTCCAGGAACTTCCAGTGAATTTAAGCATCCTTACCATCTAGTGATACTATCAACCTTCATAAGCAGACATTGAAGAACAATTTTAAACTAGTATGTTTCTAGGGGGTTGGAAAATGCCTTACCTGTACCTCAGGATTTCCCATCTCTCTTCTATGTACCTCTCTTCCATTCACCTCTTGAAAATCATTGCATATTAGCAGGATATTATGATGGGAAAGCTCTGTACTTATGAATGGCATACTTGCAAGGGGAAAAACATCTTAAAATTCTCTGTTTAATTTCAAGGTTTCAAAATGATGTTTCTTAACCAAACTATTTGAAATGGATAGTTTCATATGGAGAAATAAAATTACCTTAAGTACTGAAGTCAGTACTTTTAAAACCACTTAGAGCCTGCAGAAAAAGACTGGTAAGATTTTATCAAAGAACGGCAAGAACCACTAGATGTCAGCACTTATGAACTGTAATCCTTGAAATTAAAGCCAATGGCTTTGATATTGGTTTATGATATATAATAAAAGATAATTAGAAAACATGAAATTTTCGCTTAAAATATATAAAATAATATATTGAGCAAATAATAAACTCAACCATGGTGACAATTCTTATAACAATAAAAATCTCATTTTAACTGACCAATTTGCAAGCTCTGGAGGTCCATGAATTGGCACTTTGCCAAATCAGGATCAGGACAAAATTTTACTTGCAAGGATTCTCCATAGACAATACTCTCTTGAGATTTCAACAACCAAATAACTGGACTTTGAATCTATGTATATGGGATTTTCCTCAGGCATTGAGATCAAGACATTCTTCACAAAAGAACCACACACTGCCTGCACATGTACCCTCCCATGTAGCTTCTTGCCAGTTGCCCAACAACTTTCTTCAATTTCTCCTTTAAATTTAAGCCATGGAATCACATTCCCTAGTGCCCCTCTTTCGAAGTATACTCAGCAAAACAAATCAAAACCAGTGCTCTGACAGGCTGCTTAAAGTAAAAAAAAATTTTCTTTGGTCCTCTAGAACACAAAAACCCCTCTTGGGCTGCTTTTGAATAGCAAAACAAAGTTAACATACACCAAGAGCAAGGATCATGCCAAAGGTGTGTTCATTGGGCAGTGTGTGAGCCTGTGGCTGAAAGTAATGCAAGTCTAATTACTTAATGAACCATTATTAAGCTGGCTGGGGTTGAGTAAGGCATGTATACATTTGGCTCAGTTGACTGACATTATTTTGATCAGAGTCTGAAATAAAACAATAGAATTTGTTAAGCTATTAGATAGATACTTCCATAGGTAGCCTCAGAGATATCTTCTATATCTCAGGTTCTAAAATACCAAGAGGCTAATTAAACAGTCTCCATTCCTGTATCATCTGAATTTAGTTTTAAATAAAAATGGTCTTTATTCTTAATTAAAAATAAAAATATGGTAAAATCACATCACAGAGTTAACACTCCTATTGAGCATGACTTATGATAGAGAAGTGAAATAAGGCACTAATAAAATAAGGCACCATTTTCCCCAACAAATTTTTGTTTGCATGCTCTGAGAATTTTGTCTTAAACTATTATAGTTAAATTATCACTATATACTAAGATTCTATTTCAATAATTATAAGATTTATGCTCTGCTCTCTAATCATAATAAGTAGTTATTTAAGCTTAATTTCTTTAAATAGGTTTGATATATATATCACTCATCCTTTCTATATAATACGATCATTTATTTTTATTTATCTCTTAAAGATTAAGAAAAAATTCTCGAAGTGCTTTTGTGTACTTTAGTAAAGACTATATAGACAGTTATAAAAAGAGTTATGGTTATATGACATTGTCTTTTCTCATTTTAGAGTCCATATTTTATTTAATCTCCTTGAGAATCAAATCAATTACATGAAACTTTGTTCTTCTGAAGTGTGCTCTTCATCTGTAATTTACATCCTTTATTCCATTTTGGTTTTCTTCATTTCTGTACAGGTCCCATGTAAGTGTTTCTTGCTATTTGCCAAAAAGTTGGTGTGGTGAAATTGTCTTATTGCCTTTCCTTATTCACCTGGGGATTGTTTGAATCCTTCCCTTCAAGTACAAGCTAGAAGTTTCATTCTGATGCTTTTTAATCAATCCCTAGTTGCCCAATAGAGTAGGGGTAAGTTTAAAAATTGTTGCTATAGTTAGCCACAGAGTTAAGGCTTTATATTAAAAACTTTCTACATCACTGTCCAGTCACATCAAATTATAACAAATATTTTATCTTTCCTATTTAGTGCAATATCCTTGGTTGTTGACTTATTCTTTAAAGTGAGTCACATAATTTGGTTTAAAAATCAGGTTACTGTGACATCTCACAGTTTTTTTTAACAATTTTCTTTTTTTCATCCAATCATCTTTGTTCCTCTGCTGCAAATTTGGTTCCTAACATTTAATCCCCTCTCTCTTAACCTGATTAAGAAGTCAGAAAAGAGAATTTTAAAAATTATGGGTAGTGGCCACAGAGTCTATTACAGCTGACTGGCTGCATTGGGGAAATGGGCTCCAGGAGACTTGATTTTTGCCTTTCTTGCTGCTTCCCTATACTTTCAGCCTTGCATCTTCAAAATGGGAGTACAATGTGCACCTTATTACCTTGACTTACTTCCGATAATACTACAAATGCCCCAAGTAGGGGAAAACTTTGCTGATGCTTTGGAAAAGCATATACCAAACTCTGAACAGAGAATTCTATTTGTTGCATTACATACTTTATCATGTTCTAATTTTTTCAATAAACTTGTTTCATTTCAATAATTTTTAAGATTAAAGTTTAAAAAATTAATTTTTAATATAGTGGCAAATAAAATTTCAGTACATTGGAAATTTAAATGTAGAATGGCTACATGAAAATAATAAAACCATTTGTAGAAAAAAATGGATAGGCTTATGATTAAAGAAATAGCAAGAGGCTCTCTTTCTGCTACCATCTTGGTTCTGAATTCTCTGCACAAAATGCCCAGTGAAGCCACAGAAACCATCCCTGCTACAGAGCAGGAGTTGCCCCAGCCCCAAGCTGAGACAAGAGTCCGGAACAGAATCTGACAGTGATGAATCAGTACCAGAGCTTAATGAAGAAGATTCCACATAGGCAACCACACAACAAGCCCCGCTGGCAATAGCAGCTAAAATCAATGAAAAACCACTCAGTAAAGCGAAACAGAGCCAGAGTGAAAAGAAGGCACGAAAGAATATGTCCAAAATGGGTCTTTGACAGGTTACAGGGGTTACTAGGGTCACTATCCAGAAATCTAAGAATATCCTTTTTGCCATCACAAAATCAGATGTCTACAAGAGCTCAGCATCAGATACCTACTTAGTTTTTAAGGGGCCAAGATCGAGAATTTATCTCAGCAAGCACAGTGAGTGGCTGCTGAGAAATTCAAAGTTCAAGGTGAAGCTGTCTCAAACGTTCAAGAAAACACACAGACTCTAACAGTACAAGAGGAGAGTGAAGAGGAAGAGGTTGATGAAACAGGTATGGAAATTAAGCACATAGAATTGGTCATGTCACAAGCAAATGTGTTGAGACAAAAGGAAGTTCAAGCCCTGAAGAACAACAGTAATAATATTGTGAATGCTATTATGGAATTAGCAATGTAAACATCATAAAACAAGGACTCTTTTCTGGTATTTTGAAAGAGTAACTGCAGCTTGGTTTGAAATCTGTCTGTTTCTATCATCAATAAAGTTATAGCTTCTTGTGGGATGGAAAAAAAAAGGAGTATCAGGAATAAAAATTTTTCCAAATGAAAATATATATATACTAGAACAAGGGCACCAATTTTATTGAAATGCAATGAACATTGTATTCAATATAATCTAAATGTCAAATTGAAAAATATTGAAGGTCTAGAGCTTCTTATTGAATTAATTTACTTCAGAAATATTAAAATATTTGAATATGCTGGAAATGCATTTATAGAAGTGCTCTGATTTTCCCAATTATCATGAAAACTATTCCAGTTCCGTTGACTGCAGGCACTAATCATAAGCCCTTGAAACAACCTCCCAGGTATTTCTATGAGATAGTGATGATACTATAGATGCTCATGCACACACACAGATATTATAATTTAAAACGAACAATTTCCTCATGATATACTAATTATTATTTAAACTGCTTTCAAATCACATGTTCAGCTAAGTAAGGATACCTATGTTCCAGGTCCTTGGGGAAGGAACCCTGCAGAAACTTGAATCTAAGGAACTTCAGCATCTCTGTACAACTCTGAGTTAACCATTTATTTTATGGCTAACTGCCTCAAGTTTGTTTTGCAGATACAGCATTACTGTAGCAAAGTAAGCTGTTAGATAAAAACACTGTTCTATAAATCAGTATCAGATATTTTAGTCCCAATCCTGCTTCTTATTAGTTGTGTGAAGCACAGATCCAGTTGTCTCATGTTTATGTGTCCTGTTATTGTCCAAGCAACCCTTGGGGTAATTATATCATCCCCTACATCTCAGTCCAATACGTTTCTGGGAGGAGATGAGAATTGGCCTCAGCTTCTACCCACTGTTGGGACTTGGACTCCCTCCCAAGTGCTGTTCCCTTGACTAGCCCATGTGGCTCATGCTCTCCTTTAGTAAACATTGCAGAATTCTGTTTCCTGGCAACACTTTCTGGGCTACTGCTTTCACTATTGTCCTGATGTTGGCACATTTCTTTGCATCTCCAGCCACGATGTGTTCCTGGACTTTGTTGTACTAACCCCGCAATGGAAAACAGTGATGTGATAATGTTCTTTTTTAATGAAAGCCTTTTGGCCTCCGATACAGCTATTACTAAATGATTCCTCATATTACTGAAAAGTCCCCTTTCTGAGGGCAGGCACCAAATCTATCTTGTTGATTTCCATATTTCTAGGACACTTGCTGGCACATAGTAAGTCTTGGATATTTGTTCAATGCATATTCCAAATCCCTCTCAAGAACTGGCTAGAGAGTATTTAAATAAACCTGGCTTTAAAAATTTTCTTTCTGGTGGGCTTCCTTCCGGTCTAAGTAAGATGGCATAAATTTATATCTCCTGTTCCTGCTAATAAGTACAGCTATAAACGCTGGAAGTAATGAGAAAAGCAACAGGAGACCTCTGAAAGGTGAAGAGAAAAGGCAGATTAGTTAGGGACTCAAGACCTGAGGAACAACACAATGGCTGGGTATCTTATGGTCCTCCCTTCTCAGCAAAAGAAGGCAAGCCAGACTCTATGTTTCTCAAGCCCCAAACTAGTGACAAAAGATGTCCCATGTAGGGTCATTCCTTGCCTGGGTCAAATGGGAGTCCCTCCAAAAACACCAGACAGGCCAAGAGTATTGGCAAAGGAACAGGACAGAAGCTCCTATGACAATAAATGGCCCTGAGGAACTATCCTTCACCCCCGTGAGCTGAAAACTTCCTTTTCCTATCTAGAGGCAAGGTGGCTTGGATTGGGGAAATGCCTTTTGTCCCAGCAGGACAACAGCAGGGATCAATGGAAAGCCGAGTGACACCAAAGGAATAAAGCAGACCAAAATAGTATAGCAAAGACTGAAAATTTAATTGTCATTTGTTGGGAGCCATTCTTGATGAATGCCCTGCAGACAGGGTTGGAGTTGTCTGCAAGCTAGAAGTTTGCAGAGCAGGTGGGCTTGTTTACTGAAGGAGGAAATTTGGCTTAATGTTGAATGTTTCTTGCCCCAGGGAATAAGAGACAAAAACAGGAACAAGGATGTTTTGGGAGAATTTATGTAAAGGTCAGCGATCATTTGCATATGTGTGGGTGTTGCTTCTCCAAGGGTATATATATGCTGTGCTAAATAAACTCCAGGCGCACGATTCACTGTTAGCCCTCCTGACTCGATCTCTCTGTCTCTCTGTTTTTCTCAATCCTCACTCCCCATCTTGGGAACTGTTCGATCTTAGCCGGCGGGCTCCGGCAGTCATTGGAACCACACTCTACAAGGAACCAGGACCTATATGCTAAACCTAAGCAGAGTGATTGCCTGCCAAAATAGAATTTCCTAGCACAAGAAAAAATTTCTACTAGAAGCCCAAATAACCAGAATATAATAGAAAATCACCTGCCATACTAAGAGTCAGAAAAACCACAATTTGAATGAGAAAAGACAAGGAAATGACATCAACATTGAGATGAATTAGATGTTGAAATTATCTGACACGGATTGTAGAGTAGCCACCATAAAAATGCTTCACTAAGCAATTATGAATTCTCTCTTGAAACAAATGAAAATACAGAAAAACTCAGAAAATAAATAGAAGTTTTAAAAGAACCAAATGGAAAATAGAAAACTGAAAAATACAATTACCACAAATCAAAAAAGATCACTGGATATGTTCTACCATGGAGTGGAGAAGACAAGATAAAAGCAATAATGTTGAGAAAATAAATAAAATTAATCAAATATTAACAACAACAGACTGAAAAGAACAACATTTTCCCTGCTGATGAAGAAGACCTCTTTTTTTTTTTTTTTGCTATGCAATGAATTGTTTCCCTTCCTGTGGCCTTAATCCCCACCCTATCCTCCAAGAAGTTGCCTGAATTTCATCTCCCCTCTTTACCCTAGTATCAATATCAGAGAGACCTAGCTGTCAGTTCCCAAAGCTTTCGTCAAGTGCTCTGGGACTCTCAGCAAAAAGGAAATTTTATAACCTGTTCTGAGCTTCGCCTTGGGTAGATTACTAATCAGTGTCACTCTCTCCATTCTTCCACCTCCCGTCCATCAGATATTTCTTACGGTTCATTATTTAAAATAGCATTGGTCTGCCTCACCAGGACTCAGAAGCACAGTCTCCTAGCTGGAATCTATTTATGACAATTCTTTAAACTTCAGAAGAAGTTAGTTCTGTAAGTTTGAGAAATAAATATTTAAATATAAATATATAAAACTTTATTGAGGTAATACCATAAATTAGTTAGCTATTCATTATACAAAGTGAAAAAATATACAAAAAAGGATACTAAAAAACATCTTTTTAGATACAAGTCATATTCTTTTCAAAGTAAACCTTAACTTTTATCAATGACTTTTTAATCTTTGCTTTTCTTTGCTACCTTTAAAAAGAATAGAAACTTTGCACTTCTGGTATTGTAGACCTGTTCACATTTATGTTTGCTGCTTCAATTTGTATGTTCTACTTTGGGGTCAGTTTCAATATCTAAAGTCTTTCTTTGGCTGTTTCAGATCTTCTAACTTTAGGTTTTCAGAGCTTAGACTGGATGTCTGTTAATTAACTTGCTCTGGCTAATTATTTGCATATTCTAATTGCTTGAACTATCTATGCCTGAATCCTCCATAATCTCTAGGACCCGAACTCTTGGCACTTCTCTCACTTGTCAGATTTGGCTTCCCTCTGTGATGAAGTTTAACTGCTAAAATCTCTCTCCTCTCTCTCTCTTCAGACCATGAAAATAACAATGGAAAACGTGGACTCAAATCACAAAATGTGACTCCTGCCACTTCCTTCCCCCAGACTCCGGATAAACTGGTTACACTTACACACACACACACACACACACACACACACACACACACACACACACAAAGTGCTTATGGTGTTCTAGTCAAGGTACTGGTCTACAGAGAAAAGGGAGTTGGCAGCAACACACTTAAGCATCTCCCCCTTTTTCCATCTGATCTAGTAGGTTATGTGTTCATTATACTTTGTATATTATTTTTTCTGCATTTAAATCTGAGCTCAAAGACTTATTTTGTGTGTCCATGTTTAAGCTCTGTAATATCACCTCCCACCCAAGTCTCAGTTTATCCACCCATAAAATAAGACATATTAGTACCTATATCATGATTCTGTGGTAAGGATCGACTCTGTAACATAGCTCCTGGAATATAGAAAGCACTTCATAAAGGTGAATTCTTGTCACTCTTCTTATTTCTATTATTAAAATAAGTTGTTCTCATCTCCTTTATCTACTAAATTATACATTCCATGAAAGTAAGGCTGTCTTATTCATCTCTGTATACCATTTCAGGAGGGTTTACCTGAAGTGGATTGACCCTATTTCATGGTTGCTGCTATTGCCACCACTTCAATAAGAACTTGCAGCTATGAGGCTATAAAAAAAAAAAGCAGTAATAATAGACTTCTATGGGGGAAATCCATATTTGCTTTATTATGATGTTGCCAAATATATCAAAAGGCAGCTGGGATGTTCCTGGCTGTTTTTTCAAAACTCCAATTCAAAGTCACATAGAACTGGCACTGGGGCCTGGGCATCTGCACTTCTAACAATCACTATATGACTTCTTGAACCATATATTAATTGCCATTGGATGATTTAACATAATTAATTCATATACTCATGATTCTATGTGATTAGATCTCTTCAAGCAATGTGAACCTGGTAAGGAATCTGTATGGCATCATTTTATTTCTGTTCCTGTATTTTATCACTGGGAGAGAGCACACAGACTTAAGAAGTAGTCACAGGTAAATGCTTCTCTTATATTTATTCTACCAAGACTAGCACCCAGCCTCTCAAATTGAAGTATATGTAGTAAATATGTTCCAATACACATGCACCAATAGCCATATCCAACTTAAAACTGTATTCTAGAAACATGGCTGGAGGCTACTTATTACTTGTCTCTGTTATCACTCTCTGTACCTGACATTTGAAGCAGTAATTCCAGGTAAGCGGGTCAGTCTAAGGTTTAGACTTGGTAAGAAGTATTAGGAAGCCTGACTGGTTGTTAATTTAAGCCTACTTTTCAATCTATTTTTTTTGTTTGTTTTAATCTCCATTTGTCTTGCTTCTCTGTATATATCTTAATTTGTTCAAACCTGGGAAAGGGAAAATGAAGTATTATTTAATGCCTTATGAAGTCACCAGAAACTAGTAACAACCTAAAGGAAAATAAGGGAAGAAAAAAAAATAGGTACACAGTTAAGAAAGGAAAAAAAAATTGACATAAGGAAAGCAAAATAAAAAGGACATATTTTTAAAATAATTACAAGTGATAAGGATGCCTTTTACAATTGCTTTTGGTGCTATTCCTAACAGTCAATTGAGGAAGAAACTAGATAGACACTAAAGTCTAGAATCTCTTTTCTCTTTATTTTGTTGCCTTAAGTTGCAGATTAAAAAATTAATAATTGACCATGTAATTATAGATTCAGATACTGGTCACTAAGGAACTATGTCATGAACAGAGTTGAATTAATTGATGACTGTAACACACACTTACCAAAGAGAAAATTTTCATATATTTTATAACTTTTATATAATTTAGTTCATTGGTTCTTCTGAAGTCCCAGAAATTATGCTTCCAAGGAATCTAAACTGAGGTCCAAAAATTTAAAATCTATTAAGCTCTCTAAGTGATTTTCCTGTGGATGATCTATGGAACATGCTTTGAGAAACATGAAGCCTTAGAATCCTCCTCTGTAAATGAAAATAATTATGCTCATTTCATAGGTTTATTATAAGCTATAAATGAGATAATACACATAAATGTTTTCAACAGAGTCTGTTCTAAAGGATTCAACACGTTAATTCTATTTTAGAATTAGAAAAGTACTACAACGTAATTTCTCCAAAATCAATCATATCACAGTAAAAACATTATGGTGTTCAGCTAGATTTACTTCTGAGTAGCCTAACTGACTGCTTAAGACTGGTCTAGCACCTGCCCCAGGTGAATATCCATTGTACTGTGATCTAATAAATGTAAATCAAGATGGTATCACAGTATTTTAATTCTGTCCCATAATTTGAGCTAACTTGTTCATGCCTATCTTAAGTATCAAATACCATTTGTACTTTAACACTAAATCTGTAGAGCTGAAAGCAAAGCAATTTCAGTTACTAAGATAAGACTGATGGGGGAAATGACCATGGGCAGATCATCAGCTGGGAATTAATTCTTCACAAACTAACAGTATGATGATTTTTTTTTTTAAATCAGGTGTTTGATATAATCTATCTCAAATCTAAATAACAAGAAAAGCTGTGTGTGAATCTGCAAAATTATGAGGCATTCTCCCTTTTCCTTCTTTAATATTTCAAAATATGTTACAATGAAATAAATCCAATGTCTTTCTTTTCTTCATAGATCTATTTTATGGATAATACTTGAACCCTCTTGTGAAATTTTGTTGAGAGAGAATCTAATATCTAAAACTTGATAATGGGCTCTAAAAGTTATCAGAGACATCTGCATGCCTACCACTACCTACAACTCTGAGGGTGTCTTCCAGTTTAAAAAACTTAAAAATTATTTAAAATATATTGTCTCATAAGTTGTGTTTCTGACAATACTAAAAGCAGATGATTCCAGGCATTCCTTTTCCAGATAAAATAATGATTATACAACAGAACCTTGAACTATAATGCCTCAGTGCCTCCTATAATTTCGATTTAGAAAGAATTCTGAGTAACATTATAGAAAGGGAAACTGTTAAAATATAGAAATTCCTGAATTTCTTTTTATTTGTATGCCAATCATTAACTTTTTTATTCAGTAGCCAGTGAATCAGTAATAATGTTTGGTAAAGAAGACAGGCATGATTTGAAGATCAACAAAGTGTCCTCTATCTATGCTCCCCAAATACCACTCCCTAATCCCCAATCCTGTGAGTGACTCAGAATGAATTTGCCTGTCCTGGAAATTCTTCCCCAAGAATACTGGTTAGAAAACAAAGACAGAAAAAAAGTATGAGAAGCCACATAAAAAAACACTAGCACATGATTACGTGTGCACAAAGATTTTATTTAACAGGTTAGTTCTCATCAAAGAGATGGTGGGTCTGGATGAAAATGGAAGAGTAACAAAGAGGCCACAAAAAAATGTCTTGATGTTCTTATATAGAACATGTGTGTTAGCGGGTTCCCACAACCTGGTAGAATCATATAATAGATTCTAGGCAATAATGTTGGCATTACTTGAGGTGGCACGCAGGAAGCCTGCCTTCTGATGTATTTGGGTGATTTGCTGAGCAATCCAAGGAGAGGTTGGATGATTAAGCAAGAAACAAGGAATTCCTGGTTAAACTGAAAACTTCATTTGGGAATCAAAAATCTTAATAAATCTCTTATACCTTTAGCCACATATTTTCCCTGAAAAGTATGCATTTTTTTCAACAATTTTGTTGGGGGTTATGTTATTGAGTAATGAACTGAGGTGGGTATGTGGAACTTATTTAATGGCATACTGTATAAGAAATCTGAAGACCTGCAGGAGATTTAAAACCAACTCTTGCTATATTTTTTAAAAGATTGTGAAATTATCAAAATGCACATGAATCAAGTTTTAATATACTGTATGATGGGTGGATGAGGCTGTCCATTGTACCATTTCTTTCTTTGAATTCTCAGGCATGGTTTGGCAGTGTAAGAACTCTGTAACATTAACAAATTCAATAAAAAGTAAATATATGGAAAAAGGAGAGAGAGTCTGGCAGAGTTTGAACACCAGAGTTTATATTAACTTTTGTAGCAGAACAAACCACCTCCAAATATAGCAGCTTAAAACCTCAAAAATCTATTTCTCATACGTCTTTGGTTTGGCTGGGTGATTCTTTTGGTCTGTAATGGCTAGATGGTGTTGGATGACCTTACTCACTTTGTGGCCATCGGCTTGCTGGTTGATCTAGGAACAGTTCATCTGTTCTCTCATCCTCCAAAAGGCTGAACTTCCTCACTTGGTCTCAGGGTTCCAAAGAGCAGCAAGATTCATGGCATGAGTAGTTTCAAGTCTGTGCTTGTATCTCATCTGTCCCATTGTCCAAAACAAGACACAGACAAGCTCAGAGTCAGTGTGCAACGGGGATACCCAAGAACATAGAAATAGGAAGGGGAATCATTGCACAGAATCCACCACAGAATTGGAAGATACATTTGCCTTCTTTACACTTTTATCTAGGGTTGGCCCTATTCATCAGGTTTGCCATTTTTGTACTCTATTCCTTCAAATTTTAATGTCTATTAAAGTTCTACCTAAGATTATTTAAAAAAATTGGTCTTTTAGATTGATATTCCTATTAAATTCAGGAACAGAAATCTCATTTTTCTCAAATCTAAGATCTATTAATGTCAACAGCAAATATTTCAGATGGAAATCACTAATAAGCATACTGACACTGTCAGTTACGACACTGATCACTCTATCAGTCACCATAAACCAAGTTACGCTATGGTAATAATGAGAACAACTCTCATATATCAGTAGCATAAACAAGTTTTAAGTCTCATTCTTTCCACATGTCAATTTTATGTTGACAGGGAACTCTACTATGTGTAGTCCTCAATATAGTACTCAGGCTCCACCTGGAAAGTTGCTGCAGCAGGCAGCACTGAGGGTTCTTACACTGGCAATTAAATGTTCTGGCCCAATAGAGACATATGTCACTTCCATCTCTAACCCATTGACTAGAACCAATCACTTGGCCCAGTCCACGTGAAAGTGAGATTTCTGTGTAGCCAGAAAAGGAGATGTGAATGTGGAGAAGCATCAAAAGGATCTTCTATAGTCCACCCTTCTTGTCACGACATAGCCATGTGTCTCTTCTTCCTAGACAAAGAATCAGTAACCTCCTTCCCAACGGGGACATCCCAAGAATCCGATCCAGTTATGGCATGGAATTCAAAATTCTGGATCTTTGTTATTCACAGCCACTTCACTGGGTCCATATGTGAATCCCTGATTCTAATACATATGAACCAAAGAGGTATCTGCCTTCCCCTCCCTGAAAACACCCAATATATAATGGCAAAACTGGCACTACAATCAACACTCTCATTCCAAAATGGAGAAGAATGAAAGGCACACAAAAGTCACTGGTCTAAAGCAATCTGGGAATCTTGTAGGTAGATGTTGTGAGGCACTCCTATCCCAGGTGTGAGAAAATCTTCCTTGATTAAGTCCTGATTTTACTCAACTGGAGTTCACTTGTATGTTGCTCTCTGTGGCTTTTGCTCCTCTCTCCCACCTCAGCACCCTCTCCCCACTCCCAAGATTCTTCCTTTTCCATTACCTCTTTGGCCACATGAAGTTGTTGGAAATATGCCTTCATTCAGGGCTGCGTATGTTTCTCAACCCTTTTCCTGCCCACAGATTTTCTCAACCCTTTTCCTGCCCACAGATTCTTAGTGCCTAAAAGCATAGTATTTGAAAGCCCAGAAGGGTTTCATGCAATGACAGTCCAGGTTGGTAATATCTGGCAGTATACTTCTCCCAAAATATAGGCTTTTCTAAATAACAAGCCAATCACTGGCTCCATATGCCATCAACAACATCCATAGTGTATTTGATTTGAATTTCTAATGATGATCTGAAAGACCCACACCAAAGCCTCTTTCTCTTAAAACATCTCATCGCAATGAAAATTTTGATGTAATTTTTGCCCTGAGATATCTTAGTCTCTTTAGAGGTTTTTAAAACACATTGGCTTCTGCTTAGCCAGTGTTTCAAATTCTTGTGTTTTATAGTATGAGGTGAATGTGTAGTTGTCTTTTTAAATATAGCAAGATCCTGGATTTCTGATCCTCTTCTGCCTAGTGCTAATAAATCCTTTCCTGTCTCAAAGTTTTGGAAGAATTGGATGAAAGTAGTACAAGTATTCATTTATTCAATTTTACCTAAAACTATTTATTGTGTATAAAGGAAGCAAAACACCTGGCCTCATGGAATTAAATTATTATTACATTGTAACATATGAAAATAACTCTACTGATGCACCATTGTTGAGATTAAGATTTGGATCTTAGTTTTCCAGAAGTAATGGAATAGGGATAAATTTCCTATTTATTAGCACTTTTCCTGTTTTCATTGTGCTCTTAAGCAATAGTGGAACAGGATTACGGATGTGCACTGTCCTCAGCATCCAAGCTGGACACTCAAATCCAATGTTCTCCAAGTGAAATAAACAGAGAAGACAATCCAGTGATGAATGGAAAATACCTAATTACAATTCACAAATAAAATGACATGATGTCTGGGATTTACTTTCATATAATCTACTAATAAAAAGGGAGGAAGAGATATAACATGCTGCATTCTATAATTTCCAAATGTCATATAATCTAATAAAAAGGGAGAAAGAGATATAACATGCTGCATTCTATAATTTCCAAATGTCTTGATAAAAATATGATCACGGTGCATTCTCAGAGACTAATTAAAAAACAAAACTGCTTTCACACATACTATGTACCAGCACTATTGTAAGCACTGAAGGTATTAAGAATAAGATAGTGTATTCTTTCAGGGAGTAATGATCAGATATTATTTTAGGAGTTAAGCGAATTATCACCATGGCCCTAGGTAGAAATATACATTTTTAGAAATAACCAAGAGCTACACACAAATGATATATTTATTGCCTTTAACTTTCTCCTGCGGCTTTTCATCCATGTCTAATCATGCTAAGATATTCCATAGTAAGTGTTTTGTCTATCAAAGTTCATTACCTCCCCTTTCCCAGCACCTAACTTAAAATAATACATTAAGTATTATAACGTCTCACTTTTCATTTTTGTCATAGCTGTGTGATGCCATGATGACAATTAGTTTGAAATCAAAAGAAAAGATGATTACCTGGGATACTAACTCTAGGTTATGTTTTAATCTGTTTTAATTTTTATTTTGTTTACAGTTTTCAGGACTTCAAACAGGTATTACATCAATATGTCTAAAGTCTTATAAAGAACATGAACGATATAGTTATTGAAAAAAAGTTAATTCTGTATGTGCATCATTTATAAGTCCACTCATAAATAAAAAATTACTATAAGGCTTTTAAGTCAAAGCATATCATATTTCAGATAGTGATGTATAATTAATTGCTGTTTTTCATTTCTAGTGATCAATGTCTGCATCCTTTTCCACTAAATTATATTTGGAATCATAATGTAAAGTATGTACCATTATAACAAATCAATTGCAATTCATACAATGGTTATAACTAAGAACTGTATCTAAAAGAATTCTCTGTATTACTAAATGAGTAACTTAAGATATACTTTATGTACTTGCCAATAAAAAAGCATCTTTAAAGTCAGTCACATTCTACACAGGCTTCATAGAAAGTTGGGCAGCTATCTAGGGCATTTGTTGAAGGCAGACAATCTGGAAAATTCTTAGGGGGTCACAATGAGATTCAGCTTTTAACCAGTTTGTCTGTACTCATCTCACCCACAGTCCAGAAGGATTTTTTCTAGACCGTGGTTATCCTTGAGAGATGAACTTATCTAGGAACTGGAAGGGAGAATACAGTCATCATTACACAGCAATAGTTTAGATTTGCCTTAGTCATAAAGGCCAGCTAACTGGCCTTTATTAGTCATGTTCAAAGGTTTCCACTTGTAACTTTTTATACTACACACATGATATGTAAATATACACAAATATATATACATATATACATATGTGTATGAGAATGTCTGTTTTTTTTCTTTGCTGAAATAATTAAACTCTTTAATAACTTCCACCAGTCTATATTTGATTAGACCAGATCATAGACCACAAGGGTATGTTTGGTTCTGTAGCTGGTCAAACAATGGTTGACCAGGACTATTTGGTTCTGTGAGTATAAAGAGAAACTTTGAATGACAATAAAGAACTATGAAGTCATTAGGTATAAACACTAGGAGAGAAGACAGTGACATTTTGGTAAGACATACCACCATACCAGGGTTAGGTATACACATATTACAGTATTTTTGGCCACAGATCTTTTGGTACTTTGCGAGATAAAGAATGTTCGTATTCAGTTTGAGATTGACTATTTACTGTTTAGAAAAGTACAGTGTAGAATACAGCTGATAGTAGGTTTCCCAATCTTCTGACACTATACTGCGCTCCTGGATTTTGTGATTCAATTACTTGGAATTGCACAGTTAGCAATTTAGTATCCGTTGGTAGCTTCAGAGCATTTGTTAGTTAAGGAGAAAACAACCCGGTCGGTACCTTCTTACAGTCTTGCTCCCGCCTCCTTCGAGGAACACACCCCAGGGAACGCCAGCTGAGGTGCCTCCAGGATGCGGCGCTGCGCGCGGCGGGACACAAATGACAGGCCGCGACACTCGCAGCCTTCACAAGAACAGCCAGCGGCGCGAGGACCGTGCGCGCCCACGTCCTGCGCGAGAACGCGCCTTCGGGGTGGAGGGAGGCAGCGCGCGTGCCCGAGAGCCGGCGGGGAACTCTCCGCCACCGCCGAGCGCGCCCGCCCAGCCCAAGAATGAATGGAAAGTTCAATCTCGCGCGCTCGGCGCAGACAGCCAATGACGCGCCCGGGAGCTGCGGCGGGCAGGTGTGCGCGTGCCGCCGCCTGACGCAAGGCTCGAGTGGAGCAGCCTGGTGCCGCCGCCGCGCCCCGCGGCCCCCCTACGGCCCGGCCCCCTCCTCCCCACGCCCGCCACCCGCCGGGCTGCGGCGGAGCGGCGGCGACAGCACATTCGCGTCCGGCAGCCGAGCGCCGCCTTCCCTCCCCGGCCCCTCCGCGCCGCGTCCCCTCGCCGCTCACAATGTGTTGACCCTCCCGGCCCCGCCGCGCGCACCCCGGGTCTCCGGCCGCCGCGCTCCCTCAGGAAGTGACAGACTCCAGCCCCCTTCTTCCACCCCGTTCCCCCAGACTGAACGCCACACGCGTACTCACACCCTCTTCCCCCGCTCACACCCGGGCTAGCGACGCGACCATGAGGCCCCGGAGGTAAGCAGCGCGCCCCGCGGCCGTGTGAGTGCGAGTGTGGCCGGGTGTGCGCGCCGGTGCGGACGCCGCTCGCGGCTCGGGGTCTGGCACGTGAGCAACGTCGAGGGGAGCTCGGTGCCCAGGAGCAGGAAGAAAGGAGGAGGCGCGAGCGCCAGGGAGGGGGAAGGACAGGGCAAGGTGGGGAAGTGACAGGACTCGCAGCAAGTTGCCGTTCGGGAGCCGGAGCCGCGTCCTTCCTTAGCCGGCCCTGATTTATTGCCCCCGTGTTGCCACTGAGATGCGGGCGGTCGATATACTTCCGGGTTCACACCTTTCTCACCCCGCTGCGCGCTGCTGGGTCGGCTTTCGTTGCGGGCGAGGCATCGCCGGCGCTGCTGCTCACTTGCGCTGTCG
Organism: Macroglossus sobrinus; assembly: GCA_004027375.1. Classification (NCBI taxonomy): domain Eukaryota; kingdom Metazoa; phylum Chordata; class Mammalia; order Chiroptera; family Pteropodidae; genus Macroglossus; species Macroglossus sobrinus. The sequence continues at coordinate 762,437 of PVKZ01000169.1, forward strand.
CGGTTGCTGCCCGGCACCCGAAGCCGGCTGCGAGCGGGAGAGCTGGGCGGGAAGGGAGCGCGGGCTACTCAGCGCAATGGTGCGGCGCGGGCTGGGGTCCCGGCGGCGGGTCGGCGCAGCGGGTGCGGGCGCCTCGTACACGCGGGGCGGTGTCGCCAGGGGGCGTCCGCACCTGCCCTTCAAGTACTCTCCGCGGAGCGAGCTGCTTTGTAGCCAGCAGGCGTCGGGGAGCCTTTTTGCTTCGGTGTTGAAGATGTAAATTCATGAATTAAGATTAAAGATTTGAAGAGAACGGAGAAAAACGCACTTGGATTTAGGTTGCATTTGAAAACAAAACCGAGGAAGAAACGGTACATTTTCAGGATCATTAACTACTGACTGGAACACCAGATGCGTGTGCATTACGAGGATTTGTACTCCAAAAACTTTTTAAATTGCACGTTGGTAAATATGGAGTGTTTTCGAGTAACATTTTACAGTATGTATTTAGTGTCCTCATTGCGGGAATTTCTTAAATGTAAGTAATAGTAAGTCCGCCATTTTGAATTGTTTCATGTAACACAGACTGAAATCTTAGGTTCCTGTGTTTCCTTGAGTTCCTTTTTGTTCTTTCTGTGAATGTGTTTTTATCCATAGGTTTTTAACGTTACCAAGTATTATGACTGTGCATAGAACTAAATTCTCCACTGAGAATTTTTATACCTACAATTCTTAATGCGAGGTAAAAATAAAATATGCTCATGTTTATTGTAGTTTTTATTTTTTGGTCACAAATACCGTGGAAGTTAGAATTACACATAACTAGTATTAGAATGAATTTAAAACATTTTACAGTATTGTTGGCAAAGTCTGATAAAAAAATCCTCATGTTATATTTTTAGTGCAGATTATTACCATATTTAGATAGGTGGTAATGTAAAAAACGCTTTTTAAAATTCACTTGTTGATAAGTTCAAGAATGAATTGTAAAACTTCACTATTTTTATAAAATATTTCAGGAAATTTTTTAAATTGAAAATTATATTATTAGAAACTTATGCCAGTTTATGTAATTTTGAAAAGATAAATTCAATTATTATGAAGTTTATGCCATGTTTTCTCTCTGCTGAGGATTTTACAGGTTTTATAAAAAAAAGTCATACTGTAAATATTCAGTATTTCATTTAGATTAATAATTAGACCCATGTTCATTTGAGGGACAGTTCTTGCTTCTCAAATTCTTTCTCTCTGTATAAAATAGGACAATCTACTGTGCCTAAATTTCCTGAAGAGCTTTAGAAATCAAACTGACATAGGCCTCTTTCTAGTACTCGGTGGGGAAGTGAAGATGCTACAAAATATAAATTCTGCTTTTTTTGACTTTTACATTTTACAAAGAAGATACTAATCATTGCTTGATGATAAAATGTCGTAAGAATTTAAGGATCTGAATCTATTTGTAATGCATATGGATGATTAAAACTGTTTATAGGTGTTTTTTAATTAATAGATCTGGAACCAAATGATTCAAAGATCAATTCTCATTAATCTTTGTCATATTGTAGAGTGTCTTGTTATATGTCTGTGCCAGACTTCTTTCAGAAACAATGAAAATTTTGTTGTGAAATTAATCAGTATTTAAATAAATCTGGGTTATGGGGGGAATACAGTCAACTATACTTTGTAAGTGAAGCAGATTGAGTTTTACTATAGTAGTGCTCAAAGTTAGTCTCCAGAGTGACTTAAAGTGTGTTGTAGATGTAAATTCCAAAGAAACTACTGGAATTTAATAAATATAGTGGATTTAAGGAGTTTTTCCTGTTTTCTCTGAAGAAAGAGGTTAAACAGATCTTACCTGTCTGATAGTTTGATAATATTTGGTATCTGACCATGTCAGTTTTTTCTGGTATTTGTAACACTGTTATTATAATTCACAAACCATGATTAAGGGAAAAATAAGATATTAAATAAAATATATATGTATAAAAGTTTTAAGGTACAGGATTGATATCTCTCTAACATAATTGAAGTTTATTTGTAACTACCAAATTTGAAGACTGTGTTTGAAAGCTCAGGGAAGTAAATGATCTATAAACATTTATCTTAATCTATAGTTGAGTTGATTTTAAAAAAAGGAAAGTGGAGAATTAGAGATGACTCAATTTAAAAGTAATTAAAGCTATAGAATATAAAAGAGACATTCCAAATTTTTGGTCAGTTAAAGAATTTTCTTAACTGACCAAAATTCTGTAGCCCATAAATACCTAAAGTTTTTATGTTTAAATTCTTTAGAACCTGTACCTGATTTTCTTGACTTTTAATGGGACAATGTTTTCTTTACAAATTAGTTCTGTTTTCAATAAACCACAAGGTGAAGAATTTCTAGGTTACCAAGCAGAACAATGAAAATTCTTTATTTTAAAAAATTAAGATTGATTTATATTAACATCCAGGAATATATGAACTATAGAGTCACATTGGTTTGAGAAATTTCCCCACTGTACACATGAATACTGAGTTGGATTTCTCTGACACAGTGACTCTCTATGAAGTCGCTGACCATAGTGCTGAATCAAGACAGCCATATTGGTCACTGCTAAATCTGACTGAAAACTACACAGAAATTGTGTAGAGGTTCTTGTAGCATTATCACTGTAGGAAATATATACATATATTTTATATATACTTTTAAATGCATTCTTTTTATCCAGCTGCATTGGAATCAATCAGAAATTGTGATAGAGAAATTCTGACCCTGAAAGTATATTAATTTACCGTATAACATTGATTTTGAATAATGTCAGTATAATCAATGAGATCAATGCTAGAGGCTTTCTCTTTCTTTGAAAGCTGCCGCTTGCAGATAAAGACATGATTTTAAAATCAATTTAAGCAACTAATGAGTTCTCTGAAAAACTAGTTTTAGTTGACACCACTGTAAGGTTGAGTATGAATTTAATATTTGCAGTTTTTGATTGGGGTTTATAATCTGGCACTATCCAACATAAAAATATGTGATTATTAAAATTAATAAAATTAGAAATCATTCATGAAGTAAATTCTACTTAGAAACAATATAAGCACTTTTCTAAATAGAAAAGTATAAATTTTGAAATTATAATGATCTTGACTTAGTACTTTGGGGAAATTTTCTATTGTTTGAAGCATGACAAACACCAGGCTGCCACTGCTTACAATATTGTGTTCTACATTGTGTGAAATGAACACTGATAAGAAACCATTGTGAAAATTACCTGAAAAGGAATGTTGTAATGCAGTTAATATTCAGTAAGAGTACTATTTTAGACGTAGAACTTTGAAATTATTTTTCTAAAAATAGAATGATTTGATATGCAGGATCATCAAATTAAGGGTCAAAGGTGACAAACTAGGACAAAGGGCATGCAGCTCATTTTCAAGCAATCAGTTTCTAGTTTTTTCATGGCTGAACAAAAGCTTAATTATATAGAAAAAAGGACATAGTGTTGTCTGACCAGTTGTGATGGTGGAAAAACATGTTTTAAATTTTCTAGATACTTTCAAGTTAGTATTTCTTTTATAGACTTATTTGTGAATGCAAGAGCCAAAATGGTACTTTTATATTTTTCAAACATTTCTTATGTAGCTTTTTTTCACACTCTACAAAAACATTTTAACTAAAATATTGTATTCTGTATAGTTTAGAAACACTAGTTTTTTTTATAGATTAAAATTTCTAGAAAGACTATAATTTACATTTTATCTTTTTTCATTAGTTTTTTGGTATGAGTCTTCGACATTGGTCTTTCCTCTGCTACTTAAAATCCTATTTTCATTTAATGTTTATTATACCATTAGATCAAGGCAGTGACATGAAGATGAGCAGCCTCTAAAATAACTCTTGATCCTTATTATATTAAAATGTTTATTGAAGCTATTTCAAATGCACTAAAAGTTCTTAATCTTTTGTGATATAAATTCTTAATCATTAGCATTTTTGCATATTAAAACTTAAAAAGTAAAATTTTCTTTTTAACATTGTAATTAAATAGAGGTGTTCAGGTTTACTTAGAATCTTTTAATTTTTTTTATCAAATTAGCTTATTGATATGCTAATTTAAAGTTTTTACTTTAAAAGGAAGCTACTTTAAAATTGTTACCTTAAAATTATGGTGGGTCTTCAAAGAATATGTGATTAGCTTCCTTAAACAAGAATTTTGCCATTATTTTTACCCCTTAATTTAAAGCTACTATTTTTTTTTTAATTTAGTGTGACCTCAATGATTCATCTATGAGCTTTATTATATGAAACTTGTGTCATACTGTGGAAAATATAAACTATTTGCATTAGCAAAACTAGCTGTGCTGTGGCTCAGTTGTGTTACAACTTTTACATTTAAGTTAAAGAATTGTGTTTACCAATTAATAATTGCTCTATAGTCAGCATCTTTAAACAATTTTGACAGTATGCCAGTTGACTTAAATTATTATTCATTGATGTTATTTTCTAGAATAAGTTATTTTTTACTATGCAATTTGAAAAGAATGCTAGAACTGCCCATATCTTATGTGAAACCAATAAAATTTCAACTTAAAATGGTCAAGAAAATTAAATTCATTTCTGTGATTTAGCAGTATTACAAATATTAGGCTCTAAAGTATTTATATAATGTATTATAAGTAATGTATTATAATTTACTTCATAAATGTCAAAAATACAATTTTGAAATACTAAGTACTATATTAAGTACTATACATTTTTTCATTCTTTCCATGTTAATATTTCAGCAAATATGAAGCTTCCTGTTATAACACTTCAATATGTGTGATTTTTCAGCTGTGTGAAGTCACATGTAAATGTCTTACTTTAAAGTACATCATTATTAAAAAATTATCTTACCTGTATATAATTGAGGGTGCAGTATTTTTAGTTATACCTAAGGTTACAGTAGGATATTTAGTTAAATTGAAAAATAATTTAACCTGATTTTGCTTATGCAGCATTTGAATTTAGTTTATTGACTAATTTGCAAAATATAATTACAGTGAAGGGTTTTAATACTTATTAAACATTCATTTAGAAGATGATGTAAGAATACATTCACTTTGCTGTTGAACTTAAACATTTAAAATTTTATTTGCTGTGTTTATATGTTATATTTGTTATGGTAAATATAAATAAATATTGTGCTTTAAGTTTTAGTCCAGTGTTTGTTTTGTATGTTTGCTATATGATTTTCAGTAGTCATTTAAAAATTTTTCCCCAATTATTCTTCAAAGAAAGAAAAGTCACATTGTTGCCTACTTTGCTTTTCAGACTGTAATTACTACAACAACAGTTGAGTCATATTGCGAATAGGTTAATTTTTATTATAAGCCATAATGCACGTTTAGTAAACGATAATGTATTTTACACCTTCATTATTTTAGAAAATACTGATAAGAGAAACAAAAATTTTGTTTTCTTGAATATTTTTTAACATGTTGAGAAATCATGGTGATGAGAATAAATAATGAAATCATTTTCCTTTTATTGTAAATATTCTTAATTGCTTAATCATTTTTTGCCAACTTAAAGTAACTTTTGCTTTTTATTAATATTAAAGGAAAGCCAACACAATGTAACTTGAATTTAAATAAAGTTTGTGTAATATTATAGTACTATTTTTATTATTCAGTTCTCTGTTCTTAACAGCTTAATTGACAATTTTTAAATAAATGGGTATAATGTTTAGTAGTAATTATTTTTCTTTACATTGAATATCACAACAGTGGATTAGCAATATGTAAAATACTTGAGAAGAATATTTTTACATATTTTATTTTAAAGTATGATATCTAAGAGTGTAATGAATAGAGTTTATAAGGTAGGCAGTTTTATAGCAGTAAGTTATGTATATTTTAAATAAAGATATTGGAAACCACTTTATATGTACATAGTTTATATTTGCAATAGTCAAATGATTAATTGCCTATCACATTCTCTTTTTATGGAAAGATAGTTTTTAAGCAAATATTGTATGCAAATTCACTTATTTCATAAAAGGCATCCTTGAGATAGTCAACATAGGTTCAGAAATTAATGAAGTCATTGATTCATTAAAAAATATATATTGAACACTAAAGAATGCCATGATTACAATGATGAGCCAAATACAATCCTGCCACTATAAAGCATAGAATCAAATTGGGAGAGAGAACATCTTCATGGGCTATTACATTACAGTATTATATGGTAGAGGTGTTGTACTTAGTATGTAACAATAAGAAGATCTAAGTGGAGATTTAAATGATGAACAGATTATTCTAGTGAAGGGTCAGAGAAGTGTATTCTAGGATATCAGAATTATAATTTTTTTAATATTTACCCAGTATTATAGATTAAATAAATACACTCATGTAGAATATTCGAAATAGCTGTGTTTTATTATGCATTTGAATAATAATGTTATTTCAAATAGTTACTTAGAATATGAACATTTAATATTGTAAATATTTTATGTAACATTTACCTGTCTCATTACTATCATAGTTGTTCAGTAAACGTTCTGTGGATTGCAGCATTCATTTTAAACAATTCTTTTTTCTTTACTAACTTGTTTTTGAAAAATTTTATACCATTACTTAACATCAGGGAAATATATCGATGTCTGTGAAATAATCTTATCTTTTCCTTTGAAAAGGGATGATAATATTAAAACTATCAATAATGAAGAACTATCATATGTAAGTTTAGATAGTGAAAAACTGGGACGTTTTTGTCATTTGAATTGATGGGCTCTTTTTAAAACCAGAAAGCTCATAGTTAGAGCTCTTAAATAGTGTTATAATATTTGATTTTCACTTTACTAAATCTTCCATTTATAATAATTTATCATCTGAATTATTTGAAAAGTTTTTTTAACCCTATCAATTGTTTTTATACATCTTTGGAATATTTTAGTTTGAACTTCTCTGTAAATATAAGCAGATAGAGAAGATTAAGCATGGATTGTGGGCTGTGAACAGAAAAACATGAGTTAGGGTTTTGCTGAAATTTATGTGTATTTAAATACACCCCCACATAAATTAAATATGCAAAATAAAACTTGGTATTACCTCAATGTAAAGGAAAGCTGTATTTCAATAAGTTTTAATAATGAATTTTGTTAACATTAAGGTCTGTCATTATCTTCTGTCTTTTGGTTGTAAACACAGGATAACTGAAGAATTTAATGTACAGAGTTTCACTTGCCTTTTGTTCACATTCTTCCTCTATTCTTTTCAAATCTTACTCAGTGGGATTATCATCCCTTGTAAGAAGAATCTTGGGTCAACATTCAGTAGAACTCTGCATTTAGTTTTGAGAAGAAATGAGATTGCAACTTAAAGAATTTACATATAAAGGCTTAATTTTATGTGAATTGATATAGTAGATATAGTGTGTAAAACTTGGTTAAGGGGACAAAGACAACCCTAGGTGGTAACAGGTGAGTGGATGCATGTTCAAACGAATATATTTTCCAAATCTTAATAACTGAGTTCAGGATAAAAATGTTAATTCAGTGGCCAGTAGGACTTTCTCTTCCAATTGCTATATTTTATTACTGGGTGACCTCTTTATTGCAAATTTTATTGTGTTGTGACATCTACCAGTGGATATATTAGAAACATCAGTACTTACAGTTTTTAAAAAGAACAGTTGTTGCTTTTCAAAATACGAGGTAATGCATGTTAGATACCTTTAATTAAATATACTTTATGATTAAATGTATTACATTAACGTAATTTTTCTCAAAGTAACAGAGAGACCTAATATCAATGATGTAGTACAACAATTAGCTTCTCATTATCTTCTAAAATATATCTGAAGAGATTAGTCAAATAAATTAATCAAGAAACACACTATTGTGAATTAGGTTGATTTTTTAAATGGTTTTTAAAAATGAGATTCTTGAATTACAGTGTAATAATAAATTTTTTTAAATTTAACTGCATAATTCATGAAATCAAGATATTGGATTACATCATAATGGTCTTTCTTTTAAAACATTATTTTAAACCTGTGATTTTCTAATAAGAATGAAAGGCAAGTTTATGCCAATTGGTTTTCTAATTTTGCTAGGTGAGTCTTTGACTTCACAGAGTCAAAACCTATGCATTTTATTGCTTTCTAATGAGTCACTAAGCTGAAGAAGAGGCAATTAATATAGTACTGACTTAAGCTTTCTGATTTTAGGTTCTTCAGAAGATGATGAGGTCATTCAACCAGGTTTCATCAGCCCCAGGTTAGTCAGTCTTTTTTTTTTTTTTATTTCAATACTTTGTAGTTGTTTAAAAAGACCAGTAAAGAAAGGCACGTGAGAAAACTTGACAACCTTCAGGAATTCACCTTGGCAAGATGGGTACCATTATCCTACTGTCCTCCAGATCACTCCATCTATAAACATACTCCCCCAGAATATATGGATGAAATGTTCCTAGTAACTCCTTTTCTCCTGATTTTAGCAATATTAGGTTTTGTGATTCCCTTTACCATAACTTGACCAAGATAGATATTTACATGCTTATGGAGCTGAATGAAAATTATTTGTAGCTTGTTCATTTTTGAGACTCCCATAGCAAAATAGGCACTCATAAATATATGTTAAATTAATTTAAAGATAGAGATTTGGTGCTATTTTCAAACAATTTACCATAATATAAGCAGCACAATATATTAGACATTTTTTAGATAATTAGGAAATTTCCCTAATTTTGGAAAGCTCCATTTATTGTGATTTTCATGAACTTGTATCATATTTGTTCCTCATTATACTGCAAAAATGAGTCTTGAACTTTTTACATTTTAAACTTAGACTTTTTTGTACATTTTATTTATTTAGATGTACTATAAAACCTAGATTTTTCAGTACAGAAATATTTTATATTATTGAATTTAAAATTTACAATAGTATTCAGTAAGTTTTATTTGATAATGTAATACTCCAGTTTATGTTCCCAATGAATTTAATATCTTAATTCTAATATTACTTTGAAAACACACTTAAGAGCTGTAATATGACGAAGTTTATGAGCGTTAATTAGTACAAGTAAAAAGATGTTATTCTGTTATTAAGCTTATCAATTTTAGGATTGTAGATAGCAAGAAAAAAATAGTAGGGATCAAAAGATTTAATGAGGAAACCACTGATAGGCATTGTCATTTGACAAACACTTTCCTTTTTTCTAGAGTGAATCCTTTGACATGGAGATGATGCTCTAATGAGTATCATGAAAAAGAAGATTCTGAAAAGTCGCTACAATATTTTAAATTACCAGCTAGGTTCTGATTACTATAGATTGTGGTTTTTCTGTGGGACAAACTGGAGGCAGACGAGAGATTTTTTTTTTTATTTTCTGTTGGGAATTAATGTTAACACCAATGTGTTAAGTGACTGCAATAAAGTTTCATGTCTGTGTTTCCCTGTGATTAAAAAGGGGTTGTCGGGACAGGTTCCATATTCACCAAAAGAAAGGTTATTTCCAGAGATTACATTTAAACTGAAAGACTTGCAAATCAACTGATCTAGTTTCCTCACTTTACAGATAAGTAAACTGAGGCCCAGAGAAGCTTAGTGATTAGCAAGGTCACAAGGTCAGTAAATGGGACCAGAATTCTGGCCTCCAATTTCTAGCTGAATGCTCTTTCTCCACAGATTTGCTTCCCACATAGGCATCTATCTGTAAAGGCTGAAGATTTCTTCTCACTGGCCTTATTATTTACTCCCCCACTGTTCTTTTCATTCCTGTTTTCCATCCACCTGTCTTCTTCCAAATAAACCCAAATTCAAAATACTAAAATAAATAACCTAGGAAACAATCTACACTCTTATTTCAGTTGATTATTTCTTTCGATGAGATTGTTATAGCATCAACTTTCATTCATTGCCTTGGGGGAGGGGAAAGAATTACTTTTCCATTATTTAGTGTTATTAGTACAGACTCAGAATATATACTACAGAAGATCTTTAAATTATGAAATACATGTTCAAGTAGTACAGGTGAAAAGTACTCATTTTTCTTATAAAACGTGAAGCTTTTTGTGCTAGTCTGTGCAAAGCAATATGTTATTAAAAAATGATTTTTCTATCCTCTTTGTTCCGATTAAAATCGTTTAAGAAAGTGTTAGCACAGTTCAGAAGCAATTTGGGAGGAGTAATGACATTTTTATTTTTTCTTTTCATTGGAGTATGTTAATGGAACAGCATTTTTTTTTTTGCTATTTCAGTTTTTTTAAAAGGAACTTTCTACAAAATGATGGTCTTAAAATACTGCCCCTTTTCTGAATAATTTTATTGCTCTAAATACTTTGCTGAAATGTAACAGACCAGAAAGAAAGAAACATTTGCAAATGATTGTTTTTTGAAATATGAAAGCAATTCGTCTAGAAAGTTTTAAATACATGCTAATCGGTTCCTGTATTTTCTATAATTTTTTTAAATCTGTGGAAGTACGTTAGAATATTTAAAGAAAAAAATTTTAAGAGACTTTTACAACTGTAAAAATTCTCAAATTGGAACAATTGTGTTAAGCCAGAACACTTTGCTACTAGATAAGGAAATTAAATGAGAACGGAATTTTGTTTTTCGGAAACAAAAACAAAATGCCCCCGTATTCTGAAGTGCCTTTACTATAAGATCAAGGCATCCAGCCGAGTACTCCTTTCATTTGATTCCATATTGTAAGAATTTAAAGAAAGTTATTTGCCAGGTAGTTTGCTGAAACGCAGAGGGAGGGATCGGGAATAGTTTGCCCGACGTGCGCGTTGCAACTTTTAGGCTAAAAACCGCACGCTGAGGCCATAAGGTGGGTTCCCTAAAATCTCCCAGGGCCAACCCCCACCCCCACTTTCAGGCCTACGGGTTTTCCTGATCTTCCAAAGGAGCACGGCGATGTTTTCGTGGCTGCACTAAAGTACGGCGCCACGAGTCTGGAGACCGCTCCATTTTAAAGCACGGTCTGCTGGGGGAGTGGAGGTGGGTGATGGCAGTGGTCATTTTTTCGGATGCTCCAGAGTCCCCCTTTCCTTCGACTTCACTTAGATTTCCGAGACTCTGACATCTGACAGAGGGATCAAATTATAAATGATATATGTCTGGAAAGGCAGTAAAAGTAGTCGATTGTGCCAAGTATTGCCTTCCATAGTGGTGAAGGCAAGGGTTTCCTTTGTTTGGTGTTCTTGGGGACACAATGACAAATGTAAAATCCCTTAATTAGTGAGAAACCATTAGCCTTCTTCGGAACCGCTCCACTTGTAGAGAGGAGGTAGTAATGTGTTGAATAAAGGGAAAGGTGACTGGAGAAAGAGGAGAGGAAGTGGCGGGGGTGGAGGTGGAGGGAAAGGGCAGATCCGCTGGCCTGGGGGTCTCTGCGACCCTGGGGCGGGAGCTGCGGGAAGATACAGGACTGGCGGCGCTGGGGCTCCAGAGCCTGGCCTTATTTGCCGGGAGGAGAGCACGGGTGGAGTCGCTTGCTGCAATGCCACAGCCCCTCCTCCTAGTTTTAAGAAGAACCGAAGCATTGTTTCTGCTTTGATAGAAGTCACCCGTTGCTTATAGGAAGACAACTACGGTGGGCTCTGGCACCTCTTTTGGCTCCTTGCATTGTACTTTTGGAATACACACACACACACACACACACACACACACACACACACACAACCAACAGCTGCGAACATGTGTACTTAGCTTTTTAAAAGGAGAAACCTTAAGAGTATGCTAACCAACAAGCATATGCTAGGTTATTTCCTTGATTTTTACCCCCCCCTTCCCCGTGCATTGCCAAGTCTTTGTTGCTACTTGAACTTATTTTAAAGACATTTTAAAAGAACTATGATCAATCAACTTACTAAAACATTTGGCTTTCACAAGTATAAAACATGCGTTTTGAGTCAAGCACAGGTCTTTCTGGCACTAAAAACAAGTAGGAAATGAGAAAAAAATTAAAACCAGAAGACTTCAGGAAGGTGACAAATTGGAAAGCATTCTAGGAGATTCATAGGACCATTTTATGTGAAAGAAGCTTTCTATGCGCTTAAAGAGATTATGTTCAGTTTTATTAAAGGATCTTGGGCTCAAAGGGGGGGTACACAAAAGATGAATCTATGTAGAAGACAGTACCACATCCCTGAAATAGTGATATTTTGTTTCTGTTTTCTTCACTTCTCTCCCTTCCCAGTTCCCTTCCCTCCTCCCTGTAACCTTTCCTCTTCCCTTCTCTCCCCCTTTACTCCACCCCCAAGGTATGTAAATGCAGTTGCCTTAAATTCTTTGTGAATGAATGTTAGAGGATTTCTCAGCGTTCCCAGTTGGAAAAAACCTCTACACAACTTGAAAGGCTGATGTCCCTCTCAGGAAATGAATGAGTCGATAACCTCTGACACCAGTGACCAGTCCAGTGAACCCTACCTTAATTCCACTAATACTGGAGGCCCCCAATCAGTCAAGAAGGTGAATCTCATAACTGTACCATCCTATGTGGTTCAGTTATGGCATTTCACACTTTTCATCTAATTGTTGATAGGTTTGAATTTCCTGAAAGTCACTAATAAAGAAGGATTCAGAATCAATTATGTTATTTCTGATTTTATGATTAAACAATTTTCTAATTAAAACAAACTTACAGGTAAATCTTGTTTGTAAACATGTGTCAGTGACTATACTGGCCTGTGAATTTTACAACTACTTTTACATGAGTAATAGCTTTCCCCCTCAATACTTACATAATAGTTTTCCAGATTTTTTTCTTAACCAGATGTTGATTTTTAAAAGTAGTTCTTTCGTTTAAAATGTTTTTTTTTTTAAAAACCCCACATAACATATTTTAGTATTTTCTATTTTGTTTGTGAAATGTTTAACCTGGAATGTCATCATTAAAGTTATTTCATGTAATCAGTTGATTTCTACTATTAAAATAATGCCTAATAAATGTTTTAACAAATAATTTTTTTGAGATCCTCCAGCTTTTGTTACTCTTTCAAAATCATTTGGATTTTCACACTTTTCCTTTCCTCCTTACCAGCTGGCATATGGTTATCCCCATAAAGTAAATAAAATGAGAAAACTTTGCCCCATTTACTGAGAAGCAACAAGAAATAAACACGAAAAATCTTTACAAATGCACGTCTTGGTTGACACCTTTTACCACAAACAGCAGAAAATAGCATAAATATGCATCTATTCATTTCAGATCCCAAGTAATTAGTATACATTTATATTTAGTTCTTTAATATGGGGAGATGTACATAGGTGCTGTATGTGGATTTTCAAAAGCTTTTAGATTCAAGATCCCTACATTTTAGTTTGTGTGAAAATGTCAGGAGTGTTAGGAGTTAGCAGTGTGGACGTTTGGAGAGACCCGAGGGGATTGCGGGTTTGGTGGGGGAGGGTCAACTCGGTAGCTTTGCCTAAGGGAAGTGGTATCTGTACAGTTTCTCCGTAAACTGCTTGTTTAAGAAAATGGGGGTGGGGTGGGAGAAAGAGCGGTGGTGCATTTTAATGTTTAAAAAACTGGCGATATTTTCTACTTTAAAGGAAGTAAAGCATTTCTAGTTGATCTATGATATTTATTGTATTCGATGAGGGCGGTAATATTGGTGTCAGCATCTAGTAATCTACAATCATTTGAACTAATTTGAAAGGTAAGGGGAATGCATTTTGAAACTGGGGCCGGACCGGGGACGGGACAGTAGGAGCCTAATCCGTTATTACATTTTCGTTTATTCGACCGTTCTATCCACTGGTAGTTGACTTTTAAAATGTCAGGGTCCAGTCAATATTACATGAATTTACCTTTTTTCTCCGACTTGCCTCTTTCTTCACCCCTCCCCCCACCAGCGCCCGCTTTTTTCTCCCCCACCTCTTTCTCTAGCTCTGCAGCCGCCTCTGCTGGCGGCTCCTCTTCACCTCCCCTGCCTGGAGAACCCCTCCCCCTCCCTGCCCTACGTTGTCTTGCTCTTGGGGAACAATCGCCACTGATTGAGGTTCACTCTATGTTAGGCTGGAAAACTGGGCTGTTATTTAGGAAGTCATTAATCACATCTCCTCCCCCGGAAAGAGATGGCGGAGAAACCTGTGAAGTACAATTTCTTACCAACCCCCTCCAAAGTGTTCCGAAATGATAAACCTAAACATAATTTGACTACGTGAAGGTGATAGCAATTTTTTACGGCAGGATTTTATTTCAAATTTGAAAAAAAATCAGGGCACGATCAGGTAATTGTTTTTTTTTTTCCTTATTGTGGGTGTACATTACGATTATCCAAACTTTCATAGGCATGTAATTAGATTTCATTAGGTTTTTTTTGGAAATTATGTATTTTCTTCTAAGAGCTGAAAAATATGAAATTTGTGTCCCATGCAGGTTTACTGCTATCAATCAACTGAATTCTTAGGGAGGAAAAAAAGCGTAACATCCATTGCTTTATTTAAATGGCTTTTTTCCCCCTAAATGAGATTATTTGGACAGGCTTGTGTGTAAGGCACATATATGACTGTGCCGTTTTTCTAAATCGACGATTCAGAAGGACCCTCCATTGTGTTTAAGTAAAAGCACGAAATCAGCATTCTGATTAATCGTAAAGAAGCGTCCCAAATTGTCTTTTAGATAACATGTTTGAGTTTTTCGTGTTCATTCATAAATTATTTTGATGTCAGCATAGATGAAATGGCGATTGGTTATCTCTTCCTCTTGCCAGCCCCTTAAGGATCCGAGGTGAAATTAGTAGCAAGAAAGCATGTAATTGACAAAGTCACGTGTGCTCAGGGGGCCAGAAACTGGAGAGAGAAGAGAAAAAAAAATCAAAAGAGGGAAAGCACATTAGACCATGCGAGCTAAATTTGTGATCGCACAAAATCAAGATGTTAAATTGATGCAGAAGATCACCTCGTTCCAAAGGGAAAGTTTTCATCTCACGAGTTTGGAGCAGAGGGCCCGTGGGGCAACATGGCCGAAGGTTAATTTTCTTTTCTATTGTTTTACTGTGATTTTCTCTCTTCCTTTCTCTTCCCCCTCCCCCTCTCCTACCCTTCTTTGCCGTTTCCCCCCCATTCCCCATTTTACCCCAATACTGGGAATTACCCCCCCATCGCGCAATGGGGCTTTCTGCAACCTATTGTTACAGATCTCCAAAAATGTTTTGTACCGCCCACACTGATTCACAACTTGAAAAGCTTTCAGGGGGCTATTGTTTGAATTGTTTGAGTGTGATTAAGCGCAGTTTCAGTTAGTGAGCCCAAGGAAACTTTTATACACCTGCCCCCTCCCCCATTCCACCTCAACTTTAATTGAAAGTTATGGGGGGGGGGGATGCACATTGCAGATAACCCTGGATTCGCTGTCGCCGCATGTGCGTTAAAGTAGTTCTAACCATCTTCGCGATTTCTCTTTTTTCCTTGTGCCCGCGGAGAAAAGAGTTCTCTGAAATTTTCTCTTTGTAAAATGGGATCAGTGTTAAATCAGCAATATGCAAGTAAAGTATCCCATGCCGTAATGTAATATGTAGCTGAAAAATGGAGTTAAATGAAAAAGTACACGTCTGTACTGAAACGTGGAAGTGTATGTGATCGATAGAACAGTGTGGCTTCCCCTCCCCCGCTTCCCCTTTTAATCCTTTTCATTTTAAATATTTTCTGTAGAAAAGAAGGAATCAACCACTTAATCATGTTTTTCCTATTTCCTCTCTCCTCAGCCTCCTAGCTTTTTTCCCCCTCTCTCTCTTTCAGTGAACTGTAGGGCAATACAGACTAACTGACTTTTTTTGTCCTGTTCCACTCAGGCGGGGCAAGCAAAGGTGGTGGAGAAGAGCCCGGGAAGCTGCCGGAGCAGGTAGAGGAGGAATCCCAGGTTTTGCACGGAACTGGCCACTGTAAGTGGTTCAATGTGCGAATGGGATTTGGATTCATCTCCATGATAAACCGAGAGGGAAGCCCCTTGGATATTCCAGTCGATGTTTTCGTACACCAAGTAAGCCAAACTTTTTTAATCCCTCTCTTCACCTTTTCCCACCTGGAGCGGATCAGTAGTTTTGTCCATGGCTATACGATAATGTGCCTTTAGGTATATTGAAAAACAAGATCTTCCTTATAGTCACGTGTTAATACAGTTTTTAGGGTGCTATTTGGACCCCTTCCTGGGTATCTTTTCCTGAACAGAAAATAAAATCTTTGAAATTTTACTGCTTGGGTGCTGGTTGACTATATTAGCAACTTCCCCCCTTCATTCGACAGCGAAATTGCGGTGGTGTAGCTTCCGGTGTTATGGAATACTCTGTCGCCTATGGCTGGTGAATGAGTGGGCAAATGAATGAAGAAACGGTGATAGTCTTAAGTAAAAAAAAAAAAAAAAAAAAAAAAATTACTGTTATAAGCAATCTTTAAGTCTCCGTATTTGTAGATATCACTAGTTTGTAGTTTTCCCTGTTATTTAATCTCTGTCTGCCCAGTAGTCATTTGTAGATTTAAGTCAAAATAATTGGATTTTACAGTGAAAATAAAGTAGAATACTGTTGGCCTAGTATGAACTTGAAGAAATGCAAGAGAGGACGCTTGCTAATCAAATGTTTTAAAAATGTGCTCCTGTAGGGTATAAGTCAAAAGGATACTGTCTCTTTAAGAGACTGAACTCAAAGAAACATGTGGCCAGAGGCGGCTCTAGCCTGTATGTTTAAAATGTGCTAGTCTCCTACTTGGAGTAAATTTCCACCATTGCTTATTTTCAAGATTTTATCCAGAAACAAGCAAATTAATACCTCAACCCCTTTCAATCCACTCCTCTCTGTTGCTTAATCTCTCTCTATAAAAAAATATTTACAGCTTGTGAGCTTGAATGTTTCATCGAAAGAAGTCAAAGAACTATAAGTTATCTGTAATAATTAATTCTTAGATAGGAATAAAGGGATTTAAGACTAAAGAGGTTTAGTTTGGCTTGACATTTATGACAAAAATTTAATGAATGACTATCAATACTATAGGTTGACTGACATAGATACATGCAAGAAATAGTCTATTTGAGTGAAAATTATATATTTTGTTTGATTCTATGTTGTATGTCCCTGATAATATTTACAACCTCCTTTTCTCCCTAAGGAATCATCTTTAAATTAAGTTTATAAACAATAGAAACACATGAAACCATTGTTTTGATCTGTTGTCCTGTGGTGCTTGGTAGCTTCCTGACCTTGCTGTATGGTTTGTGTTTTCCTTTCCTAAAGGCCTGGCCATCATTATTGGCTGTTTACATGTGGAAGAATCAGCATAATCTGTGAATTAAAACAGTGTTTAAATACATAAATAGTCCACAGACAGGCTACTGAATTTTATGCCTCCTATTTTACCTTGCAAAATGAAGCCACATTTTCTTTTTTCCTCCCTAGACTGAATGACTGAAATTATTGACAGATCCGTTTCTGTCAGGCTCTGGCTTTCCCCGCTTTGAACCTTCTTTAGGTTGTTAAATTGTTCTTTACGATCTCATAAATTTGTTTTATAGATGAATGAAAAAAATAGCCCTTTCTTCTTTGTCTGATCACACCTTGTTATAATTTGGTTTTCTGTGTTTACCTTTTAATATATTCAAATATTAGATATCTTATTAATCAATATTAATGTTTAGAACCATGAGACATCCAAATTTAAGCTGTTCAGTGATTATATGTTGATAAACATTCCTATATTCACTGCATTAAGGAATACTGTATTGCTGGAAAAGTTTTATAGATAGCAAACAGTTTCCAGAGTATAATAATTGATTATTTAAGACTTGCTTTAATCTTCTGTTACACAGCATATGTTTACTAAAAGAACAATATTAAAATGATGTGATAAAAATACTCTTTAAATATGTATATTTGTAGTCTTCATGAGAATGTACATTCTTAGAAAGAAGTATGTAAAAAGTCAATAAAACTTAAGTATTAGCTTTTTTTTGTGATGTGAAAAACCAGACTGTGATAATCTTTACATTTAAAATTAGAAAGTGATATTTTAGGAGATTTTTTTTTATGGTTATAGTATTTGTTTCTTTTTTAAATATATCTCAGTTTTTTTCCTAGGGAAAAATTACTTAGGGATCAGTTGCTTCTTTTTGATACCTAGATTTCTGTCTTATACTGGGACTTAACATATTGTGTATAAACCATATGAATAACTTTTGAAAAAGGCAGGAATACTACTGATTTTAGCCAAGCACTTACAGGTAACAATTAGATGGTCATAAATGATATGCATAAGTAGCATGTGAGCATTGCTTATGGAATCAAATTGCAATTCAGGACTATTATAAAAGTTTTAAAAACATTTTTAATTATTTTTGCTGCCATTTTTATTGTCAGCAATTTCAAAAGCATACTAGGTTTATGTATAATTATAAATTAGATTTTTTCCTCATGTCTATATACTCTTCTGTTATGAAAGATAGACATGGATAATTAGGACATTTAGTTATTCTTCTGGACCAATATCTACTCATTTAAAATATATGATGAGTGTTCAGAAGTATTATGTGTCAATGGATTTTTTAAAATATTCGGAAACATGTTCTTAATAGTATATACCTGGGGAAATAAGAAAATAAATTAGTTTCTGTAAAATAATATTTAAAAACCAGGATATATTTTTCTCTTTTGAAAATATTAACTGCCAAGAACTGGATATCAAAAACAATAATTCAGTTGCCAGGAAATGAAGAGAACATATATATGTATTTTAAAAAATAGATGTTACCTGATTTTGTTAACCTGTAATGTCACCAACTCCTCAAACAGAAACACATGACTTAGGTGCTGCACTTTCCCTATCTTTAGACTTGTTGATAAATGCAGTGAGATTCTCCTGTTTGAGAATGGTGTGTGACCATTGGTGGTTTAAAATGACAGTCTTCATTTGAGTTGCTAATATTAACTTGTGATTTCAATGATCTTATTTTTATATACTGTTAATGAGTATATATGTATTCTGACACTAGTTAATACTGAAACAGTTAGCCTTCAATACTTAATATTTTAATTTTACAAACAACAAAAATGTATAAATATTATTTTTGAATTATGTCACTGCACACTGTTTTTGAAATGTTTCTTAAAATATTTAATATTCAAAATTTGACAGTTTTGATGATGACTTAGTTTGTAAATAGCATAAGTTTGTAGGAGTTTCTTTAGAGTCCAGTGCAAAACATAGATTTGTCTCTGGATTGAAGAGTTACATGGTTAACACAGCTTTGTAAGTCTAAGTTCCTACTAAGGCAATTTCATCAATTAGAATACAATTGTTTTGTAAGTGATTAATACTTCAATCAATTTTTTGTTAATGGATTTTAAAAATTTGCATCAACAGCTAGTTTGTGGGCTAACATGTTTGAATTACCTGGAAAGGTCTTTGAGAACTTTTTGAAAAATTATAAGCTTTTAATAGGACAAATATTTGATGGTTCTTTAGATGAATTACTCAGTAATTAAGTATTAGATATTTCCTGAAGAAGGGCAGTGTTCCCCAATAACTACCTGTTGATATTTGTTATCATGTAAGTTTTTCTTTACATAGATTTTGACACTTATTTCCAAAGTCATTATCTTACCTAATGATCATCTGAAATTTATTCCGTTTAGGGGAGAGATAGAATCCATTTTCCTTATTGCCCTCTCTTAAGTCATTTGCATAATAATTTTTTTCACTTGTTGGGTTATATTTGGAATTCTTTGCCATAAAATATGATACAAAGAATTTGTTTAATGTGAGTGTGTATTTCATTTATTTCACAAATTATGTCAGAATTTTTACCAAAGAGATAGTAATTCAAAATGACTTTAATTTAGCTCCCATTATTCAGCAGGCTTATATATATTTTTTAATAATTTTATTTTAAATTCTTAACTACCTTTCAAATACTGATGTTTTCTTATGCTCTTTATTTCTAATTTATAAATTTATAGTTTGATCTCTAGAGAATACAAATGCCCATATTACAAAGATTTCATACGTTTTTGTTCCTTTTGTTTGCTTAGAAAACATCTCAAAGAGTAATGGAAATAGAAGAAATAAGAATAATTATTGTAACTGATAAATTTAAAACATTTTATTAATATTATAAAATATGAAAACATTGGAAATAGTCACATATATGTGAAAATTTTAAATGTTATACACAATTCAATTGGTATGGTATAGAGTTCAAATCACAATGTTTTCAAAGTTTATACAATTTTGAAAACATTTCAATATGTTTATGTTTAAGGGCATTTCATAGTATTTCATCACCAATTTGCTAGCCATATCTACTTTTGTCATAGTTTAGCATAAAAACATTTTTCATATGCAGAATAGATGTGATTGTTATTATTCTCAGGTCCATTGAAAATTTCAATTTCTAAGAAATTATTTAGATAGAAAAATCTTGGAAATTTTAAAATATGATCATGTAAATTGTAGAACATTAGTTAGTGAATTATGCATTTTAATATTTTGAAAATAGTTCCTAAACCTAACAAATTTTCAAGACAATTTGCCCAGTTGACCAATTCAGAATACTGAACTAAATGCTTTTAAACTACTCAATCACATTTAATGCCATTTAAATCAAAGTTCTATAAAACTTTGTCTTATAAAAGATATTACTTTCCTTTTTATTTTCAAATGTACTATTTTCAAGACCATTTTTGTGTATCTTTCTAAAAAGATGGTCTTTTCTCATATTCAGTTTAAACATGAAATATAAATTGGGTACATATTTAAGACATGGTCTTCTTTTCTCATCTTAAAGATTATTGATATAACTCCTAAGTATATTCCTCTTTCTTATGTTTGATTCTTCTTTTTAAAAAAATCATTCACAATTAATGAAGGCAACAAATTACAGAATTGTTTTTTATACCAATGTTGAAGTCACAAACCATTTACTAAGTATTCAGCATAACATCTTTCTTTATCCTATCTTTTAACTCATCTCAGAGTTCTTGGGTTTCATAAGTTTTTAAAAGTTTGTTACCTGCACTCATCAGAGTAGATTAAAAAGTGTGTCCTTTATTGTAAATTTTGTTACTTTAGGGAAGCAAGGAACCCTTACTATTTGAATTTAGTTCGAATTTTCCTGTTCAGAAATTACTTAAATATTGAGGATAGTTTTGTATATCTTAACTAATTTTTTTTAGTATTGCAATTAACCTAGAAGTTAACAATATAGTGTATTGTATTCTTATTTCTAAACCAAGTTAACCTAAACAAATAAAGTGATAGTTGTAATTAATTAAATTGGAAAGTCTTTAAATATGATATTCTATAGACTTGATTTGGAGTTAAATATGAAATAAATAAAATAGTTATTTTATTATCATACCTTGAGATATTTCTCACTGAATTTTAAGTAATGGAAAGTTGCTATAGGTTATGGTATGGTAACATATACAGTTCACAAGAAATTTAAATGATTTATATTCATCTCTAAAATAGTTTGTAACATCTAATAACAGAAAAGGTTATAACAGTAACATTCAAGAAGATACATTGCATGTCAGTGGGTACATTTAGAATTGATCTTTTAGTGAGTATTCTATTAAATAAGTAACAAAAGGGTTGTGTTACATTTTGATACATTAGGATTAATTTTATCTTCAACAAATTGGAAGATAATCTGATGACTACTTAACCCCCCCCCCCAATAATCTGAGTAATGGACAATTTAGAAATGCCATCTAAAATGAAACTTACAGATAATTGATAGATTTAATCTTACATTTTTTCTATAATCAGCTCTAAATGGGAGTAATACATAACTTTTCAGATTGTTGCAGAGAGTAGTGATGTTACATAAACTGCGTAGCAAATATTTGTTGAATAAATAAACTAAAATGTAAACTAGTCTTTGCCAAAGTAAAATCATGGTTATTTTTGGTGGCATATATTAATGGTGAAAAAATAAAGTGGTATCATCTTTTATGTGCTCTCTTTAAAATGTGTTATATAAATAGCTTAATTTTCATTACAGTGAACTACAAGGCCTTTTATTATAATTTTATGGTATTTAATACTGTATCAAGATATAAACTGAGGTTTGGGAATAGTATTGTTACATAGATATTTTTAATAGTTTGTTGTATCATAAAATTTTACCTTTGTCTTCAGGTGTACATATCCAGTTTGTATATTCTTCAGTATAAGTTAAAAATAGTTTTAAATCACTATGATAATTTAATGTATATTGCTCTTTTAATAATTATTTAATCTTTATGAGATACTATATAATGGTATAGAATCTGGTCAAATAGATCAGTAGTCAAATTCTAGTTTATTATATATCTGGAGGGTAAGGAAGTTACTTTGTCAGTGTCTCCTCGGTGGGGACAAAAATGTATCCACCTTGAAGAGGTTTATAATGAGGATTAAATGTTCCACACAGAAAGCTTTTAACACAGACCTTGGGAAATAGTAAAGTCACAACAACGTTGGATATAGTTATTACAAAGAAGTGACATGGTAGAGTGAGGAAAAAACAGTGGAAGTGAAGGTTTGGGTTTGGATCTGCCGCTTGGTTGGTTCTTTACTATTGGCTAGTCAGTCACATCCTCAGAATTTCAGTGTTCTCATGGTAAAATATGGTCAATAATATTTTCTCCTTGTTTTTGAGGAGTAGGGTAAAGATTAATTGAGATAACATGTGCAAATAACTTAAAAAACTATAACAATCCCCAGTTTTAATCTTTGTTTCAAGCACTATATTTTTATTAATACTTTCACTATATAAAGCATTGTCAGAATTTTTAAAAGATAGTAATCCCACATCATTTATTTTTTTTAACCTTATAAGTTTTATTGAGGTATAACTTATGTAGAATAAAATTCACACCAAATTTAAGTATACGATTAGATGAGTTTTGACAAATTGTATTACCACCAATACCACTGTCATGATCTAGAATATTAAATCACCCCAATGAGTTCCTTTCTGCCCATTTGTAGCACACTTGAAGAGAAGAAGCTTAGTTGTCTCAAACTCAGTTGTCCTATATTATTCATATGTTACATTACTGGCTAACCAACCTGGTTCTTTTTTAACTTTGTCTTGTCACACATAGGCTAGAATGCAGTATCTTTTATCAAATACAGTTCACACTTATTTTCATGTGTTGTTTCTCTACTTCTTTCTGCTTGGAAATTATCTTTACAGCAGTAGTTTCTATACCGGTGAAAGTAAGACTAATATGCATTTCACTAATCTTGTACTTTTCATACAGTATAAACTAACTGCTTAGCTAATGGAGGGGAGTTAGGTTTATTGATATTCATATTTCTTGTGGGAAATTAATTTCTGTCTCAACTGAGATTTTGTATTAACATTCTTCGAGGTGTGAGTGTAAGTTAACAAAATGGCTTACTGTCATATAAAAGTATTATATTTTAAGAAAATGATTACTCTAGAAAAATTTCTGGTTCAATAATTTATTCAGCTATTTTTTATTGATCACATACTAAGTGTAAACTGTTGTATGATAGATTTAAGACTTCTGCTCTTCAGCTTGCTATATATATTTTTGTTTTCTTTTAGCAAACTTTTTAATAAAAATTTTCCAATTCTTATTCTCTTCATACAAGGTATAAAAGCAAAGAAAAAATTTTCTGATGTAATATTTACACTTTTTAAAATGTCTAATTATATAGCCTCTACTTATTTAATTTGGGGATAACTGTAATTTTAAAATGATATTTTTTAAGTTTTCAGTGAAACAATTTCTCATCAGTCATAAAATATATAGTTTTCAGATTTCATATATAGAAACTATCTTTCCAGATGCTTAGAACCATATTATTTTATTGTGCTATTTATAACATACTTAATTTTTACCAGCTGCTTTAACCTTTTGTTATAAGTCCACTTTTTAAAATCAAAACCCACTTAAATTTATTACTTTTGTTAATCTGAAAGTTGGCTTCTATTTAAAAAACTTGTAAATTTAATTTGTAATAAGCTTTTTTTTGTTCAGTTTTATTGTGCTATATTATATAAAGAGTATGTAAATTTAAAATTAATTTTATTTTAACCATGATTTGTTTATGACCATTTCTTTCCTTAAGCTTTGTAAGCAATTCCCTAGGCCAGTACTAATATGTTCCCAGATACTATAAAACTTAAATTATTCTATTTTAATGTTTTTTCATTCAAATGAATCATTTTTATCTTTAGTTGAATCTGTAATAGAAGGCTGACAACACTGGTTATATTTATCACCCTAAATGCTTAATTGATTATTGATATATTTTAAAGCTTGGAATGAATTCTATCAACGTTTTTTCAAAGTATTATTTTAATAATACATCGGTTTTTTTTTTATAATACAGAAAGACTGGTGCTTGGAAACTAATTACACTTTTCAGCAACTCCTTTAAGTAGATTAAATGATACTAGAGACACATACCTAACAGTTCAGTGTATCATATTTAAAAAGATAATTGAATTAATCATTTTTAATTTTAACAAGAAAAAAATCTTACTAAATATCTTTTTAAGATTGGTTAAACTATGAGCCAGAAATTAAACTACTGTATTGACCTCATTTTTTAGCTTTCTAATTAAAATTTGTAGTTGAATACCAAAATAATGAATCTAAGGACAGTTGGATTTGCATGTTTGCCCCTTTCACTGTTTCCTCCCCCATGCCATTGAAGAATTTTGAATGGTGAGGAATTTGCGCCCTTTGGCTCAGGTTGCAGACCCACTTGATCAAGCCAGAAAAACTGGGGTCAGAACTATTCACCGCTTATCTTTTCCTTGGGCCACTTGTAAATCCTGCCTTTCTGCTCTGCAAAAAAAAAAAAAAAGAAAAAGAAGAAGAAAAAAATCCTTTATATTATATTTATAGTAAAGCCTGGAATATAAAACAAATGCTTGATGCTTGATTGTGACTCCAAATGGGTTAATTTTAGTATTTTTAGAAGTTTTTCATTGCATTGCTGCTTATTTGATGCTTATAATTTTATTTAATTACATTTTATTTTATAAGATGTTATACAAGCATCCTGTTGGTAGTGAAAGTGTGGTGATGCGCTATTCTATTTCAGGTTGAGATTTTACACCTTTGAGATGTAGTGATTACTTTTAAGTAAATTGAATTAGTTAATTTAAATTAGCTCTATTAAAAAAAGTATTTTTTGATGTGGTTAATTTTCAGCATTTATGCTGACACTTAAAATTTGTATGAATCATTTATAGCACAAATTTATGAACTGTATCAATAATGGTGTAAAGAGTTTAAATCTAAACCCAGGTTTAAACAGACACAAAACACTTTGTTCTTATCTCAGCATCCCTTAAAAGTATACAGCTCTGGTTCAGGACCTCAGGACCACCCATCACCTTGGACACAGGATACTCCTATTTATTCAAGAAGCTTGTGAAGTATCTGTATGCTGGTGGGGGATGGTTTGTGTATCTGTGTAGGAACTCATAGGTGGTTTAACCCCAATAGAAGCAGCATCATTGTTTATAAACTGAATTAGAATTTTCTAAAGCCTAACTTAAATTAAATTCTTGTTATTTTATGCAAGTGCTGGTCGCAGTTTTCACATTTTTGATGCTTTTAAAGGTTAAAATGGGCTCCCATTAAGATTAACCTCAATCCATTACAGCTTTTTGGCTTGCAGGCCCCACCCATTGGCCTTGGATAGCTAATACCGAGCTTTTGCTTCTTCCTGTAGAAAGGAAAGGAAAAAACTTCTTTCTCTTTCATTGTGTAAGTCATGCGATGCCCCTTTTAGTTACAGATAGTGCTGAAGTGAATCTCAAAATAAATAAGCTATCAAGTTTTCTGTTTATATGAAATATTTTTGAAATCTACCTCTTAATTAACTTTTTAATGCATTAAAATATTTGTTTTGAACCACTATACCTTTACAACCATGCCGCTGGGTTTTTTTAGGAAGCCAAAAAAGTTACTGAATAGATTTTTAAAATAATACTGATCTCTTTATCTGCACCATGTGGTAGTTTCTTAGTGTACTTATTTTTCTATCAGTTATCTTAGCATCATTTGAGGTTTCTGAACTGTAGCTTATTTCTTAGAACTCACAGTGTAAAGCAGAGGTAGTGGTTGGGATCATTTTAGTGAGGAAAATTGCTGTTTAGGAAAAAAATGTTTTATAGGACTGCATGCAAATATAGGAAGGAATTAATCAAATATATTTTTGCTTTTCTTCTGTCACCTATGATAAATAAGCAGTGTAGCTAGATGTTGGGAAGAGCTTAGAATATTTATATTATGAAGTTAGATACCATGAAGATTTCATTATGAAGTTTTATAACTTGGGGATAAATTATGTTTAGTCCTAATTTGGTGATATAGACATGATGTTACAATTTACTATTAAAAATTTAAAATTATCTTAATTTGTTCTTAAGCTATTTTACCAAACATTTAAATTTATTTTAGTAAATAGTATAACTGTTCTAAATAATAAGTAAAATATTTGAAACAAAGGTAGTTTTAAAAGTAGTAGCCTCTCAATTTTTAAGATAGAAATATTTTGAGCACATATTGTCATGCAAGTGCTACTTTTAAAAGACTTCTAAGAAGAATACCATTTTAAAACCTAGTATGCATTTTTATTTAAAATACTATGTTTCAATAAAATGTTCCAGACTATTGTTACATTAAAAACATTTTCTTACATGTTCTTATAGTCTTCTAGATCTTAAAAGGCAATGATATTTAATCCTATGATTTTGCTATCAATCCAAGATGACTTGGTTAATAGATTTGTAAATATGAAAAATTTGTTGAGATGTATTGAAAAGCTTTTTAAGTTTCTATTAATAATGGTGGGTTATCAGCTTTTCAATAACGATCTGATAATGAAGTCTGTAATATGCTGGGCAATGCTTTTATTTACATTAAAATTTATAGAAAGTGATTAATTTTGCATGTGTTTTACTATTGAACATTTCAACAGTTTAATTAATTATTTATTGATATTTATTTAATGTTTGAATTGTCCCTAAAATTTTGCTTTGGTGGAAAGCTTTGGGGTACTAAGTCTTTAAAATCTATTATACCCCAATTACTGTTTGCATAGCAACATATTCATAAAACACCAACAATCTATTATTAAGTACTGTATTTGAATCTAGTAATGACATTTATTGTTGAAATAATCCATTTAATACTTAGTGTTACTGTGAGTTTAAAATAAAATATTAAGAAACAAAAACCTAATTTAAAAAAATTGCTAGTAGGTTTTTTGTATATCACATGCTTCCCCTCCACACACAAAATTTGATATTAAAAAGTGAAAAGTTGAGAATATTTTACCTTTATTATTATTTTCTTCCTATAAAAGTTTTCTGTAATCTGTATGGACAAATGTAGTTTTAAAATGAATTTAAATGGCTTTAAATGTTTTTGTGTTTAGTTATAAATACAAAGCTCATTTGTGGAAATAACACCATTGGGATATTGCTACTCGTTTTCATGTGTTTTTTATAAATGTATGGTTGGTAAATGATTTTTCTGGATTTTCTTTCTCTTAAAATAAACTTCATAATAAATGGATAATAAGTTTTCAAATAATATATACAAAGGACCAAGTAAATAAGGACATTTGTTTCAGTTCATATTCTTTAGTTTAGGGTTGGATATATATTTTTTAAGATATCCTGATATATATACATATATACATACATACATGCATACTTACATACATACATATACTTATATGTGTGTGTGTGTGTGTGTGTGTGTGTGTGTGTGTGTGTGTGTATTAACTAATAGTGTTTGGGAAATTTTTTTATTAGATATTGACCACTTTTCCATCCTCTCTGTTTTTACTTTAAAAAGTATCTGGTCACTGTTAAACCATTAATATTCCTGAAGGTAATCCAGAATTTCCTGTGAGACTCAGTGTTCAACATATATTCATTATCCAAATTTACAAAACCCAAACAAATTTTGGAAAATCTCAAAAGACATGGGAAAATATTGTCAGTGAGATTTTTAATAGAATGTAGTTCATTATTTCGATTTATAGTTTTCAATTTTTGAGTAAATTGAAAAAAAGAAGTTACCCAAATTATAGCGTTATGCAGTCCCCAAGTTATTCCCTGCCCTAACACTATCATTTCATTTGCCACCAGGAATTATTACAACCCTAAGTGGTCTCTCTCTTTGAGTTTTCTCCTCCCTCTTTTCCCCTCCTCCACTCCCATTCGGGAAGGAAGCCTGAGGCCCTAGCTCTAGAGACACCAGGAAAAAGCAAGCACTCAGCAGAAAGTGTCTGCCTTTGACAGAGGTGTCATCCCTTGGCGAAGAGTGTAGTTGAGAAGAGGTTAATAACGTTAGAATTTTTGAAATTCATCCTTAATTAATTTAGAATTTTTTTCGATATAGCTGGATTTTGCTGTTGTTATGAAAAAAGAAGTGTACTTTGTTTAAGCGATAGCAAGGTCAAATCCAGTCCTCCACCACTTTTCTCTTTACTTAGCTTTGGTTAAATGTTTTATAGTTTTTCCAAAGGCTGTTGCCAGTGATTTTACTATCACTGAAGAGCGGGGGAGTTCTGAACAAAAGCAATGGACAATGAGGTAATTTTAACATTTCTAACAACTTACTGATATTTGCAATATCTACCTAAATTTCCAGAGAAATTATATATGAAATGTTTTACTCTACATCATTTGTTATCTAAAGATAACGTTTATATGTCTAGCATATTTTTGCCTAGAAACCTTTTTAAACTACAAAGTGACTCATAAAATAGACTAACAATGATAATAAATCAATATTGATAGGTCAAAAAATGTTTTAACTATTTACTTTCTTAGATTTTTGTGACATTGCCTTTTTATTTATTTGTTTGTTTCAGGATGAGTAAGAAAATGCAGATTCAGTGGTGTAAACACTTTATAAATTATAGTGTAAGATTGCTGAAGGGCCCAAGTTTCTTTCATTATGTTACAGATATTTCTGCTGGCATTTCTTTATCTTTAAAGACAATCCTTTTACTTAGCTCCACGTGCAATTTGTTCAGGTCTCATACTTGTTGACCCTAGTTTGAAAAATTTAAACAGAACGGTCATGGAATTTTTACAATTAGGTTAAAGAGGATTTTAGAAGTCATAATTTATACCTAAAAGATAACAAAAGTGAATATTATATAATATTTATATGTTATGGAATGAACCAAAGATATTTTGAAAAATTTTAATGTTATTTACTTAAAGGGCATATGTAAAAATATAACAGCGAGCATATTTAAGGTAATATAACAATGTTATAAGTAATCTTTTGATAGAATAGCTTTAAAAATACAGTTAGAATGTAATAATTTATTCTATTCTATTGGTGCAAACCTCACTAGATCAATGAACATTTGTATGTTTTGTTTTAGCTGCTTGCTAATACTAGGTTGCCACTCCACCATTCCTTGAGGATAAACTCTTAATTTGCCACCATTTAGTCTTATCTCTTGATCAAAGACTGTGATGTAACTTTCCTTTACCAACCCTTCTGTTCTGCACAGACAGTACCATGTCTTTCTCTAAATTTACTTTTAGAAAAAATCTTTGCCATCTTTTAGAATCCAGCTCTAAATTCAGGTCCTTTTTTCCCTGAAGGCTTCCCTCATCATTCTAGCTAGAATTCCTTACATCATTCTTATAAACTCCAAAACTCTTTTTAAATAATGGATCACTTGTCATAGATTGTCTTCTGTTATGTTTTGTTTTCTTGTTTCTCCTACTAAATTGTAAACTCTAAAGAGAATTATTTAATAAAGTTGGTATTCCCTACAATACATGGGTGCATGCTTTTCATATAATTTCTACTTAAAAGCATTTCTTAAACAATGAAAAAAACTATAACACAGGAACATTCCCCTCCTATTTTTCCATTAGGATAAAAAATCTGGTTTATAGAGAACCTAGCTGGAGTCGTATTGTTCAAGAGAATATGTGCAAACTCTTGTTTAAAAAACCCTAGTGTTCAGCTTATATTCAGTTACCTTTAATATCACTTTTATATGTTCATTATGCTTTGAGTTACATTTGATAAAGTGCATCTGTGGGCTTCTGTCCTTTTTTTCCAGCAGAAAAGATGGTGATTTCTGCACTGTGTTTATTACCACAGTTTACTGCTAAGTCTAAAGTGTCTGCAGTTTATTGGAGGGGAATGTCCTACTGGTCTAATTCTCTTTATAAATCCAGAGAACATTGACCTGGATATTCAGTAAATGTTTTAGGTGGCAGTATCATTAGGAAGATGAGATGCATTATATGTAATGGAGACCTTGGAATGAGATAGACCTGAGTTTGAATCCCGGCTCCACTGCTTACTAGCTGTTTGCATTTTGCCACATTATCTTACCTCCGATTTCCTATCTATAAAAATCAGATAGCAATACTAATTTTATAGGGTTGTGAGGATTTAAGTTAATGTATTTTGAGTGTCTAGCCTAGTACCAGTAATGATTCCTTTTATATGTACTGATTTCCAATCTGGAGGACATGCCTCTTACCCTTCCACCATACTGAGTTCTTAGATAGGAAAATTTAATGTCATTTCTGACTCATGACTCTTTATTATTCCTCATGTCAAATCAATAATTAAATTATATATATATGTGTGTATATATATTAAATTATGTGTGTGTGTGTGTGTGTGTGTGTGTGTATACACCTCAAAATGCCATATAACTTCCTATCATCTGTACTTGAGTTCTTAATGATTAGAGTCTTTATTGGCTGTCCTGAAGTTCATATCTAGAAAAACAAGGATCTGAAAATTGGGCAGTCAGATAAAGAAGCTTTGGAATTAAAGGCAGGCATATAATATGATTTGGTTTTATGTTCTTCCAGAGGCATGCTTCTGCAGGTGAATCACTTTCTAAAGGGAATCTGGTAGCAGGCTGCCTCCATCAAGACTTAGCTTCATCAGTTTATTTAACAAATAATTATTGAACACCTAATATGTGAGATACAGCAATGAGCAAAACAAAATGAAAGTACTGGCCTTCATGCACCACCTCTCTCACTCTCCTCATCTCTCTTGCATTGTCTTCCATCTCTACTGTAAAAATAGGAACACACTAACAATATTCACTACAAAATACAACATTGTTAATTTTTAAAAAAATTTCATGGTAATGTTTGAACTCTGGAAATTAATCTCAGGAGAATTTGAACATGAGGAGCATACAAGAAGAAGGTGTAAAGTAACATTTATGAAATGATGACCCAAAGTCTGAGTTCTAGAGCATTCTAAAAATTATAATTTGAGGTACATACAATAATATTGTTAATAAAGAGAAATAGAAGTTAGTGATCTGCAGCAGAAGTGTTGACTCAACACTTTGGGTCACGTTGGACTTTGGGACCAGATAATTCTTTGTTGTTGGGGGTTATCCTGTGCTTAACAGAATGTGTAGCAATATCCTTGACCCACTTCCTGTTAGCACACTTCCCCATTTGTGACAATCAGAAGTGTCTCCCAGTATTGCTAAATGTCCCCTGGAAGGCAAATGCCCCAATTGAGAACCTCTGATTTAATGACTCTGGTAAGTGCTTTATCAAATATATAATGCTTCATAATTTATATCTATAATCTTTTGTTTAGACATAAATGTAGCCTAAAATGATTTTAGAGGGCCTGAACATCGGGGGTAAGGAATTACTAATAAATTTATATTTAAGTAGTAATATGGATTGAAAACTAAATGTGAAACATTTTAACATTTTTATTTTTAGAGTGTTATACATTGTATCATTCTGATTATAAAAATAGTACATGTTGATTATAGGAATTTAGAAAGAGAAGAATATAAAGACCATAATAAAAATCATCCATTATCCAACCACCCAGAGATAATCACTGCTTCCCTTTTAGTTTATTTTCTTTTACTTTTTTTCTCCTCTATATAACTTAAAAACAAATACTATTTTTGAATTATTTACTTTTAGGCTCTTGGCCTAAAAGTTTTTTTACAAGTGGGGAAAATAACTTTCAATTTCCTTTGTCAAATTATTGCCAGTTTTAAATTAAAGATTAAAGTTAATTGAATTATAATAGGAAAAATAGAGATTTATAAATTAATTTGGAAGTTGAGAAAAAGTATAGAGAAAAATACTATGCATTTGAGTGATAGATTCTAAGTAATATTTGTTAGTGATGTGCATTTTTTGAAATAAGAGTAAACCTAACATCCTATATTATTTCTTATTTTAATCTACTTATAATTTCACAATTGAATATATAAGATATTTATTTTAAAAAATTTAAATCTGGGAAATTTTGTTATTAGGAAAAACTTGGGGAAAGACAGAAATATCTGTACATGTCTTTATTTTCACATGCAAAATATATAAAGGATTGGTATATGTATTTATTTTACATAAATTTGAAAGCCATCATTAAATCTTCAGGTAGATTTCAATTTTATAGGCAAGAAAAAGGTATTAACCTTTTTCTCCTAGCAGATATGAAATTCTATTCTAAATATATTAGAGATGACCTTTACTTCTAAAATATATTATTTAAAATTCTGTAATATAGTTACCATAATAAAATGCCATGAAATATTAATATTTATAGGTTTACACAAGTTTAAAGAATCTGTGTGCTTAACCAAAGCATCTTAAGTACTTTGTCAGTGTCATTTACAGTTGAGAGGGTGAATTTTTATCTCTTTTAGAAAGGAAAATGTTTGGCCATAGAACAAGGAGGAAGAACATTTTGGGCAGGGAAAATGATGCATGTGCTAAAAGGTAGAAGTAGCCTTTTGCATTTGAAAATTTTATATGACATTGGAAGTTTCCAGGAGCCCCTCTCTACTCTAAATGCCCAAATTAATTTCAGAGTTACTCAAATATTTATATATTTTTTTCATGCTGAGAAGATCTATGCTGACTTAAATTTAAGTGGCAAACATACTTTGGGTTCTGTTTTGCATTATAGAAATTAAAAACCTATGTTAAAGGAACAATTTTCATTTAATATGAAAGGAAACAGCCTTTATACGCTTCTTAAATGTAGCTTTCATAACAGTGGTTGATTCATTATCCGTTCATCCACATATTTATTAGTTGTCACCCATGCATCTTCTCTATTCACTATGATTTCTCCTCCACATGCATACTGAATTAACCTTTTCATATGTCCACTTACATTGTTGGCTATCCTCATTGTCTCAACACAGCCACTAGGAACAGCCCATCCTTAATCTATTGTTATTAATTTTATTCCTACCATCTATTGAAAGGTATGCCTCTCATCATTTTCTGCTATATATTTTATACTATAAATTTTCTTATGTCTCCTGGGTGCTTGGTCCATTCCTAATATAATGCTAATCAGAACTGAGGTTGGACACCCCAGTAGATTTTGGAACATCTTATTTTAGCTAGCAAAAATATAGCATCACAGAGGATGCAGGATACATCCTTCCACACTATAAAGTCACCTTAGCCTTTGTTTCCTTTGTGCTATTATTTCCCATCTTTTCTAAAACATTGCTATTTTTAAATCTTTCACTCATTTTGCTCCTCTCACCACTTCGTGTGTGTGTGTGTGTGTGTGTGTGTGTGTGTGTGTGTGTTTCTCTTTCTCAACTTCCACCCCCACTCCCTCTTCCTGGTGTAAAGAGCTTCTGTAGGAAATTGATAATCAGTGTCTTTCTGCTTCAAAGTCTTTAACACATGGAGCTGGCTGCTAAGAGAAATTGACCAGGTTCCTGTGATCCTTGTCAGTTTCTCTGATTAATCAATTTTTCTGTACCAGAGTAGCTGCTTTTAACAAAAGAAAACTAGATTGAAATTTCAGTCATTTGCCCATTGCCGTTTCACTTGTATCTGTTCTTCTATTCCTATCACTTTACCTTTTTATTATAAACTTTTAATTCATGGCTTTTAGTTACCTCATTTATACTGACTAGAGAGTAAAGAGCCAATTTCATGAATTTGTATCTCCTCAAAGATTCTAGCTAATACTTGCACAATTTAATTTATAAAGCTGCTTCCTATTCAGAAGGCAAAGACTGCAAATCAAAATGAGTGCATTTCTTTCCACATTCTTGTTGACTTTTCTACAAAAACCAAGGCAAAGCAATTCCAAAGCACTTAGAAGAAAATCATGCTGTCATAGAAACTAACGCAATGAGATCCAGAAAAACCAGGGAGAGTTACTATATTGCTTTTTATAGGGTTATTTCTTTAAACATGTCAGGTACTGTTATACTTAGATACAGAGTTAAAAGAATTTGTCTTTAGGTCATGGACAAGTTTGAGCAGCCAAGTTAGCCTCAAAATAAGGTTATAAGATCTGATGAGAAAATTTACAAAACAACCAAAATATATTTTGAATATCCCTTAGGCATTACATAAAGATGTTTGCACATAGAGATATTAGATATGGACAAGTTATCATAGGAAGGTATTAATTTGAATGGCCTTAGGCTTAGTGGTGAAATTGTGTGATGGCTAATGCTCCAGAGCATGTTTCATAAACAGGTAGTTCTATAGTGTATTAGTAAGTGTTCTCTGAAAGGAAAAAAGCCCCTTTTCAATAAGTTGGGTAAATTCTTGGTTAGACAAAATTCTGCGTTTCTTTATTTAGTAAATGACTTCTCAGTGCCTCATTATACTGTATTATGCTGTCAGTCTCCAAGATAGGGATATAGTATGTAGTACTTTCTATACTTGAACATTCATATCCCCCCCTTTATTTTTTTTTAAGAATTGTCTCATGGAATATGGTTCCATGGGGGCAGTAACTGAGAAATTTTTGGCTGATGGCCAGTAATCTGTGTATTAACCAATATAAATATCTTTACCCTTTAGCTCACAATTTATTGTTAAGTTAAAGGAAATTAGAGGGTTTTAAAACATTTCTTGACATTTTCAGAGATATATTTTTATTTTATAAGACTAGAGTCATAAATAATATCCAAGACATCCAGAAAAGCTGGAGGGTGGAGGGGAGGGTGTGGTTCATCATATAAAAAATAGCCTAACAGGTGAGCTGAACTCTGCAAGGATTCAGAAAACATCAGCCATGTACACATCTGAAAAGAAAAGTGATGATAGCACAAGAATGGTAAATGGTGGTGATGGTGTTATAGGGAAGCTGAAATTTGGCTAGGATAGGTCAGGTGAAAAAAAAAAGAAAAACAAAAGTGATACATATTTGTCTTTCACTAGCAGCTTCTGGGAATAGCCTGTGGCCTATAGCAACTGGCTGGCTTTTTTCGAGTAGCAGCTGAGTTTACTTGAAGGCAGCTACCCCAGTTTCTCAATAGGAAAATATCAGGTATCCTCTCCTAGGAAGTTTTAGTGTCCTAAGAGCAGTGATTCCAAGCATTTTTTAAAAATTTATAAAATTTCTGATCTGTTGCAGCCAAAACACTTTTGTACAAATGCTTTCCTCGGTTTATATACTTGTACAGTAACAAAAGCTTACTGAAAAGCACTGGTCCTCAGACCAGACACACCAGCACTGTTACTAGAGAAAGTATCACCACTTACACCTCCCTCTCAACTTGAAAACATCTTACCACTTTACTGCCTAAAATTCTTCCTACTGGGAAATCAACTTTTAATTACACGAGTAGGGAAAAAATGATTTAAAAATATAGATTCTGTATCACTGATTATAATTTTGGTAATTTGTGAACCAGTAAACAGTTTTTAAAGATTGGGGTGATTGAACAAATGTTTAATAATTTACTTTCCAAAAAACTGTTATAAATTTCACTGTTATAAAGAATGTAGAACACAATCTATAAATAATACATATATTCTATCATAAATTTTATGTAGCCAGTTGAGTCTTACAGATTGCTTTTGTTGATTTTTTTTTCTGAATTCTTGTATCCGTAGCCAGACTGTACTTGTAATTGATGAACAAGTGTAATTCTTACATGATGTTAAACGATTTTGTCATACTCATGAGTAACATGAAACACATAAGAAAGACAAAGATGTCAGAACTTTATTGTGACTGAGTCTTTGCTGAATTGGATAATAGTTTTTGAATACCACAAGGCTATTTCTTCAATTTTTATGCTATTTACAATGTAATAAATAAATATATATATATATATATATATATATATATATATATATATATATATATATAGGCATGATACACTGTTAAATTTATTCTGCATTATTAACATTTTCTCCACTCCATCACTAGACCTAAGTGTCTAGACATTCAACAGAAGAATAAGTTAAGCTTTGATTTGTAGCATTTGCCAATTTCCATGGTATAAATACTTTCATAGTAAATATAATAAAATAATTGAGATGTATGACTTTGATTATTTTAACTATTTTTCATATACTTTATTTTATTGTATTTCTTATTCATTTTTACTTATAAATTTTACTTATATAAATTTTATTTTATTTTTATTTATAATTTTTAAGAATTGTGTTTAACAACTATTTTATAGATTATAATTGTGAATTTAGCAGTCATATGTAGGTGGTAGTGAAATTGAAGCGGAGAGCATCATAAAAGAAGAAAATGCAAGGATCGTTTGAGACCTTGCTCTCTGGCATATGTCATCAGTATGGCTCAAATAAAATAAACATTCTCTAAAAAAAGAAAAAGAAAGTGAAGCAGAAAGAGAAGGAGAGGAAGTAGAGAGAAGAAGGAGGGGGAGGGAAAGAAGGAGGGGGAGGGAAAGAAGAAGGAGGAAGAGGAAGAAAAGGAATAATAAAAAAAGAAAGGGGAAGAGGAAGGAATACTGAGTGGGAAGAAAAGGATCCAGGAACAAAATTTTGGAAAGTACTGATAAGTAAAAGGGATCAATGACATATCTATAGCTTTCTTTATAATGATTTAAAGATGTAGATATTTGTATCCACAAGGAGGTTATCTTTTTTATGGAATTAAGGAGCAAAGGTATAGATGTTTATAATGGGCAAAATTGCTTAATATATGAGTAAATACATGAAATGTAATATGAACTATAAAAGTATACTGAAATGAAAAATAGCTTGGTTTTAGATAATGGAGATTTTTAGATATATGTTTTGAAAAAGATTAAAATCAAGATAAAAATATGTAAATACATATACTACATGTTTAAATAAATGCCATTATGAGCACACTTGACTCAAACAAAAATGGATTTACTAACTTGTGGCAATGAGAGATATGACACGTCGTGTGGACGCTTGGAACATCCCAGTGAGAGGGTGTTAGAAAGGACTTATAGTATTTGGGTTTGTGTTAGGTGATTTGGCAGGGAGATCAAAGAAGCAGGGGTTTGCTCTGTATTGGATGTTCTCAAAAAGCAGCAGTAATGCTGTGACTGGAATTCTGATCCAGAAGGCAGGAAAAACATGATGGTGCTAAAAGTGGAGAGGGTAAGGAAGCAGACATATTAGCCAGCAAAAGGTTTTTTTTTGTTGTTGTTGTTGGATACTGTTTGTTTTTGTCTCTGTTCAGATAAAGTCACAGAGTGGCCTTGTCTGGAGTCTGTATTCTCTGAATTTGCTTACGTTCAAAATAAAATGTTTTGTTATGAAAACCCTGGCATAGCTGTGAGAACCAAGCCAACTCCCAACGACACAAGGCCTGACTGATAGTGATAGGCCAGTCCTAGCCTGCTATGGGCTACCTTTGTCTTCCTCAGTCTAAAACAGTGATAAGGGAAAAGATTCAGCAAAGGCTCAGTGGCAGAGATAATTGTGGGCGTCATTAGGAAGTGCACTATTAAGTCTGTAGTTGGGATACAATAAGGGTAGTATTTAAGCGAGCGAAGTTTGGAGAGGTGGAAGGCTAAGTAGAAACCAGATGGTGAATGGTTTTAAATAATCAGCTTTGAATATAGTTCACATAGAGTCCTGAAACAGGTTATGGTATGACGAAATTAGTGTTTTCAGACAATGAACTGCCTTTTAAAATTATTAAAATCTGAAAATGATTTTAACAAACATTATCTTGACTATAACTCAAAAAGAACTACTAATTTTTCTTTAAGTATTTGTCCATATGCTTTTTTTACAGTGTTATTTTATATTCTGAACTTAAAGATTTTTTTTGCTTAGTGTACCATTATTCTGTGTTTTTACCTTGTTTGAAGAGGATCATTCTGATAATTGTCTGCAAGGTTATCAGTTTTCTCTGAAAGGGAAAGGCAGTAAAAGCAGTAACATAAAGGAAATGGGAAATTTGAGGGAGAAAAAAATCAACAAGTGTCTATTACTGATAAGCTGGCATAAAGGAAGAGAAGAATTATATATGTATATATAATTTCTCAATTGGACAATATTATAATATGGTATTAACAAAAGTATGTAACATTCACCAACACCGTTTCTAAAAGATGTTTTGAAAGTTGCAGAATGCACCCAATTGTTAAAATGGTAAAGTGTTTTTAGGTTGAAAACTTTCACATTTGGTGACCATTAATGAAAATAATGATGAGAGAAGAAGTTCATACTAATACTGCAATAAGGGTTTATAATCTGCATGTGTCTGAGTTAATATCCCATAAAAATTAGTGTGAAAACATTAGTGAAGGCTGACACTTCTGGGTTTAAGATGCCTACTTACTATCCCATTAGTATTCGTGGTACTCATCAGAAGAAGCACTAACTTTTCATCCTTAGTTTATTTCCATGTGCCTTTTGATAAGATTCTTCTTTAGAAACCTTTGGGGAAAAAATTGTCTTATATGCAGTAATACACTAAGAAGAGGAAGTTTTCATTATTGGAGAAGGTGTTGAAAGATTGTTTTAAACTTTTTTATATTATAAAGTTAAGTACTTTTGTTATCTATATGTTTTAATCATATAGAAGTTTCACATATAATATATAATACAAATCAATCATACTGTAATAGAATATTAAAATTAACGAGCCTAATTCCTAGCCCATAATTTTATGTATTTAGTGTTATAAAACTCCATAAGGAAAATACTAGAAATTGTTGAAGTTCATTGTAGTAGAATTTAACCTATCGTTGATGTCCTGAGACTACATATCATTCATAGAGTATAAAATTCAACTAAAAGAGAGATGTTAAATTTCTTAATATTTTATTATCATTTTATTTAGATTTCCCAATGTTAAACTTTAACAGGGAACATGTTTAACAATGAACATACCCGAGAATAATTCAAGATTACATGATTTACTTCATCTAATTTTACTATACTAGTAGTTTATATAGTATATAGTTTATATAGTTTATAGTATAGTAGTTTAATTTATTGGTCAAATATAGACAATAATAATCAATCATTTGTGATTTAAAAATGTTTGACCTTCACCATTTATAGTTAACCTTTCTTCTTTCCAAATATGCCAGCTTGTCATGTTACAAATGCATGTCTAAAATTTTAAATTTTTTTGCTTGTGTATTTCCTTAGAATTCACTATCATTAATCATTCACTGATGTTAATGCTTAGTCATGTTTATATTTAGATAACCTATATTTATAAATGTAAAGATGGCTATTTGTTTAATGAGCAAAATCTTTTATTTCAAATACATTTTAAATTTATAAAGTACACTTTATACATTGCAGTCTTATACATTTAAGTAGTTAGTAAATTGTGTATGAATTAAATATCTATGCATCTCAAAAATAAACCAGAATTTTTTTATCTTGTACATGACCATGGATCTTTTTCCTATTAACTGTATTTTTATTGATTAGACTCAAATAACTTGTAGAAACTTGTTAGGAAATTAAAAGGCAAAATGCAAATAATACATATATTTTTTCAGTACATATACCCAAGGTTAATATCCTTTAAGTGTAAAGAAGTCTTGTTAATTGACAATAAAAAAACAAGCATCCTTATAGAAAACAGCATTTAACAGATAAAGTTTGCCATTTTAATAATACTTGATATTCATAAAGTTTCAGAGAAATGGACAGTCTCATATCTCTGGCAGAGATATATACTGATACAAGTTTCTAGAGTATAATTTGGCAATACTTGTTAAAAGTCTATAAATAAAATAGTTGTACACAAATAGTTGTCATAGCACTTTTTATAATAATGCATTGAAAAAAGTAGATGTACATCATTACATTATTAGTTAAATTATGGACATCCATGTAATGTAATTTCTTTAAACGATGTTTTCAAACTTAGATTCTTATATTCAGAAGTGACCTTGATTTCCTTATAAGTACTTTGAGAACCACTGGGAGAGGGGCAGCTGAGAACAACTTCATTCTGATTCAACTACATCAGCTTTATCTCTACTGTAGATCTTCATTTAACCTTGCCATGGATCAGTTGTTGGAAACTGCAACTTTAGGTGAAATGATTTAAATGAAACCAATCTTACCACAGGCTAGGTTAATTGATATAAACAAAGGTTAAGTTCATAGGGCATATTTCTGGTCACAAAAACATCACCAAACTTTTAAATGAAGACTCGAAACACTTCTAATGTTAAACATTTAAATAAATAAATTTAAGAAAGACTAATAAAAACATGTAAGGTGATTATTTTCCAACCCGCTTATTCCAGTTCAGGGTCATAGGTGGCTGGAGCCTCTCTTGACAGCTCAGGGTGCAAGGTAGGACCCAACCCAGGCAGGACACCCTTCCATCACAGGGCCCCTTACACACACACCCACGCTAAGAGTGGGACAGTGTAGACACACCACGTCACCTAATGTACACATCTTTGGGATGTGGGAGGAAACCAGAGTACACAGAGAAAACCCACTCAGACGTGGGGAGAACATGCAAACTCCATCCAGAGAGTGGCCTTGGCCGGAATTGATTTTTTTTCTAATTGAGATAATGAAACAACGTTATTCAAGGACCTGCTATATTTGTCTTCTATACAGAAGTTTCTCATAGGCGTTGCCTGGAAAAAGGATGAGAAAAGGAGTGCATTTGGCTGCTGAAAACATGGCCTTAGAGTGCTCATTACAATGGAAAGATACTGATATTACCCTGCTAAACGAAAAATAGTGGAGTCTAAACATTGGTGGCTCTCAATAGTAGGATCTTTAGATGTTTAGATGGTTTTTAAAAAGTTCTATCTCCATCTGTTTATATACATATGAAAAAATGAAAAGTTTATAGTAATAGTGTAACAAAATGGTTCAAAAAACAGTGGTGTGATAAGATTTTAGGTAATTATTACCCTCTGTTTTTTTTTAATCTGTATTTTCTGAAATGAGCAGGTACTATATGTGATGAAGGAAAAAACAATAGCAATCACTTATACTTTAAAATGTTATCACATTTACATGCATAGTGCCCTTTAATATTGGTGTGGTCTAAGTATAGAATTTATTATATGCCAGGTACTATTCTAAGCAGTTGGCATATATTAACTTACCTAATTCTTTTAACAACCCTATATAGTTAGTATTATAGTTAACCCATGAACAACACAGGTTCGAACCATGGAGGTCCACTTACATGTGAATTTTTTTCAATAAATTCTGGAAATGTATTTTCCTTATGATTTTCTTAACATTTTCTTTTCTCTGGCTTACTTTATTGTAAGAATACAGTATAAAATACATATAACATACAAAATAAGTGTTCATCAAATGTTTATGTTTTTGGTAAGGTTTCTAGTTAATAGTAGGCTATTAGTCGTTAAGTTTTGAGGGAGTCAAAGTTATATGTAGATTTTTGACTATGCAGGGGGTTGGTGCTTCCAACCTCCAGACTGTCCAAGGGACAACTGTATTATATACAAAGAGTTTAAGTGGTATGACCAAAATCACACTGCTGATTCAAACTGCCTTGATACATTGCCCTTGCTTTTCAGATGCCATCTCTTGGAACCCCAGTTTATATTACTAATTCTCTTAAATTTCAGAAATAGTTTTCAGTGGATGTGAAAACATATATATAAGTTGTTGACATGTCTGTATATATTTTATGTTTTGTTTGTATTTTTGGTTTATCATCTCCTGTTAGATAGAAGACTTTCCCCTGCTGCTGCTATTGCTCCATCCACTGCTACTGTCATAAGCAGATAGGAAACGAGAGGCTCTTCTAGATTGATCAGATGCCTATTCACATTAAAACATTTTAGAAGCCTGCCTGTGGTGGCCTTGGCCCTGAGATACTGTGTTTTGTTTTTAAGCAAGCTGAGCAACTCACGTGTCTGGATATGTACACTCTCTACACGCTGTGCCTCTGGAACACACATAAATTATTTGCCCTTGAAACATACACAAATCATGTTTTCTTTATACTTGAAGATGACATTTCTTTTGGTATTATTTCCTGATCCAAACTTCCCACTGTCGGCAAGATTTATGCTTGACTTACTAATGGTAGTAACAAATTGTGTTGAGACATTTCCATATTCTCTTATCTGTGACTCTGTGGGCCTTCACTGAGGAAGATGAAAAAGCTGGGAGAGGTCTTAGTGCATTTAGAGACCAAAAATCTTTATACATGTGCCGTTTTTCAACGGAAAATAATTCATTTCCAAAATTCATACTTTTTAGGGTTGATGAATGTCGGAAGGAAACATCGTCAGGGCTCTAAGGGAAAAGGAACATGTAGGAAAAAGGAAGAATTATTAACAAAGGTAACAGAGCATGTTGAGTGAAAGGATAGAGAAGGCAGGAGAAAATGAGTGTAGGAGAACTGTGTTAAAGTATAGAAAGTATAGAAATTGGCACAGTATTACTGAAAGATGATGAGTTGATTAAGGATATATTATGATATCCCTGTGAATAAAATGAACCCATTGCCAAGTTTTTATTGATATTAAAATAATTCTTATCTCTAGCTGGAAGTTATTTTTTCAAGCAAGTATTTAAATATTAGAGAAAGGGGAGAAGGAATAAAATACATAGCACAATCATAAGTTAATGATGCCATTGATTAATATTACATCTTTTTCTTTTCTGGCTGGTTATTTGGAACAATTTATAGTAATGTAAATACAATGTAATGCATAGCTGAGACATTGCCCTGCAGGTATCCAGTGATTTATCCAGTGAAAGAATTAGAGCAGAGTTGTGGAACTTGTTTC
Organism: Macroglossus sobrinus; assembly: GCA_004027375.1. Taxonomy (NCBI): domain Eukaryota; kingdom Metazoa; phylum Chordata; class Mammalia; order Chiroptera; family Pteropodidae; genus Macroglossus; species Macroglossus sobrinus. The sequence continues at coordinate 805,378 of PVKZ01000169.1, forward strand.
ATGCCTGGGAAGATCCCCTGGGGCTTTGTTAACCTTCTGTGATCATTGGAGCAGGCTGGGCACTTGAAGAGATCCTCTGATATTTTAGGAGGAGAGTTTGTTCATTTTTTGCCCAACCTTGCCCCAGCTGTAAATATTTCTTCCATGGCATATAAGATCCTGCTTTCTGATATGTAGATTGGAAGATGATGGTGGTCAGGTAGTCATGCAGTTAATAAAAACATTTCAGAATAATATATCGCATGGTCATTACCTATGTTTATGTTAAGAAGATTGAACAGTATAGAAATGTGATCTGTTTTTAGACCTTCTTTGTAAAGAACCTCTCAGACCTTTATGACATAACTCTTAAGACTGTGCTGTTCAAAATGACAGTCACTAGCCTTTGTGGCTATTTAATTTTAAATTAATAAAATATTTAGTTCTTCAGTTGCACTAACAGTATTTCATGTGCTCAATAGCCACAGGTGGCTAGTTAGTAGCTACCCTCTTGTACAGCACAAATACAGATTATTTCTGTCATTGGATCACATCCTATTGGAAAACAATACTGTAGAAAGATGTGTCTTTTGAGGTCATTGATGTTGCCCTCTCCATGTGGTTTAAAATGTTAAGTGTAATGAAGAGAAACCATAATGTTGTTTCAAATTTTTCAAATTAAGCAAATGCCGTTCTTGTATTGTGACAGTATATTACAATGACAGATTTCCCAGTTAGCTCACTTTACTACTTTTTGAGGAAAGTTTTATTCAAGTTAATCAGTAATAGAGATTTACTGTGCTAGGCTGTAAAGTACTCTGAAGTTGGACTTGTGGGAAACAGCATTGTATAGTTACTGAAAAAGAATACTAACTTCGAAGACAAGAAATGTGGTCTTGTCCCAGCTTTGTCATTAACTAGTTATAAGACTTTGGACATTTCATTTTCCAAAGTTAATTTGGGATTTAACTTCTTCACCACTAAATTGTAGATTTAAATAAAATATTTTTAGAAGCCTTTTTTGCTATAATAGTTAATTCTGGGTACTTCTGTTCTCTTACATATAACCTTTATAAAAGAGCTATGATTTTGAGTGGAAGAGGTAATCCACAGAGAAAGAGGTATTGATGAAGCGGCTAAGAGAACCATGTTCTTGTTCACAATTATTTAAAGACAGAGCACTTAATTGTAGAAACCACTAAACCAATGCCCAGGAATATGAGAGGGACTCTGTTGGTCTTAAGTTGTAGCAGCTTATCATAAATAATTGCTTTCATCATGTTCACTCCTTCTGCATAAAAACCTTCATTAGCATTGGAGTCATGCAGATCTGGATTAGACAGCATTTTCTCTGATTACTAGTTGTGTAACCTTGAGCAAGTTACATGACCTATCTTGCCTCAGTTTCCCATTGAAAGGATGAAGTGAGGTGGTAATTATTTCCTGGAGCTTGTAGTCACTTCAGAAAGACATGTTATTGTAAAAATAGGTGGGATGGTTGTCATAGAGGTGTACCAAGTATTATAAAAACTGAAAGGAAGGCTATCTAACAGACCAGTCAAGGTAGAGAAGAAGAGAGTACTGGTATTTCAGGCAGACTGAGTAGCATGTGCAGGCAGGCACCAGCATTGGCATGCAAGGGATCTAGCTAAAGCATAGAGTAGTAGTAGAAAAGTATGTTAACAGTTAAGCCTGGTAATATAAACAGAGACTAGAAAGTAAAGGACTAAGATATTTAAACTTCATGTTGAACACTGTGGGAACACACTGAAAACTTTTAAGCCTATGTGTATGAGTGAGGGAACATGAAGTTACGGAGAGAGAAGAAACAGAACCGTACTTCAGGAGGTTCACTGTAGCAGCAATGTGGAGAATGGATTGAAAAGAATGAGAACAGTAGGAAGCTATTGTTTGTTTGTTTGTTGGTTTTTCAGTTTAAGTGAGAAGCGAATCATATTAGAAAAAATCGAAAGAAAGGGGCAGATTCTACATATATTAAGGAAGTAAAATCAGTATTAATCAAACTTGGTAACCGGTTTTCAGGACTCTGGTAGTTTGGCTAGGTAGAGAATTCATACGGAAATACTTTTCCCTCAGAATTTTGCAAATATTTTTTTATTATCTTCTATTTATATTGTTGCTGTTGAGAAGTCAGATGTCATTCTGATTCCCATTCTTTTTTATAAAACCTTACCTTTTTTTCTTTCTCCTAAGAATCTTTTAGGTTCCCCTCCCCCCAACCGGGGTTGTTCTGAGATTTCAGTCATGTGCAGAATTTTTAATTGTTTTCATAACTTGATCTTTTCAATGTGAAAACACGTTTTTCTGTTCTTGAACTATTCTCAATAAAGCCCTCTCCTTTAGTTTGTTCTTTCTGCAACTCTGATGGGTAGATGCTGTATTTTAAACTTTTTACTCTTATTGTTTTTTCTTCTTTGTACTCCTTTTATAATATTTAATCAGTTTAGTAACATTTCTGTTGAATTTTCCATTTCTCTAATCATATATGCAATTTCCAAGAGTTCTTTTTTGTTTTCAGGAGAATCTTGACTTGTTTTATGGATGTAATATAGTCTCTTCTGAGGATGTTAATTGCAGATTTTCAACATTTCTTTTCCCTACATTTGCTTGTTTCCTCCAGCCTTTTGTTGTTGTTGTTTTCTTATTTTGCTTCTTTTCCTCCATATTGAATTATCTGGTGGTTCTGGGCTATTCTGAAGAGTGACCTAGCCGTTTTGTTATGTGACAGATATACTAAATGCTTTGACACACCACATAGTGTGGATTAACATCCAGGATAATTTTTCCTCCTCCCACTCGCCACCGTAAGATAATGCCAGATATTTTTAGCTTTTTGTTATGGCCACAACTCACTTTTAGTTTCTTATTTCTGTACCACTCAGGACAGTCTAGGTTAAGTTTCACTAATAGACAATCTCTGATTTTCAGCGGCTACACAATGGAAGTTCTGTCTCTCTCACAACACATGTGCAGTGTGGTCTGCAGAGCCTTCTACTCATGGCCCTCACTTCAGGACTCAGTCTAGCGGAGGCTCCATTATGCAACTTGTTTCTCTAAATTGCTAAGGCTGGAAAAGAGAATATGGCAGATTGAGCACTACCTCTTAAAGCTTCTACCCTAAAGATTCCGAGCCACTTCTACTCGTATTTCATTGGCCAAAGTAACTCATGTGGCCATGTTTAATTTAAAAGATAGTCATGAAGTGTAAGCTGCCATTTTCTTTACAGAGGAGAGTCACCAGAATGTCTGTTAACAGCTGTAATAGCTACCACAATGGCACCCCTCTTAAGCACATTCTATGATTTCTTTATGCTCTTGCTATTTTAGTGGATTTTGCAGTGTGTGTCTTCCAAGTGTAAAATGTCTAAGCTCTCTTCCACCTTCAAATTCTGTGGCTGGTGATTTAAGAACTGCCACTCACCCTTGACAAGTGGTTGAAAATTACTGTGTTCAATAAATGTAGTGAAATAAAGACATTAATATTCCATAAAAGGTGGTAGCTATTTTTATCAATAGCAGTTTCTTAAAGAAAAATGAAACATTTCAAAGTTTGAAAAAATTATAGAACCTTTTTGTTTCTTTGTTGAATTACTGACAGTATTTAACCACTGCTTGTACCCTTGAATTATAGATGTTCAATTTCAAGTTTATATATGACAAATTCGTTAGCTGACTTGACTTTCTTTCTTGTTTGAAAATAAACATGTATATTTAAAAATATTTTCATTATGTTATTCTATGCTGTCTTTTTTAAAAATCTCAAAAACGTCAGTATCCTTCTGTGAGATAAAATTTCATTCCTCTTTAGTTTGTGTTTTAGATTCAGACTTTATTTTAGTTTTATTGTTGGCATTATCCTTGTAAGCCTAGTAACATTGTAACACCACAATACTAAATCAGTAAGCTTTTGCCCTGTCCATGCCTGTTTTTCCGTCATATTCAATTTAGTAGGTTATTTTAAATGACATAATTTTGTTTTCTAAACGAAGTTGGTCAATTGACACTAAAAATAAGTTAACAGCCTTATTTTCATTCTATATTTGAAAATGACATTGTCTCTTGACAGAAGCCACACTTTGCTGAATTTCATTGTTTGAAGCTCATGTATGTTTAGATAATTTTTCTTTTCTAGGAGGAGTACCTAACCATCAAATTAATGTTATAATATTTGTTTGCCTTTGAATGCTGATTTTATATGAAAGTTTTGGGTACATAGTGGAAACAATTGAAGAATTCATTATTGTTAGTATAATGGATCTTGTTAAGCTTGAGTCTTGACCTATTTCCTTTTAAATGCCATGCTTTTAGTCAAGAAATAGAAAACTCTAGCTTTTATAGATGGTTATTTTCACTTCACAAACTCTGATATTCAGCTAGGAAGAACTCTCAAGGTATTGAAACAAGACATACATGTTTACTTGTTAATAAACAACTGACAATTACATCATTTGCCCAAGTCTTGACGCTTTTGTGTATATCACATGTGCTCTAGTAATAACTGCATTTGTTTGATTTGTGTGTGTGTGTATGGCTATAAGTAAGCCTGAAGCTTTAATGAAGGCAATACAGAGCTGTGCATAGTATTAAAAATCAAAGACGTAAGTTTTAATACATGTACTGAAAGATATATGAAACAATTGAATAAAGAATATGTGGTACATATATACAGTGGGATATTATGTGGCCAAATAAAAAATAATGAAGTTTTACCATTCACAACTACATAGATGGACCTAGAGGGTATTATGCTAAGTGAAGTAAGTCTGACCAAAAAAAGACATACCATATGATTTCACTTATATGTAGAATTTAAAAAACAAAATAAACAAAAGACTCAGAACCAGGGAACAGACTGGTAATTGCCAGATAGGAGGGAGGGTTTGAGGTTTGGGTGAAAAAGCTGAAGGGATTAAGAAGTACAAATTGGTATTTACAAAATAGCTAGGAGGATAAAGATAGTAATAGAAATTATTATGAAATCACACACACAAAATGTGAAAACCTGATGGTACCAAGTAGCATGCTAAGGGAATTCTACTGACTGAATTTAGAGTATAATATGACTATACTGTCTATTACAGATTTTAAGATATGTTAAAAATATATTTAAAAATAGAAATTCAAATCAATTATTATAGAATCACTGAAGCAGTTCTCTGAACTCCAGAGTTTTAAAAATAGTGCAGTTTAAAAATCATTTTTTCAAAGGGCTTCAGATGGGAGTGAGCAGGGGAAGTTGTAGAAGGCTGAGGTTTTGTTGGTTGGTTGATTGGTTGGTACTGAATAAAGCCAAAAAGATAAGTTTGAAATTTTTGTCATTACCTGTGCAGCTTGAAAAGTTTTTAATTTTTTTGTCAACTCTAAAATGAAAGTGGACGCACTTCTCATTGATTCATCTTCCCTACTGCCTATCTGCATCAATGATCATTGTAAAAAGAGTGACTATCATACTGCTCTCAAAGCCATATCAGCTTCATGCAGAGGGCAGAAACTGCATTGGAAGAAAGGTTGAAGTGTAACTAACTCCTCTCAGAAAACATGCTATAAGGGAGAGCAGAGTCTCTGTCATTGTCCTCTTCAGTTTCATGGTCTGTGCTCCCAGGTGTTCTCTAAATCACCTTCCTGTTGCCTTTCAAATTCAGGGTAGCCTAGCAGCCAAGAATGTACTGTCTGAAAATGATTCTGCAGATTCACTCCAAGGTTCCTATATTCATTTATTCTAGTTTCCAAGTGTGTTCATGTTCATTACTTTTTAAAAATTTATTTTTCAATTACAGTTGACATATGGTATTATAGTGGCTTCAGGTATACAACATAGTGATTAGACATTTATATACCTTATGAAGTGATCATCCTGATAAGACTAGTACCCATCTGGCACCATATATTATTTTTATAACTGGCAATTTGTACTTCTTAATCCCTTTCACGTTTTTCACCTATCCCCCAACCTCCTCCCATCTGACAACCATCAGTTTGTTCTCTGTATCTATGAGTTTGTTTCTGTTTTATTTGATCTGTTCTGTTTGTTTGTTTAGATTCCACATATAAGTGAAATTATATGGTATTTATCTTTATCTGATTTATTTCACTTAGCAGAATACCCCATAGGTTCATCTATGTGTTGCAAATGGCAAGATTTTATTCTTTTTTATGGTTAAATAACATTCCATTGTATTACTTCTTATTCACACACATCTCTTCTCCACCAACCCCTCCATTCCCCCACCTACCTTCTCTATTCCAATTACACAGGTAATATAAGATGTCAGATTGTAAGGCACTAGAATATAAGATTTCATAAAATTTTCTGGCAATTTCCAATATAGTGCCATACACACTGGTCTTACTAATAAATATAATAATATTATAAATATAATAATGATAATAACTTCAATATCAACCAATATTTTTAAATTTAAATTTAACCATACCAAGCTATCTCTACCAATAAAGCAGGTATTTTTCCAATGTTTTTGAATGAAAAATGTTTAACAAAGAAGTTGAAAGGATTTTTAACAATGAACACCATTATACCCAACATCTAGACTTTATAATTAATGTCTCCATATATTTGTTTTTTCACATAACTCTACATCTGTTATCTCTCTTTAGACCCATTAATCTATCTTTTGATGCATTTCAGAAGTTGCAGACATCAGTAGTCTCCCCCAAATCCATCAACATTCATATCATTAACTAGAGTGAAATATCTTTTTTTAAGTAAAATTTACATACAATGAAATACAAAATTGTTTAAGTGTGCCATCCAATAACTTTGACAGATATCTACACTTCTGTAATCTGAATTCCTCTCAAGATATTGGACATTTTCATTACTTCAGAAGGATTCTTCCTGTCCTTCCACACATGCACTCACCCATAAGAAACAATTCTAATTTTTTTCCTGCCATAGGTTACTTTTGTATGTTTCATAAATTTGAAGATATAAAATCACTAAGTAAGTATTTTTGTATAAAGCTGCTTTCACTTGATATTGTTAGGAGACAATTGTTGAGTCTCTCCCTCAGATTGCTATTGGTTTTGTGAGTGAGGCACTGACTTATTTGTTCCACACTATCTTTTCAAGGAAGTTTATATAACAAACAGTCTTGGAATATAGAAATTGTCTTTCATTCCAGAGTAAAAGTCAAGCATGCTTACTCTTACTTATCTGTCTTTTCAATTTATTTTCACCATGTCTTTTAATGTGAAGCTTTTAATTTTGATGAAGTTTGAATATGATTATTGCTTTCTTTGTCCTCATAAATCTTTGCCTACCCACAAGTCTCAAGAATATTCTTCTGTATTTTCCTCTGAAACCTTTATGATTTTAGATTTTTTACTAAATCTGTGACCATGTCAAATTATGTTTTTGGAGTAGGTAGGGATTAAAGTTCATTTTTTGCATATGGATGTCAAATTATTCCAGCACTGTGTTATCGAAAAGACGTTTTTTCTTCATTGACTTGCTTTGGCACCTTTATCAGAGGTCAGATGACCATATAAGTATGAGTTTACTTACTGATTTATGTTCTTAGATTCTTATTATTTTCTTCCATTTACTAACTTTAGGTTTGCTTTGCTCTTTTTTTCCCCCAGCTTCTTAATGTGAAACTCTATGATATTGATTTAATAAGCCCTCTCTTTTTTTTAATATAAACGTTTAAAACTGAAAATTTTCCTTTATGGATGATTTTAGCTGCATACCACAAATTTTGATATTATATATTTTTCATTATAATTCAGTTAAAAACGTTTAAATTTCTTTGTGATTTTCTCTTTCATCTGTTAGGTTAATCAAAAATACATTGTTTAGTTACAAATATTTGTAACAATTAAAATTTCCATTTCTTATTGGTGGTGATTTCTATTTTAATTCTGTTTTGATAGGAGAACGTACTCTTTAAAATCTTCTGAAATGTATTGAGACTTTCTAGCTCAGCTAATGGTTTATTTTGGTGAATGGACCATGTGAAATTGCAAAGAATCGTATTTTGCAGTTGTTGGGTATTTAAATACATACACAATGTCAGTTAGGGCAAAGTGGTTAATAGTGTTTTTTAATATCTTATGTTCTATGTGATTTTTTTTCCTAGTGTTATCTATTGGTGAGAGTGGTGTATTAAATAGCTCCCAACTATTCTTACAATGATTGGGATTTGTCTGCTTATTGTTCTCAGTCTGTCAGTTCTTGATTTATGCATCTCAAAGCTATGTTACATTTATGATTATTATGTTTTAATTAGTTTTACTTTATTATGAAATCTCTTTTATTTCTGGTATTATTCTTTGTCTAGAAATCGACTTTCCCTGTTATTAACATATCATAACATAACATGTAGCCTTCTTATTACTTATTGTTTTAATGGTATGTTTTTTCCATCATATTTTCAATTTTTCTGTATCTTTATAGTTAAAGTGGCTCTCTTATAAACAGCACACAGCTCTTGCTTTTTAAATCCATTCTAAAAAATAAATAACTAAAATAAATAAATTCATTCTATCGATCATTGCATTTGACTTGGAATTTAAGTCTATTTACACTTAATGCATTTATTTGCATGGCTTGATTTAGATCTGTCATTTGTTATATTTTGTTCACCCCATCTGGATTTTTTTGCGCTTCTTTTCTTTCATTTCTGCCTTCTTCTGTGTTAACATTTTTTGAAATTCTACTTTAATTCATACATTGGCTTTTTGACATACCCAAGGTCATCTAGATTTTCTCCAATGTTATCTTCTAGGAGTTTTATAGTTTTGCATTGTAAGAATAGATCTTTGATCCATTTTAAGTTAGTTTTTGTGAAAGGTTTTAGGACTATGCCTACATCCACTTTTTTTAAAAATACTTTTTTTAATTTTTCAATTATAGTTGACATTCAATATTATATTAGTTTCAGGTATGAAACATAGTGATAAGACATTTATATAACTTATGAAGTGATCACCTCTATAAATCTAGTACCCATCTGATACCACACATAGTTGTTACAATGTTATTGACTATATTCCCTATGCTGTACTTTACAGCTCCATGACTATTCTGTAATTACCAGTGTGTACTTCTTAGTTTCTTCCACTTTTTCCCATATCCCCCGAGCTCCCCTCCCATTTGGAAACCATCAAAATGTTCTCTGTGTCTATGAGTTCATTGCTATTTTATTTGTGTATTTTGTTTTTTAGATTTCATTTAGCCTACTACCCTCTAGGTCTATCCATGTTGTTGCAGATGGCAAATTTTCATTCTTTTTTATGGTTGAGTAATATTCCATTGTATATATGTACCACTTCTTTATGCATTCATCTATTAATGGACACTTAGGTTGCTTCCATATTGTGGCTATTGTAAATAATGCTGCAGTGAATATAAGGATATGTCTTTTCAAATTAGTGTTTTGAGTTTCTTCAACTAAATACTCAAAAGTAGAATTGCTGGATTCTCCTTTGTATCCTGTTATAGCCTTTGTTTTAAAATCTATTTTGTCTAGTATTAGTATTGCTAACCCAGCTTTTACTTTTGTTACCATTTTCATGAAATATCTTTTTCCATCCTTTTACTTTCAGTCTCTGTGTCTATGTCTTTTGAGCTGAAGTTAGATTCCGTAGGCAACATATGTAAGTGTTTTGTTTTCTTATCAGTTCAGCCACCCTGTGTCTTTCAATTAGACCATTTAATTCATTTATATTTAAACTATTATTGATTGATATGTAGTTATCAACATTTTATTATTTATATTTTTGATCTTTTTTCTTCTTAAAGAAGTTTCTTTAACATTTCTTAAAGAAGTTCCTTTAACATTTAACATTAAAGTGATGAACTCCTTTAGATTTTTATTTTCTGGGAAACTGTCCTTTTATTCTAAATGATAGCTTTGCTAGGTAGAGTAATTTTGGTTGTAGGTTCTTGTTTTTCATCATGTGGAATATTTAGTGCCAATTTCTGTTGAGAAATCAGCTGGCAGTCTTATGGGACCTCCCTTCTAGGTAACTAACTGCTTTTCTCTTGCTCTTTTAAGACTTTGTCTGTAAACTTTAATTAAGATTCTCTTTGTTTGGGCCTCTTTGGGTTCTGCATGTTTGGGACTCCTTTGCCAGGTTAAGGAAGTTTTCCATCATTTCTTCAAATAGGTGTTCAATTCCTTGATCTCTGTCTTCTCCTTCTGGTGCCCTATGATGCAAATGTGGGTATGCTAATATTGTTCCAGAGGCCCCTTAAACGGTCCTTATTTTTTGGATTCTTTTTTTCTTGTTGCTGTTCTGACTTGGTGTTTTCTGCTACCTTATCTTTCAAATCACTGATTTGATCCTCTACTTCATCTAATCTGTTGATTTACTCTAATGTATTCTTCATTTCAGTTATTGTAATCTACATTCCTGACTGGTTCTTTTATTATATTTTCTATCTTCATTTTGATGTTTTCTATCTCTTTGTTGAAGTTTTGCTGAGATCATTGAGCATCCTCATAACCACTGTTTTGAACTCTGCATCTTGTTGGTTGCTTGTTCCATTTTGTATTGTTCTCTTTCTGAAGTTTTGTTCTGTTCTTTCATTTTGGACATGTTTCTTTGTTTTCTAATTTTGGCTGCCTCTCTGTGTTTGTTTCTATGTGTTAGATAGAGCTACTGTGTCTCCTGGTCTTGGCAGAGTGGCCTTATGTAGTATGTGTCTAGTGCGCATACGCCCTGGTCACCTGAGCTGGGTGCTCCAGGTGTATCCCTTGTGTGGGTTGTGAGTGCTCTCCTGTAGTAGTTGTGTTTTGATTGCTGTTGGCATGAGAATGGGAGGGATTGATTTTCAGGATGATTGGTTGTGAGGACTAGCTGTGACTACACTGGGAGGAGCTGTTGTGCAGGGGTTGACCCTATGGGGCAAGATATGTGTCAGCGGAGCTCTGGTCCCTGCCCTGTCTTCCCTTTGGGTGTGTTGTTCATGGAGGTGGTTGGGTGGTGCTCTGTGGTGGTCTGAAGCTGGCCACTGGCTTTGTTGGTTCTATAGCCTCTCAGAAGGATCTCTCGTGCAAGCCAAGTTCAGCTGCTGCCTATGCCCTGCCCAGGGCCATTCAATATGAGCTACACAGTGATCTACAGATAGTTGCCACTTGTTCTGGGGTTGGAGGTGCCTGGGAGAGGCTAAGCTGTGAACCGAGGCCAACTGCTGCTAGTACCAGGTTTGGGGCTACTTAACAATAGGTACAGGGTGCGCCAAGGCCAAATGTTGCTTGTTTGGGGTTTGTGAACCTTTGAGAGATTTTAAGAAAGTCCACAGCATGAGTCAAGACATACCATTTGTATGGAAAAGCAACTGGAGGTGGCTTAGGTAGGCCTGCAAGTTGGGTGGAGTGAATGGTGTTAGCCAGAGTGATGGAGACTGAGATATGGTTGGCCACCTGTGTCTGCACGCTGGGTTGAGGGAGGGCTCAACAGAACAGTGGCTTCTGCCAACACCTCTGTCAGTGAAAACGCTGCCCTCCAGCCCTCGCTCTGAGGCCAGGCAGTTTAGTCTCTCCCTGTGTGTCGTTGGTGCTTTTCGAGCTGCTGCCTCTCGAGCTGATGCCTCTCAAGCTGCTGCCTCAGCACTGGAGTTCAGAGCAAGTCAGTCATTCAGCAATTAAGTCTCTGTGTGGGCCCTTTAAGAGGTAACTAAAACATTTGACATAATTTTTTTAAAAGGTTTTAAAAGTTAAGAGTAAAAGATAGCATGAGTTATAGAGGAAGGCCTACCAGAGGCCTATAAGCTTGAAGATTCTAAAGCTTTTGGTATCAAAGATCTGGCTCTGAGTCCTGGCTCTACCATTCACCAGATATGACCTTGGGTCTTTCAATTTTCTCATCTAAAAGTCACAGTTACTCCCCCTTGATCCCCACCACCCCGATTCTCCCCCTGCGCCTTGAATTTATGTTGAGCATCCTGCTATCTTTCAAGGATGGTTTTAGTAATGGGGATGTATATGCAAATGTGTGACATTTTCTTTTAGGAAGTTTGTAGACTTATAATAAAAAAGACACATTATAATGCATTATAAGTGTTCTAATGATGATATATGTCAGGTATAATTGGAACACTGGAAAAGAAGTACCTATATTTGCTCTAGAATGTCATGAAAGGCTTCACAGATGAGATAATGTTTAAACTGAAACTCAGTAATGTGCAGACATTTGCCAAGTGGGAGTAGGTTGAATCAAATAAGATAACTGAAAGCATTCTGCACAGTGCCTGTTAATGAATAGATTCTTGACACCTGTTTGTTTTTTCCTACCTCTCCTGTACTTATATCAGCAGGTAGAGGAGCAGACTGATTCTTATAAAGATAGTATAAACTATTTATTGAGCTGCTATTCATTGTCATTGACCTTTACATTAATTCTTTGGAATCTCACAGTTACTGGACCTTGATATTTTTTATTCTTAGAATATATTATTGTCTCCATTTGATAGGTAAAGAAACTGGGGCATAGAGTTTTTTGACCATGTCTCATGCAGCTTGAGGTTTTAAGTAGTAGTATTAGGATTCAAACCCAGGATTCAAAGCCAACTTTAATCCCGGGGTGCTTTCCATTATACCTTTTTAAATGTCATTCTAGGAGTGTTGTCTGTTTTAGTGTGTCTTTACAAGTTTTAAAGTGCAGGCCAGATAGAAGGACTTACTTAAGACTTCCTTTAATTTCAAGGAAGAAATTTCAGGAAAGGTAGAAAAATCTTAATTGGTTTTGATCCTATTCATGTGAAATTTAATGATTTGACTAGAACTTAACTGTATTTTATCTATGTAAGTAAAATTCAGTAAACACTGACTTCCATGATGTCACCATATTTCTTTTAGCATTTGTTTTCTTTCAGGATTTGAATTAAGAATTAAAATCTTGCTTCTCTTCAGTAAATGGAGAAATATTAAGAATGTTTAAAAGGAAATCCCTTTACACTCCATCATTGACAAAAAGTATTTACCCATTTATTTTTATCTGTTCACATAGACAGAGTGAAGTCATAGAATTAAAGTCCTATAAAAAAGGATAGAGTTCTGTGTTCTGTAACACAAAGAAAAGTGGGTGACACACTCAGCGACAAGCAGTCTGTCTGTCCATGGTTGTACAACACATTAATTGTGGAGCCAACACAAGATCCCAGATCTCCTGACACTTAGTCCAGTGATCTTACTGTTGTGTTCTGTGTGCCTCAGGCTTAATGATTCCTTCAGTGTCTTGACAGGTAGGTCAAAAGTATGTAGTCCTTAAGAGTCTCGGCCGTTGCTCATAAATACTGTGTGATACTACCACTGCATATTGTGTAATTATTAATTGCCTTTCATTAATTCTAGATTTTTCACTGATAACTTAGAAAAGTTAGTCTTTGATTATAAAAACTTTAAAAAGAAATAGGTATATTTGAATTTTTATTATGTTTTTTCAGCCTACTAATATTATTTGTTATTCCAGAAATATGTTTATATTTTAACATAACTCTATCATCCAGCTTTATTGGACTAAAATCTTCCTACATTTAATTTTTAATTATATATTCATTATACTACCAAATAATGGAGAGAACCACTTAAATTTGTTGTGATAGAAAAAGTCAACTCTCAAAGTATTAGTTGACTCATTCAAGAGTCAATTAATTTTTTTGTTGGTAAAAAAAAATCCAGATTTTGATTTTTAGAATTGTTGTTTCCTAGCTGACTGTGTTGAAGGTACTTCATCACTATCTGTGATGAAGCACTTGAAGCAGTCTCACAAAGATGTTTGTGCTACTCTTAACAATAAATTTTTACATGGGATAAGAAATAATTTATAGCAGGTGATATATATGACTTCTGAAGTGTTTTGCAAAACCAATTCCTCCATTCTTTTTTTTAGTGTTGTTATAACAATTTCTTGCTAAGACTATGTCAGTTCCCTTGTAACAGGTATCCCCACCTACATTCCTCCTGTCTCCACACATGCACACTGGCAAAGAAGCTATATATTTTATAACACAAAATTGATCTTGCTACTTGTAAAAACAAAATAAGTATCATTAGATCTTTATTTTAGACAGAGTAAAATTAATGTCAATCAACATTTTTCATGATCTGGCTCTAACTTGTATTTTCCTGCTTCATTTTACCCCAATCGCAGTAATACAATTAACTAAACTTTTTGTCATCCCCAAATGTGTATTAACTATCCTACTGCACAAACATATGGTTAAACTGTTATCTTAGTTTGGATTACTACCTTCAATCTCCATTGCCTCTTTTCATGCACTCAGAAATGTAAGTCATATTTAAAAGCTTCCATACTGCCTCCATTTGGTATAGGCCTCACATTGGTATGCCCTATAGCTTTTACAGGAAAATTTTCTTATAGTATTCATTTCATAATTTCTCTTTCTCCACCTTCCATATTCTCTTTCTCAGGAATGCTAGTTCAAGTTGGATATTTGCTTTTATCGATTCATCCTTTGTAGCTGTCTTTTCTCACATATATTTTGTTTTGAGGGGGTTTGTTTATTCTATGTCCTGAGAGATTTTCTAACCTTTTACTTCCAACCCACTTAATTTCAGCAAGCATTTAAAATTTTCTGAGTGCTTTAAAATTATCTGGTTGTTTTTGTTCTTGTTTTATTGATGTCATATTGTCTCAAATATCTCTGGAGATACTAATTGGGGTAGATAAAATTTCTTTTGTTCCCTCATTTATCTTGGCCTTTTCTCATTATGCTACATGTTTTGTGATTCTTGGTTGACCCTTCAGATGTATGAATGAGGGATAGGAATGATTTAAGGTTGAGTGGGTAGGGAGCCAGCTCTTGTACTAGTGGCCTCCTAATTGTTAGAATGAATAGGGGTTTGTATGTCGGATCCAATATTTCACCAGTTCCCCAGATATTTTTTTCAGTCTCTTTAGAGAAGAGCCTCAAGTTATTTGCCTTAGAATATAAATGGTCTCACCTACAACATGAGAAAAATATTGTAGATTTTTGAGAGGGGGGACTAACAGGCTAAGGTTAATTAAAAGAATATGCTGGTGTGGAAGACTCTATGGAGTAGGGAGGAAATGTGATGCCGAAACATCAATGAAGAAACTATTTAAACTTATCCAAGTAGAAGATAGGACCTGAAGCAGGTCCAGTGAAATGGTTGGAGCAGATGAAAGAAATTAGGAAGATAGAATCCTCAGATTCAATAAATGGTTTGGGTAAAACTAAGGATTAGAATCAGCTTGACTAGAAAAACTGAGGCACCTTTAATAAAAATTGTTCAAGGCAAAGAGAAAAGCGAATTTTTGTGAAAAAATACGAGTCAATTCCTTATCTTTCACCAAATCTTTCTCACCTGTGTAACAGCAGTTTTTGGTATATAATAGCAAAGATAGAATATTCTATGTGAATCATCTTTTTCTTGCCATGCTACTGTAGTTTCTTAAGGATATTGTTATTATTTTTTGTGAAGTATTATAAATCTAAATTATCTTATGTACTGATATGGGGAAGGATAAGCATATGATAGAATTTAAGAAATATTTTTGTTCAGGATGTCATGAAGAATATACAGAACTTAGTGGTCCATTAGAGCTGGAAATTTACTTTAGATATGAAATGTCCAAATTCAAATTATTAATTATAAGTTTACTTATTATTGATACCTATCAAAATACTAATAATGGAGTTGGAGAAAGTGCATGTGAACATTAGGAACTAAGAGGAAATAAATAAGATGGAGTTTTTACCACAGAAACAAAACATATGAACATATGATAGCTCTAATTAAAACTGTCCATTCTCTCAATTGCAGTAGTTGACCTGTGCTCCACTTCATCTGATTTGATAATCTGCACTTTTCTTGAGTGGAGAGTGAGAAAGGGAATAAAAGCAAAAGAACTATTTATAATTAATAAGAAGAAAACTTAGAAGAAAAAACAAGATTTGGATATGTTCAAAAAAGCTCCAATAATTTTTTATTTTAAAGAGGTAGGCAGTTGTGATTTTTTTTCCTTCTGATTTTGGCATAGCATTAGACGACAAAAGATGCTGCCAGTTGCAGACTTCTACATGAAGTATGTAGCAGTGTCAGATGACCTGCACTTAGAAACAGGTTAAAAACCCCATTTTCATGTATCATATTACTTTCATAGTGAATAGTCTTTTGCATTGAATTTTGAAGTGTTGTTTTTATTTGGTTATATGTAATTATTTAACTGCCTTTTGAATAATGGACTTGGGAGGGGTGAAGATTTTTCTAGTTCAGTATTTCCCTAATGAGTATACCAGTCATTTGTGCTTATAAAGAAGGTCTCTGGCATCAATTATGTTGGAAAATTGCTAGGTTAAACACAGTTAAACAAGATTTTTATTTCAGTGGTGGTGGGGAAAGGTAGGGCATCTCAGAAACTTTAATATGCTAGTATGACCTAAGGAGAAACAATATACTGTATAGCATTTCACAAACTTATTTGACCACAGAATCCTTTCTTCATGGAGCCTTTTTGTGGAACTGCTATTCTTCAGAACACATGGGGAAATTCAAATCCCTTGAATTTACAGATAAACAGAAAAGAGATAAAATGGCCCACTCAAAGTTGCATAGCTATTTATTTGAAGAACTGGACTTGAACCAAAGTCTCCTACCCTATTTAGTTTTACTTCCTTTTGCCCCAAATTCAGAAAAGTCTTTAAACACAAAATGATAGTCCAAATTATATATGTAAGAAATACACAAGGGGGTTTGAAGAAATAAATAAAACAGACAATTTTGTTATATTTTGAATTGGCATGTTGACTTTGATAAAAAAGATAATATTGAAAGGGCCAATTTGTATTTGTAACTGCAGTTACACTTTCATAATCAGGAAACTTGTTCCAAAAATCAACTATATTTTAAATTATAAAAATCTATTTCTTTTTAAATTATAAAATTCTCACACAGTATAATCATGTATATATAAAAAAAGCTTCTCCACTTTCCCAGGAAAGGATTGGAGAAAACAACTGTTTATGGTTCACTGTTGTTCCAGACCCTATTTCTACATAAAGAAACGTGTATCTTTTAAAAACTTACTGGCATAGATGGCATTATGGTAAACATACTCTGCTTTAACCTTATTTTTTTAAATCAACAATATTATATGTATATTTTCCCATATTAATACATGTATGTCATCTTTTAATTGCTCAATATCACATTCTATAATAATTCTTCTATAATTTATTTAATTAGTTTCCCATTGATGGACATTAGAGTAGTTGTAATTTTTTACCAGACAGCACTGTAGTAAATTTTGATATAGGTCTTTTTTTTTAACCTTTATGTGAATATGTAGGAGAGTCCTTGAAGTGGAATTGCTGGGTCAAAGAGCATACACATATAAATTTTTGTAAATATTGCCAAATTGCCTTTAGAAAATGGTATTAGTTTATTCTCACTGCCGGTATTGCAACAGGAAAATTTAAAACGGTATAACTTTCGCTGAGCTTAAAAAAAATTTATATTTTGTAATGGGTAATAACAGAGAGTATCTTGCTATGTTAATCTTAAAATTATAGAGATGATTTATAAAGCATTGATAATCATGATCTCTCTTTTTCTCTCCCTCCCTCCCCTGCTCTTTACAGAGCAAATTATTCATGGAAGGATTTAGAAGCCTAAAAGAAGGAGAACCAGTGGAATTCACATTTAAAAAATCTTCCAAAGGCCTTGAATCAATACGGGTAACAGGACCTGGTGGGACCCCCTGCTTAGGAAGTGAAAGAAGACCCAAAGGGAAGACACTACAAAAAAGAAAACCAAAGGGAGATAGGTAAGTAATCATTTTGCTTCGTTGGTTTATCACTTTATTATTTGGAAAAGACTTCTGAAAATTTATTTACATTTTTATCATGTTACCAGACTTTATGTAGTCTAGCCAAAATGAAATAAAATGCCACCACTGTGTAATTGAATAATTTATCAGGATATAGGCTGTGTTGCAATTTGAACTATCTGCAGAATATACTGAACTGAGCACTCAGCATTGAGCACTTAATAGTTCCCTGACCACCATTTCACCAGACTTTTCTGACACAGTATGGTTGGAGTATCCAATAGACAGAAGTGCCTGTCTGTACATCCAAACAGTGCACCTGTTTTTTTCCAATGAAAATACACTTATTGTTTTGTCTGTTTTTAAGAGACAACTCATAGAGAGAAAATTCAAACAATATGAAAAACTATAAAGAAGTCAGGGAAAAAAAATCACTCAAAATCCTGACTAGAAGTAAGAATTATAATATATATATAATTTTTTGAAACTTGCATTTCTTTTGCACTGAACAGTATCTCATGGAACATTTCATGTCAATTATTAGCACCTGCCTAAATTCCCACAGTGTGACTATATCAAAATTTAATTAAATGTGGCTATGTTAATGGATATTTAGGCCATTTGCAGCATTTAAATTTCAATATTAAAATGTCAATAATAGCACAGTGGAATCTCTATATGTACTGTTTTGAAAAATTATCCATTTATATGCTTAGAATCAATACCTAATAATGAAATATCTAGATCAAAATTGTGCAATTTAAAGATTTTGATATCTATATCCAAACCGCTCTCCAGAAATGATTAAAGACATATATACAACCCCTCAAAAGTAAGACTGCTCATTGAATGATGCTGTTTTTAATCTTTCCCATTACATAGGTTAAGAGATGCAGTTATTTTTTTCTTTGTATCCTTTGATTAGAGATTTAATATATTTTATGTTAATTATAATTTAAATTTTTTCTCCTATGAATTGTATATTTCTTATCCTTCATTCATTTCCTTTTGAGATGTTCCTTTGCTATTATTGATTTGCTAGTTCTTGTGTATTTACATTGTTAACCTTATCTCAAATAGATAGATATTTTTTCAGCTTTTGAAGTATATTTTAACCTTAATTATAGTGACTTAAAAATAGTGTTGAAGCTTTGAATTTTTATACAGACATGGATGTTACTCTTTCTTTAATCCATCTGACTTGATAGCTATCTGGCTTTCTAAACTACCAAATTAAAAAAAAATACTATATACACCTATATTTTCTTACATAATTTTTTAACATATCTTTTGCCTTTACCTATCTCTTCTCTTTGTATGTAATTTGTTTTTAAAGCGAGAACTATAAAGATCTAGCTTTTTTTCCTTTCCAAGTTGCTAATTATCTCTACAGTATCTAGTCCACATTTTTACACTGGTTTGAAAAGCCATTAGTAAGAAACTAAATTCAGTTTTCATCTACATTTTAAGGAGCTAATTTTATATAAAAGAAAGACCATGAAAATGTATAAAAGTGAAATGTTATACTTACTGTTAAAGTGATTTTCTCTCCCAGATAGTATAGACATGTAAAACAATAAAATAACAAACAAACAAATTAATTAATTAATTAATCAAAAATTGTTTTAATGTCTTTTAAATAAAATATTTAGCAATATAGTTCTGGCTTAAAAACTGTGTGCTGGATTGGAATCAGTAACAGAGGGAGAGTAGTGGAGGCTGAGAGTAGAGAAATAAGATAGCAGGACATTTCTTTATATAGGAATTTGTTGACCATTGTAAGATTTTTGATTTGGAGGAACTGAGAAGTGTTGGAAGATTTGAATTTGAAAAGTAACATGATCTGATTTCTCTCCTTGAAGTATCATTCTGGAAACTGTGAAGATAACACAAATTGGGGAAGCAAGGATTGAAGTTAAGAGACCACTAAGGAGACAGTTCCAGTAATACAGAAAGAGATAATGGTGGTTCAGATTGGGATGGTAGCATTAGAAGTGGTGAGCAAAAAATCCTGATATGTTTTGAAGATAGAAACAGTAGAATTTCCTGATGAATATGTATGTGGACTGTGAAGAAAGTAAAGTGTTCAGGATGCCTCAAGATTTGTTTGTCCTGAGCAGCTAGAAAGATAGAAGGACCATTTACCAAGATAGAGAAGACTAGGGAAGGAACAGGAAATCAGAAGTATGGTTTCAGACATACTCAGTTGGAGATATATACTAGACATCCAAGTGGAGATGCAGATTAGGCAGATAGATGCATGAGTATGGAGTTCCAGGGTTGGAGATAAAAATTTGGCAGTATTCAGTAGAAAGATGATATTTCCAACTGTAAGACTGCACAAGAGCACCATGAGAGTTAGTATACATAGCAAACAATAGAGGACTGAGCCCTGGGGCATTCCAGCATTTAAGGATGGGAAAAGTAGGAGGAATAGCCAAGGTCATTATGTACGAAGGAGGGAAATAGGAGAATCAAAAGAAGGTTTTGTCTCAGAAGTCAAAGAAAGAGGTATGTCAAGAATTAGAGAATATCACATATGATAAATGTTGCTAATGATAAAATGATTAAATAAGATGATCGATGACACTTGACCATTTTAGCAATATGAAAAGTCATTAGTAAAGTTGACAAGATAAGATTCAGAGGACAGGTGGGAGTAAATGCTTGAGTGATTTGTGTTCAACAGAGAAGGAAAGAAGAAGTGAAGACAGCAAGTATAGACAGTTTTTGAGGTTTTCTATAAAGGAGAGCAGAAAAAGAAGCGATAGCTGAGAGGAAGAAATATAGCATGTTTACTTGTCAAGAGGAGTGAACTAGGAGAAGAAGAAAGATTGAACATTCAGGAGAGAGTAGGACAATTGATGGGCTGATTTCCTTGAGTAAGAAAGAGGATTGAGATTTAAAGCACAACTGGGAGAGATAGCCATATGTGTACACATGGTTTTTAAAACGAAGTAAGGCACAGGATACAGGTGTAGATACAGGTGGGTATGTAGATGTGAAGATGGAATAAGGTAAGATTTCTCACATTTTGATGTAGTTTTCTTAGTGAAATTTGAAGCAAAGCCATCAACTGAGAATGATAGAAGAGGAGGTTTGTAGTTAAGAAGGAAGCAGAAGGTAATGGAAAAATAGAAGAGTGAATAAACACATTATGGAAGAAAAGTAGAATTCCAGGCTATATCAAAAGCCACTTAAGGTAGGTGGACTTGAATTTAAAGTAAAGTCAGTTAGTATGATTGTATTTTACTCCATCTACTGTTGACCTATGAAATAGGCACGAAGGTGAATATACCTAGGGTTAGAGCTTTCCTACAGTTGAGAATGACAAAGAGAGGGAGCAAAGACACTGAGGATGTGTGCAAGGGAGCAGTTGTAATGATGGATCATAAAATATAAACCAGGAAAGTAGTAGACACTGGAAAAGTGGCAGGTTCATGACATCAAAAGATTCTTGTAGTTAGGGTATTGAAGGAATGATCTGAGAAGGGTAGGTGATAGTGATCAGAGAGTAAATAGCTTATAGTTATTGTGTACCTTATTGTAATGAAAACTTTGACCCATTTGTTATCTAATGAATTCCAAGTATCTGTTAAGTTCTAGGTTTTCATAATTTTTGTCACCAGAATTAGCTGTTCCAGTTTTCCATGTGCCACATGTTTTTATAAAATGATAGAGACTAACTGCAATAACATAGTCAAGTAAGCATAGAAACTCCTGGATAGAAACTGAAACAATGAGAAAACAAGATGTGATAGTGTCAGCTAATGTCTGGAACAGTTACCAAGGCAATGATTTGCTTTTCTCAAATGTTTAAAAGATTTCAGAAATCTTTGATAACTTCTTGACTTCTTCCATGCTAATTAACTACGTCTAACTTCCTGAGAGTTTTAGCAATGAGAATAAAATTGTGCTTTATCCAGATTTTATTGTTTATTAGCGTAGTTATGTAAAGTACCCTAAATTCTTAAAATATTATATATTTTCTAGTTATTTCTCATTGACTTTGCCCCCCTTGAATAGGTATTTTATTGCATAGCAAAGAACCAGATCTTGGATTAATTTCTGTTATATGATTTTGTCCTGATAATTCCTGTGATTATTCTTATTATTTCCATTTTATTTTTACTTTTTATCATGAAAATTTTCAGGAGATGAAAAGTAGAAAAATGATACAGTCAACACCCATATATACCCACTTCATATATTTCAATAATTATACACATTTTTGTGGAAGCTTTTTAAAGTTTTAAAATATATTACAGATGTCCTAGCCCTGTAATGTCATGTCTTATCATTCTTCTCAGAATAAAGAATACTTCCTTAATATCATCTAATAGCCAGTCCATGTTAAAATTCCCCCAGTTATCTAAAACTTATTTCTTGTGGCTACTTTTTTCAAGTCAGAATCCAGTTAAGGAACACACCTTCAACTAATGTTATGTGTCAATTATATCTTAATAATGATGTATGTGTATATTGGGAAATGATGATCTCATAGTTACAGTATTTTTCCTTGTGATGACAACTTTTAAGATTTACTCTCTTAGAAACATTTAAATATACAGTACGGTATTAACTATAGTCACCATATTATATATTACATCCCAGAATTTATTAATCTTATAACTGGACATTTTTATCTTTTGACAATTTGTTCTCTGTTCCAATGAATTTGATTTCTTTTTTTTTTTTAAATATTCCACTTATAAATGAAGTAGTACAGTAATTGTTTTTATCTGTCTCAGTTATTTCACCTAGCATAATGTCCTCAGAGTCCATCATATTAGCCCAAATGGCAGGATTTCTTTTTTATGGTTGAATAACATATTTATTATCAGGTCATTCATCAGTGAACACTTAGGTTGTTTCCATATCTTGGCTTTTGTAAATAATGCTACAGTGGACATGATGGTGCAGATATCTCTTCGAGATAATGATTTTCTTTCCTTTAGATATATACCCTGAAGTGGAATTGATGGATCATGTGGTAGTCGTATTTTAAATTTTTTTGAGGAACCTTCATACTGTTTTCCATAGGGGCTGCACCAATTTACATTCCTATGAACAGTGGGACTGGTGGGTACAAAGAAACATGAGGAGGAGGATGGCAAGATAAACTCCCCAAATGCCTAACAAGCTGTGATAAATACAGAAATTGCAAATAAAAATAAGGAGCAGCAGTGACAGAGAGGCTGTTTGTAGATGAGGCCTCCCTTCTTTTCTGCCGACAGTATACAATAGCTTCCTCTTCTCCACATCCTCACTCAACATTTGTGTCTCTTGTATTTTTAATAATTGCCATTTTATCAGGTGTGAAGTGATGATATCTCATTTTGGTTATGATTTATATTTTCTTGATGATTAGTGCTGTTGAGCACCTTTTCATGTCCTTGTTGGCCATTTGTATGTTTTCTTTGGAAAAATGTCCTCTGTCCATTTTTCAATCGTGTTATTTGTTATTGAGTTGTATGAGTTCTTTATATATACTGGATACTAACCCTTTATCAGATATATGATTTGCAAGTATTTTCTCCCATTATGTAGGTTGCCTTTTTATTTTTTTTAATGGTTCTGTGCTGTACAGAAGTCTTTTAGTTTGATACAGTTTCATTTTTTTATTTTTGCTTTTGGTGTCAAATCCAAAAAATTGTGCCAAACTGATGTCAAGAAATTTGCCCCTTATGTTTTCTTCTAGAAATTTTATTTTTTCAGATCTTACATTCAAGTCTTTAATCCATTTTGAGTTGGCTTTTGTGTATGGTGTAAGATAATGGTTCAATTTCATTCTTTGGCATGTGGCTGTCTAATTTTTTAACATCATTTATTAAATAAATTATTTTTTCTCCATTGTTTATTTTTAGCTCTTTTGTCATAAATTAATTGACCATTTGTGTGGGTTTATTTCTGGGCTGTGTATTCTATTCCACTGATCTTGGTGTCTGTTTTTATGCCAATACCATACTGTTTTGATTACTAGAGTTTTGTAATACAGTTTAAAACCAGGGAGCACGATGGCTCCAGATTTGTTCTTTCACAAAACTGTTTTGGATATTTGGAATCTTTTGTGGTTTCATAAAATTTTTAGGATTGTTTGTACTATTTCTGTGAAAAATGCCATTGGAAATTGATAGGAATTGCATTGAATCCATAGATTGCTTTGGTAGTGGTATAGACTTTTTATCGATTTATGAGCATGGAATAGTCTTACATTTATTTGTATTTTCTTCAGTTTTGTTGATCAGTGTCCTGTAGTTTTCAGTGTACAGATCTTTCACCTTTTTGGTTAAATTTATTTCTTAGGTATTTTATTCTTTTTGATTGAATTATAAATGGGACTGTTTTCTCAATTTCTCTTTCTGAGAGTTGTTAGTATATAGAAACCAACTAATTTTAGTGTACTGATTTTTTGTATCCTGCAACTTTATTGAATTCATTTATTAGTTCTAACAGCGTTTTGGTTGAGTCTTCAGAGGTTTCTATATATAATATGTCATCTGCAAGCCGAAACAGTTTTACTTCTTCCTTTCCAATTTGAATGCCTTTTTTTTCCTGTTCTGGCTAGGACTTCCCATATTATGTCAAATAAAAGTGGTGAGAGTGGCCATCTTTGTCTTGTTCCTGATCTTTGAGTAAAAGCTGAAAGCTTTTGTATGATGTTAGCTTGGGCTAGTCATGTATGATCTTTATTATGTTGAGGTATGTTTCTTCTGTACTCACTTTATTGAGAATTCTTAATATAAATAGGTGTTAAATTTTGTCAAAAGCTTTTCTGCATCTTTTGAGATGATCATATGATTTTATCCTTTATTTTGTTAGTGTGGAGTATCATATTGATTGATTTGCCAGTGTTGAACAATCCTTGTATCCCTAGAAAAAATCCCATTTGATCATAGTGTATGAACTTTTTCCTGCATTATTGAATTTGGTTTGCTAATATTTTATTGAGGACTTTGCATTTATGTTCATCAGGGATATTGATCTATAATTTTATTTTCTTGTATCCTTGCTGGTTTTGTAATCAGGGTAATCTGGCCTCATAAAATAAGTGTGTAAGTGTTACTTACCACCTCTTCTGTTTTTTGGAAGAGTTTGCGAAGGATTGGTATTCTTCCAGTTTTCATTCACCAGTGAAGCCATGTGATGCTGGACTTTTCTTTGTTGAGAGGTTTTTGATTATTGATTGAATCTCTTTACTAGTAATTGGTGTGCTCGGATTTTCTATTTCTTCGTGATAGGTTGGCAGGTTGTATGTTTTTAAGAATTCATACATTTGTTCTTGGTTGTACAATTTGTTGATGTATAATTGTTTATAGTAGTTGTTATGATTCTTGGTATTTCTGTGGTATCAGTTGTAATGCTGTCTCTTCATTTCTAATTTTATTTATTTATAGCCTTTCTCTTAATTTCTTGGTAATCTAGTTAAAGCTTTGTCTAGATTGTTTATTTTGCGATACCAGTTTTTAGTGTCTTTTTCTTTTCTATTGTATTTTCAGTCTCTTTTATTTATTTCCATTCTGATCTTTGTTATTTCCTTCCTTCTGCCAACTTTGGGCTTAGTATTTTTTTGTAACCTTTTGAAAATGGCATTTTGCACCCAGCATAATGGCTTTGAAATTCTTCTAAGCTATTGAGTGTTATCAGTAGTTTGTTCTTTTTTATTGCTTAGTAGTATTACATTACATGGATATAACATTTTATCCATTCATCTGTTGAAGGGCAATTGGGTAGGTCCAGTTAGTAATTATGAATAGAGCGGCTACAAACATCTGTGTACAGTTTTCATGTGAACATAAGTTTTCATTTATCTTGGAATGGGACTGATGGATAATATGGTCATAGGTAGCTGCTCAAATTTTTTTCTAGCATGATTGTACTATTTTGAATTTCCACCAACAGTATATAAGAGTTCCAACTGCTCCACATCTTTGCCAGTATTTGGTATTGACAATATTTTTTATTTTAAGCATTCTAATAGGCATGTCATGATATCTCATTATGGTTTTAATTTTCATTTCCCTAATGGTTACTGATATTGAACTTCTTTTTGTGTTTTTGTGTCATCCTTTTGTCAGCTGTGATAAAGTGTCTGTTCATACATTTTGCCCATTTTTTACTGGATTTTTGTTTTCTTGTTGCATTTTGAGAGCTCTGTATAAATTGTGGATAACAGCTCTTTTGTCAGATATATGATTTGCAAATTTTTTTTTGAATTTGTGGCTTGCTTTTCCAACCTCTTAAACATTTCACAAAGAAAACGTTTTAAATTTTAATAAAGGCATTTATTTTTTATTTTAGGTTATGTTTATTGTGATGTCTTGTTTAAGAAATTTTTGCTTAACCTCAGATCACACATATTTTTTCCCCCATGTTTCTTCTTGTAGTTTTATAGTTTTACATTTTGTATTTACATCACCAATCCATTCAGAGTTTGTTTTTGTATAGAAGGTGTGAGACTCAGGTTGGGTTTTAATTTTTTTTTTTTGATAATGAATAATATAAATTGTTTAAGTGCTGTCTATTGAAAAGAATATTTTTCTCTTGAAATGTTTTTAAATTAGAAAGTTTAATTTCTGTCATTTCAGGTTAAAAAATTAAAACTCTAAAGTTTATATCACATGCTATTAAAATATTTAACAAATTCAGATTTGGTTTCATCACCCAAGAGAACTAACTTATTTGTTCAATTCTAATATTTATACATATGATAGAACCACATTTTATGAAGATTTATGTTTTTGTGGCAAGAAATATAAAATAATTTTAAAGATTCTACCTTAATTTTGAGTAAACTGTTTACAAAAGGAAGTTGGATTATTTTTTTATTGTCTTAAATTGTACATTTAGTTATCAGTTACTAGTGTCCAGTTACCCAATAGCAGTGGTATCTTGTTTTGTTTTAAATCCTCCACACTTAAAATGTTTTCTTAGAATTTCAAATGAAATAATTTTAGGTTTATTTTTGCTGTTTAGTTTTTCTTATGTTCATTAGCAAAGAGCAAAGAGATTGAATGACCCCCATAAAACTCTTTATAGTAAAGTGAAGTTTTTTGTTAATAAGAGATTTTAAAACTTTATATTTCTTCTCAAAAACTGACTACACTTGTTACATTTTTATTCTTTATTAAACCACAATTTACTGAGGAAAAAGAAGTAACTTTTAACAGTAGGGGGAAGATAGTAGAATTATTACTTTATTCGTTTGCTGTTGTTGATTTTTAGTATTTATATGAAATAATCATGTCAGCCTATAATACAGAATTAAATATTTTGTATAATAAAATTTTAGTTTATATTAAGTGTGATAGTTATGAAAAGGATGTGGACTAGAACAACTGATATGGAAGTGTTTCTAAATAAGTTAAATTATTTTAATATTTAATAATTAAGGAATAAAAATAGATGTAATTTTTAAAAAAATATTTGAAGTACATGCATATATGGTAGATGTGCATATTGAGTATATACATATACTTCATTTTTTTGTATTATTTAAGGTTTCTTTTTAACTTCCTTTTTCATTCTATTTTTTCCTTGGGTAGTGACTATCTTCTTTGTTCTCCTTAACCTTCCACATCTTTTGACCCAACCACACAGTCCAAGAACTGCTATTCATAATAGTGCAAGTTCCCTTTCAACAATGTTGACTTGAGATTTTTAAAATAACTTGGAAAGTAATACCATCGTTCTACCCCTTTCATTTCATTTCAGGCAATATTTTATTTGCATCACTGCATTAGCACATGAGTAAGCTTTTTGATTTTCTACATGAGCTGAAGTTTTAAATATTTTGTTTAGAAACAAGAGTAATTGTTATGTGGTTCAGTATTAGTGCTTTTGGCATGGAAGTGTAGGAAATTTCTTTCATTTTATCATATTAGAGTTGTTAATTTATCATTTTTAAGATGTTCTTTATTTAGACTTAAAGTTGATTATGAAATTTGACATTATTTACAGTTCAGTATTTAAATGGTATTAAAATGGTACATTATATGTACTGTTTATGGTTAGAAACACCAAGGTAAGCATAAACAGGAACTTATAAATGTCCAATTTATTCTCAGCTAGAAGACCTAGTTTGCCTTTTCCTTTAAAAAAATAAAAGTGAAGACATATGATACTAAAGTTATTTTTACAGGACAATAATTTTGTGGTTTTAAATTCTTTAAATTTTCAAGAAGTTTTAAGAAGCTATAAGATATTGTTTTAGTTTTGATTTTTATCTATTTAGGCTTTCCTATTGAAAGAATGTGTATTTTCATTTGTTTATTTCAAAAAATATTTGTTTAATGCCCTCATTTACCTTTAGAGCAAGTGAGTTCAAACTTTTGGTAACCCTCTCCAAGCCCCTCCCCCATCTACCTTTACAGCAGTATAACCTCTTCCACTCATTATTTCTGGTGAAATTCGAAGTTTTCCAGATAATTTATAATTAGGATTTCTAGTGCTGTACAATTTTTTTAAAATGTACATAGCATTTTTAAAACAATAAATCTATACTTAGGTTTATGATATCATTGTTTAAGGATATCTATTTTACATTTTAAAATTTCTTTCAATTATTTTATTTTCATATTTATTGTAAGACAGAAGAAAAAATGCTCTTTGTAAGTGCTAGAGATGTTTGGAAATGTAAATAAATGAATTCCAATAAATAACTGTTTCACCCTGATACTTGTGTGATTAGATTTAGGAATTTGCTGTTTAGTAGGTTCCTATTGTGGAAGAGAAATCTCTCAGGCATGAATTGATAGTCCAGATCCTTTGAGGTCTGTCTATTCTGACCTATGACCCCTATTCTTACAAGGTCAACATCTGAGGGCAGGAGATTAAGGCAGTTTAAAGACCCGAATGGTAAATGGAATGGAAAAATTAGCCAGCACATTTTGGGTGCAAAACATCAAAGTCATCAAATAGTTTGCTTATTTTAAACCTGACTTATGGGTGTTACAAGCTAATTTTACTGTGTTGGAATCAGAAAAATTTAGTAATCATAATTCACTTTAAGATTCTATTTATATAATAATCATTTTTAACCATACAATATGAATTAAGTTCATAAAGCTTAACTTCAAAATATCAGGACATGCAAAAATAATTTGTCACAGAGTCAGTACATTTTAGTCTTATGTCCAGTTTGGATACTTAACTTAAATTTAAATTAAGAAAACATATACTTTAGCTTTTAATATAAAATATTTTAATTAATCAACAATGTTGAATAAAATACATACACCTATATTGACTGGTAATTTGCGGTGTCTGAGGATTTAGTTGTAATTCTATACTATTGACTTCTAAGAAAAATCTGATTTTAAAATGTAGTGGTGGAAAATAGAAGGAAGTAAATTGATCAGGCACTGGCAATTTGTGCCTTTTTCTTTGTCTTTCTGAAACTTTGCTTTTTAAAAATTAACCTCTTTTCTTCCTAAAATGTTTATTATGCTTTTAATTATATCCTTTTCATTATTATTCCACAATATAGACCAGTAGACATCCCTTCTTAATTTCTATTTTTGATCTCTTGTAAGCAATTCCCCAGCACTATTTTACATTTGTTTGTATCCTGGACAGCTGTGGATTTGCATCTTCTGCTTCTTACTAATGACTGGCAAGGGCTGGAGTTGAATAATGAAACTGTTGCATCCTAGTTTCTATTCATCCATACAGTGACTAAGGAAATTAGTAGAACCAATAGAATACCCAAGTCTCCTTAATTCTTCAGTATTTTTATTCTACCTCAAATTTACCTTATTATAGACTTAATTTTAGGGTGGTTTTCCAAGCCCTTTGTTCTTGTGATTATTTGGCCAGAGATCTCTTAATGAGGCAATTATAGTTGTTTCCTTCATTCACATTATCTTAGCAGATGCTCTCCCTGCTGTGACCTCTGTTCAGACCAGGCAGACAATGTGCCATTCTCATCACCCTGCACAAGACATTGTGTGGGGCTGAGCTTCATTTGACACTGCATAGGTCTCCCAAGATGCCTGATGGGAACGGTCAAAAGCCAAGTGGCACATAATCACAATTTTAGGTTGATTTTCTGATTGCTGTTTTAGTCTAAGAATAATAAATGGTAAAATAATGCCTGTAGAAACAATGTTCCAGAAGAGACTCTAATAATACTTCAAGTAGAAATCGTGGGTTTAAAAAGTAACTTTATATAGCCTACTTTCTTTAGACTGTGGTCTTGGTGAAAATGAGATCAAATATTTATAGTATAGTTTCTATACAAGACATTTTGAGAATTGGGTAATATTGATAAACTGATATTTTTTTAAAAAAGAAATTAATTAAACTTTAATATTAAGTATGTATATTTTAAATGAACATATGACTTTGTTTAGAGTATCACTTTTAAACTGTAAAGACATAAATTCTCATGTTAATATTGCTGTAATGTCCAGTCTGTTCTTGCGTGAAGAGAATAAGGGCTGTGCAAATTGAAGACTAATCAACAGAAAATTTCCATTTTTATACTGCTAAATGCCTCCACGGAAATATGAGTCCTGTGCCCAAGCCCAAGTAGTAATTGAGGGAATTACAAAGTTGTTAAGAGCCACCAGCTAGCCTTTCTTCATTCTCCATTAATGAAGAAGTACAAGTTAATTCTGTTCCTATAAATCTGAAGAGCCTGTGTAGAGGTTCTTGTAAGTTTACACTGGAATTTGAATTTCTTGAAATTTGGTTCAAATAAACCGATTAAGTGCTACACAACATCAACTATTCTCAAATTTTAGAGATTTTTTCTTTTGTTGGTATAAACAGAATTGCCTTATTTATATTATAATTTATAATATATGTAATATATAAATTATGATTATACTTTCAGTAAGAAGTAGTGTTTTAAGAAGTAAAGCAAGTTTCATTTTTGTAAAATCAGATTCATAATTAGTAAATTTTTCTATAAAGTAATATTGATAACATATGCATTTTTACATAATGAAGGGCTATTTTTTAAGTGTATCTTTTGGATATAAGCAGAGAACAGATTTTAAATTTAGAAAATGTTTTGTAAAGGGAAAAATGCTCTTGTGATTATCTTTTCTTTAAAGAAAATCTAAACAAGTCAAGTAGAACTGAAAAATTTTGGCCTGTAAAAGTTTGCTTTAAGTTTACTCTTGTCTATTGCAAGTGATTTTAAGAACAGAGATTAATAAGGAACAAAATCAAGTGTTTCCCTTTTTTTTAAGAGTGAGAGTTATTTGTTGACTCTTAGTGGCTATAGAAAATGTTCAGAATCTCTAAAAGTGCTTAAAATCTACTGATGCCCTTCTGTGAAGGCTAATAAATATTATTGATACTTTTCATAACTATTTTTAACACTCTCAGTTTCTAAGCATCTTATACTATGAACTGAATTTCATAGCTGTCCTCATTAATTGAGAAAGCAGGATATGATCATAGTTAGAGGAGATTGATTGCCTTGTGCTAAATTTAAACAAAGGGCTCTTAATCCTTAGCCTGCCTCCTCACTAGCCATTCTACATTGTCACAAATAAAAACTTCTGAGGGATAACATTTTTTTTTTTGCATGACCATTGTATTGAATTGCTATTAAGTCAGTTTCTGCTTTTACTATTTTGCTGACTCCAAACTCTGTTCTCCAATTTAAGCATTTGCTTTTAGTCCCTTCAGTTTTAGTAGCCCATACAGTGTCCCTTCCTGGGTTTATTATTGATAATACTGAAGATACTACCAATGTAATAAGAGAAGAAAACAAAATAAAACACCTAAGAATTGGAAAAGAAGGAACCAAATGCTTTGTTATTCACAACGATATGATTTTATATCTATGATTAGCTACAAATTATTGGAATAATCGGAATAAAATAAATTAACAGATTGATAGTTATAAATTTAATACACAGAAATTAAACTAAGAACAACTGAAATCAGGAATGTAAGAACAATCCTGTTCTTACATTAGTTCCTGTACCCCAGGAACTAATAATTAGAAACTATAATTTTTTTAAAAAGTTTATTTTGTAATTAGAACATTAAAAAAAGTATAATATGTTATATCCAGGAATATATCTAAGAAATTATGAAAAACTTTTACAGAGAAAATGATAACTTTGTATTGAGAGATAGAAAAAACAGACATAAACAAATAAATAAAAGTTAATGAATGGCAAGACTCAATCTTTTTAAAAAGGTCATTTTCCATAAATTAATCTACAAATTCAGTGTAATTCCATTAAGAATTCTCATAATATTGATTCTAAAATTGATTTGGAAGTTCATAGGGCCAATAATAACTACATAATTTTGTAGATGAAAATAGAAGTGTGTAGGGGCTTTTCCAGCTATATATCAATATTTGTTATATAAGTATGGTGCTGGAGGGACGAATCAATGCATTAAAGAAATAGTCACTAACCAGTCTTCAGAAGCCCTGGGCTAGATAGACAAATCAGAGCTTGCAGGGAATTCCAAAAAAACATCACATCTGGCTATTGCAGGGCAACTGGGAAGATGGAGCCCCTGAGGTCTATGAAACTGCTGCCTCTGTGTTAGCTACAGCTTCTCTGGGTTTGCAGACAAGGGCTGGTAGTAGGCCAGCAGGGCCAACATCAGGAAGACAAGCTGGGCACAGAGCACTAGAGGGAAAAAGCTGGGGCCTGCTGGACAGATCTGTGTCTGCTACTCTGTCTGACCATGATGACTTTCTGAGAATAATGGCTTCTGCTTCACTTTTGCCTTCCAAATCATGTACGAATTTCTCTTTTGGATAATCCTCACCCAAAACCTATCCAGAGAAAGATTCTGGGAAGCATAGTTACCAGCCATAACCAAATTGACATAAAATAGTCCAGCACTAACAATATAAGCAAAGTTAGAGAATAAGATATAGAGTGGGAAAAGATATTTGCAATGCATGCAGTTGATAAGAAATTAATATACAAGACATATAAAAACCTACAAATCAAGAAGTAAAAACAATAGAAAAAGGAGTAAATAAGCAGTAATTTATAAAAGAGAAAAATGTTCAATAAACAAAAACATGTTTAGCATTACTAATTTAAATGAGATACCATTTCACTCTCATTGAATTAGCAGAAATTTCAAAGGCTGACCATAACCAAATGTTGTGAAGAATGTCACACAATTCTGATGAGATTCTTAATTGATACAACCACTTTAGAGAGCAATCTGTCAATATCTGATAGCTTCAAAATTTTTCAGTCTTTGATTCCACTTCTAGATGGATTTCCCAGAGCAGTGTTTGAGCCTCACTAGTGGCTTTTGATATTAATTTGTGAGTAATGACCAATATTATTAGGTTCTTTTTAATGAACTAGAATAAAATTCAACTCTGCACTGCATATAGTGACTACTGTCTCATGAACTTTGGGGTTGTGCTGTGCGCATTTGCATTTGTGAGTACTGAATCATGATTCTAAATGTTTTTTCAGCATGGGTCATGGTCAAATGCACACAGAGTCCATAGTGCAAACAAAATGTTTATTGCAGCATTGTTTATAATAGCAAAAATCTGGAAACAACTTAAAAGTCTATTAACAAGAGAATGGCTAAATTATAGTATATTCACAAGATGATATAGAGTTAAAATGAACAGATTATAGCTACTTTTATCAATTTGGATAATTCTTTTTAAAAGTCCACTGTAATGATGACTAACAAAGCAAGTTGCAGAAAGATCTTACATCTTTATTAATTTTTAAAACCCATCTAGTGATACAATGTATTGTCTGTGGATACTTACATGTATGATAAAAATATAAAAACATGATAAACCCCAAAGTCATAGTGCTTGCTTTGGAGAAGTGGATTGGAGGAGCATATGAGCTATTTTTTACCTATTTTTTTCAAGTTATTTTTTGTCTTTCTATAAATAGTTATATAGATCCATTATAATCTTAGGTATTCTAACTTTTGATGTTATTGTAAATGATTTTTTAAATTTTGTTTTAACTGGTTATTGATATTATAGTGAAGAGCTGGTTCTGTTCTTATGTAGTGGGCTTGAACTTCTTAAAAAGTGTTAAATAATGTTGGTGACAGCAAGCATCTTGTCTTCTGATTTAGTGAAAATGGCTTTAATATTTCAAATTTAATCTGCTATTATTTCATAAATAATCATCATGTTTAATTGTTTCCTTTTTCTTTTGCTCAATTTTTATTGTGGATGACAGATTATATAAAAAATCTTTTCAGCATCTTTAAAATAATTATTAATTTTCTACAGTTTATTGATAAAATGAATTATGGTTGTTTTCTAAGGTTGAACTATTCTTATATTTGGGGGGGACAAAACACCTTAGTCGTGATATGCTGATCTATTCAATTCACATTTATTGGTCCATAACTTGGACTTCTTATGTGTTTTACTCATCATGTTTTATTATTAAGGTTATTCCAGCTTCATGTATTAGAGAGTTTTCTGTCACTTTCCATGTTGTAGAATATTTAATGTAGATAAAAATTAAAGAGTGATTTCTCAAGTGGAAAGTCCATATTCCAAGGGATAGAGAAGATAATAAATTCATTTTCTTCATCCATGGAAAAAAAAATCACAATTTGTATTTATATTTTATATACTTTATACTTTCGTTTTATAATGTATACTAGGTTAATCAGTAAATACAAACAATAAACATATATTGGGGTGGCTGTTCAAAAATACTTTATTGATAAGTGTGCATGGTGAAAATATGCCCATAACTTTAAAAGGTGACAGAACTAAGCTAAAAACATCTAACCTCTTTTCCATTTGTAGTTTAAAAACTTACATTTCCAGATTCTTGTCTGTTAGTTTTTGTTGTTGTTGTTTTGCTTCCTCTTCATTCAAATTTGGTACTTTGTTTGCCGCAAAATTATTTACTTCCTTTAGATTTTTTAATTTGTGGAAATAATTTTTTTATTATTTTAGTCACTTCCATATATGCATTTGGATTTTAACAATTCCTAGCATTTACATTTTTATTTTCTCCCTTTTTTATTTAAGTTTCTCATGGATTTACCTTTTCAAATAATTAATTTTAATCTACATTTTCTGGTTTTTATTGATTTTCTATTTCTTCACTTTCATACCTTTTCTGTATAAAGTTTTCTATCTTTTGTTAATTGTTATATTTTTTCTATTTTCAGAAATTGAATATTTAGCTTATATTTACTCTATATTTTATAAATAATAAGGATTTCAGAACATAGATGTTTCTTTAAGAAAAGCTTACCTATTGCACAGGTTTTGATATGAATTTCTAATTATTTTCTAGGCAATTTAAAATTAATTTTAATTTCCACTTCAAGACTTCTTTGTTTTTCATCTGATGAGATAGCTTGGCACTAATCTTTCAGGTGTAAGTTATGTGAACCAATTCATGATGGCTTAAAGCAGTTATCCTCAAGTGTGGGGCCTAGATCAGCGTCAGCATCACTGGGATTTTGTTAGAAATAAAAATTCTCAGGCCTCATACAGATTTATCTCAGGGTATTGATCCCAGCAACTGTCTTTTGTTTTGTTTTGTTTTCTTTTGTTTTACAAATCCTGAAGGTAATTTTGATACACTCTGAAGTTTGAGAACCACTGGCTTAAGAAGGAAAACAGAAAATTTATTGACTCATATAATTTATAATTCCAGGAATTAGAATAGTTTTCAGATACATCTGGATTTGAGTGCTAAATTCAAATGCCAAGGATAGAATTATCAGCATTCTAACAAAAGCCTAGGATTGATTTTATTGATCTAACCTATAATGTGACACTCTGATTCAATTGACTTGAATCATTTGCACACTTCTTGAGCTGAGGAATGAAGTGAGTCCCATTCAGACCACAGGGATTAAAAGTAGGGAAAGGAAGACTCTCCAAAAGAACCTCAAGGCGTTGTTATGAAAATAGATACTGGATGAAGTTAGGCAAAAACAACCTATGTCCATAAAACAGTATTATTCAAAGTAGCCAGTCTCAGACAGTTTGTTTCTGTTTTCCAACAACAGGAGGAGCTTATGTCATAATGTAAGTAAATCAACATGCTACTTCCTTCATTGAGAAAGTCTTGTTACAAAACCATGTCACCTGTTCTAAATATTTATTTCTTCGTGTGTTTAGAAATATTCTTTTATTATTAAAAACATTTTTTTTTACTTGTTTCCTTTTCTTTTTCTGGAACTCCTGTTAATGCTCCTAAATTGGTCTTTAAAGTTTCATACCTTTTTTCTCAGCATTTCCATCTCCTGTCTTGCCTTTTGTTGTAAGATTGTTTTTCTTGAACTTCTAGACTATTGAATTCTCTTGCAAGTATGACTATCTCCTCTTCCTGTGTTTTTCTATTCAATTTTAAATATGAAATCGTTTTTAGTTCTAGAGAGCCTGTTTTTTTATGTTCTATACTAGTTTATATTAAAATTCTCCAGAATATTTCAGTGAGAGCTACATTTTCTAAAAGTGCATCTTTCTTCCTTAGGTTACATTGTCCATATGAGTTTTTTTTTTCCTAGTCTCCAATTGTGGTCTTTCTTCCCCTTAAGAAAAGTAAGAATCTGGCTTTTAGTGTTTCTT